>CM034473.1:3202935-3471403 GCA_019925255.1 Litchi chinensis | reverse complement strand
TTAAAAAAAAAACCAAATTCTTAAGTTTAAAACGAGTAAACTGGCTAAGAAAGTATAAGGGTTTGCTTCTCGGATTTCTTCAATCCGACGAGTCGGGTTCAGGAAGTCTATTGAAGTGCTCGGCGGGATCCTCCAGACGAGAGCCTAGATAAGGTCTGGTTAAGGTCCTGTCACTTCCTCTCTCTTTTTCTTACTTTTAGGTAGGTAGAACCAGACCACGTAACTCCTGACTCTCTCTTTTGTTTTTCACTCTCTCATTTGATCCTAATAAGAAAATGAGAGTTTTTATACCACCAAAAAAAAAGAAAAATCTAACGATCCTATCATCTATTTTGAACAAATGAGCCAACTTCATGGGTTGTGTTTATATAAGATGAAACCCAACCTTACAAACCTTTCCCTTCTCGATTATATGGAGAGATTCGCTATTTCGGCTATCAACTGACAAACTTCAAGCTTCTCCCTCAATAAAACTTTTGTCAAAATATCAAAACCATTATGATCAGTGTGTGCTTTTCAATTTCCAATAGTTTATCATTCAAAACATCTATGATCTAATGGAATCTCACATCAATATGTTTTGATCTTCCATGGAGATTAGAGTTCATACCAAGATGAATGGAACTTTGACTATCACAAAATAACATATACTTTTGCTGTTTGAAGCCAAGTTCTCTTGTAAACTACTTCATCCATAACAACTTCTTGCAAGCTTCAGTTGTTGCAATGAACTTAGCCTTTGTGGTGGACAGTGCAACACACTTTTGCAACTTTAATGGCCCAAGTATAGCTCCATCTGTAAAAGCAATCAAATAACTAGAAGTGGATTTTCGAGTATCCACATCTCCTACCATGTTTGCATCTATATAACCGATTAGCGACGACTTGTCATTTCCAAAACCAAGCTTTAAACTAGAAGTATCTTGTAGATATCTCATAATCCACTTAACTGCATTCTAATGCTCCATTTCAGGATTAAACATAAACCAACTAACAACACCAATGGCATAAGCTATCTTGCGCCTGGTACATACCATCATATACATTACCCTCCCTACCGCTGAAGCATGCAGAATCCTTTCCATGTCACTTTTTTCTTTATCTATAGAAGGACACTGCTCAATACTTAATTTGAAGTGTGTAGCAAGGAGAGAGCTAACCACTTTGGATTTCTCCATGTTGAATCTCTGAAGTAATTTTTCAATATACTTCTCATGTGATAGGTATAACTTCTTAGCATTTCTCTCATGATGAATTCTCATGTTAAGAATTTGCTTTGCTGGCCTTAAGTCTGTCACAACAAAAGATTGAATCAATTGCATCTTCAACTTGCCAATTCTTGAAGCATTCCTACTAACTATCAACATGTCACTAACATATAATAATAAAATAACAAAATCATCATCAGAGAATTTTTGGATAAATACACAATGGTCAGAAGTTGTCTTCTTGTAGCCTTGCTACACCATAAATGAATCAAACTTTTTGTATTAATGCCTTGGAGGTTGCTTTAAACCACATAAACTCTTATTTAACTTACAAACCAGATTTTCTTTCCCTTTCACTTTAAAACCTTCAGGTGATTTCATCCAAATCTCCATGAAGAAATGTTGTTTTGACATTAAATTGCTCCAATTTCAAGTCTAATTGAGCAACTAGTCCAAGCACCATTTGAACATAAGTCATCTTTACTACCAGAGAGAAAATTTCATTATAGTTAATGCCTTGTTTTTGTTGAAATCCCTTCACAAACAATCTTGCTTTATACCTTAGTTGTGAGCTCTTTTCATCAGCCTTTATCCTAAAGACCCATTTGTATTCCAAGGCTCTAAAACGTTTAGGTAATTCCGCAAGTTCATAGGTGTGTTTTTGTAAAATGACTTCATCTCTTTTTCCATAGTTTTAAACCATGCTTCCTTTTGGTTTGTTGATTCAACTTCTTGAACACATTCTGACTCCCCCTTACTAGTAAGTCTAACGCATTCATCTTGAGGATACTTGGATGAAGGTTGTTGTATTCTAGAACTTCTTCAAACTTATGGCTCCATATTTTCTTCAAGAGGTTCTAGTGAGTGTAACCTATTCATCTTGAGGACACTTGGATAAAGGTTGCCATATTCTAGAACTTCTTCTAACTTATGGCTCCACATTTTCTTCAAAAGGTTGTCTCTCTTCCTTTTCATGATGCTTTCATACTTGATTTCCAATCACAACTTCTTCACTACTTGCCTTGATCATTTCCATCTGCTATTTGGAAAGAAGAAAAATCAAAATTAGTGTACTCTTTAACTTGTTGTTGATTTTCAATTTACCACAATCTTCAATTGTTTGGTTTTCAAGGAATGTCACATCTCGACTTCGAACCAGCTTCCTAGACTTTGGATCTCATAATCTGTACCCAAAATTGCTCATCCCCAGAACCCAAGAAAATGCAATCTTTTGCCTTATCTTCAAGTTTGTGGCACTCATCCTTAAAAACATTGTACAAAGGCTTTACAACCAAACATAAGTGGTCATAAAAAACTTCTTTACCTCTTCTTTCTCAGGCACATCACCATTCAAAGTTGTTTTGGAGATCTATTTATCAAATAAATAGTTGTATTCATGGCCTCTCACCAAAAGCTTTTTGGCAACTTAGAGTGAGACAACATGCATCTCACTTTTTTCATAATTATTCTATTCATTCTTTCGGCAATCCCATTTTGTTGTGGAGCCTTCATGAAATGACCTATCCCAACTTTTATCTCGAGCCCGAGAGGATCTCGTGCAAACTGTGGTCTTTTTAATTAAAATTTGTATTTATTAAAAATCCTTTAAGATAAGCGTCGAAATTATGATAATGAATTTGATTGAAATATAAATTAAATAAATCTAAAATTTTTAAACTTTTTGTGCTAGACCCATAAATTGAACATATAAAATATTTTTCAAATATTGGTAAAATGATTATTAAGTTGTAAAACTATTTTGAAAATACATTTACAACACTTGATAAATAAGGAAATAATATATACAAGTCAATTGTTTCTCATTATGTGGTCCTTCTCACGATATGCAATAATCAGCATGAATATACGACAGATACTAGTTTACTTCTAATCCCTATAGAAATTCACTTATATTTGTCTTCTCCTAGGAACCTTTTTCACTACAATTCCTTCTCCAAGCTTCTTTGATTTCCTTCTCTTTTTCTTCTTTCTCCTTTTTTTTTTCTTCTCCCTTCCCTTTGGTCTTTGATTTTTCTTTCTCTTTTTTGAGTAGGTTCGGCCAAAGCAAAAGAAAATGGATGGATTGACTTTTTAATTTACATATAATCACATTTATATATTCTCATGCATGTCCAAAATTTCATCTATTTAGCCTTCTCTTCCACCACTCACGTTTCCATCCAATCAAAATCTAACCAAGTGTCCTTTTGCATTTCCAATCTTGCATTTGCCATAACATTTTATTTCCATTCTTATTCTTTCTAGAAATTTCTTTTTTTTTCCATCAACTGCCCTTCAAAAATCCTATAATTCCTCCTTTTTTGTGGTGGACAAATTTACCCCTCTCACATTCTCCTATTTCATAATTTTACCATTTTCACATCCTCCCTTTTCCATGTTTGACCTTAGGTAGGTGTATTTAAAAAAATAATTGAGTGTGTTTAGAAAATAATTGGACCATACTAGTTTTTAATTGGGCTCACTTGAATTTCCTTTTCTTTGGGCTTTTTAATTTAAGTTTCTAATTACACCTTTTGTGATTTTATTTGAACCCCACCTAAACTTCATTTAGATATGTATATAAATATAATCTATCAAACCGATTAGGATTCGGGGTGTTACACTTCATGACCCTTCCCAGACCTTATCTAGGCTCTCGTCTGGAGGATCCTACCGGGCACTTCAACGGACTTCCTCAACCCGACTCGTCGGATTTAAGAAACCCAAGAAGCGAACCCTTAACTTTCTTAGCTGGTTTCCTCGTTTAAACTTAAGAACTTGGTTTTCTTAAAAACAGTTGGGAGTGATAAAATTTTTCGCGATTTCATTTCAAAATGATTTCATAAAAATTTTGGCAGCATAACGGCTGCATTTTCAACAAATCCAAAATTTACCTGTAAGGAAAATTACACTTCGACTAGACTTTCAATTCCTCCCAACTTTTTTATCCACAATCATGCAATATCAACACACATTTCTCAATCGATAAACATAAACACCTACTAAAATAAGTGTATATATACCATGCATGAAGATTCATAAAGATTTACAACATATTACATGTATACAATATCAAAATGGGAAATATTATAATCATCATACAATCCAATTCCATATCCACACTTTATATATGCCTATACATAATTCGCCCACCTATATATATATATATATATATATACAACAAAATGATGTCGTCCTGTCATCCTACGACAGCGCCCAAGGATATAAATAAGCTACACAATCATCAAACGCGTTAGTGCAACAAAATCATATAATATACTATGCATTAATGAAATAAACGATAAACTTAGTTTCTTAAGATTTCAAAATCTTAATATTTTCTTTTAAAATCCCCATGTATAACCTTCCAACACTCTAACCATCACGAGCGGTTTTAACTAATGCCAACGTGAAGCTCTGTGAGAACTCTGCCATAACGATACGGAATTTACTACATCGCACGTAGGGTGATAAATCTCATAACTGAGCAACTACAATGCGGAATTTTCTGCATCGCGATTGTAGTGCTAAACTTTAGGCGACTACGAGCGAAATTTTCTGCATCACCACGTAGTGCCAAACTGTAAAATAACCAACTACGTGCGGAATTGTCTACGTCGCAACGTAGCGCTATACGTTCTATTAGAACTGAGCAATTACGGACGAAATTTTCTTCGTCGTCTCGTAGTGCTAATTTCTCTATACTTTGAGCGACTACGGATGGAATTTTCTGCGTCGTCACGTAGCGCTAAATTTCATAAACTCTTAAGGTATATACATGAGTTTTTAAACTAACTTATCAAGTGCAAAAAGCACAAAACCGATACTTTTTGGAACTTTGAAAAACTCTCTTAATTCAACTCTTTTTAAAAGAACTTAATATTGATTTTAATCACTTGATGGATTCCATAAAAACCCATATACTCAAAACTTGAACTTTGATATTGGAAAATCATTTTTTTGATTCTTACTTAACCATTTAATACCACAATTAACACAAGAATTGAAATTAAGCATAAGTGTGATAATACACTTACCTTGAAGCCGCGTCAAGTGCCTTCACGAGTCTCAGGGGCCTCGGTAGCTCACTCTTCACCTACACAATACTTTCTCATTTAATATATACTGCCAAATACTTATTAAACAACTCACACAATGTTTTTAAGCTTTAAAATTCAATACAATGCGTTTTCTTAGCTCTAACTTTCTCTATTCACTTCCAACTTAATCGAGGCTCTCTAATTCCGATTTCTTCACAAAAGTTTCAATTTGGAACCCTAGGGATACCCCCACGTGGTCCGTATAATTTTTAGAGGCTCGAAACGAAAAATCGAAATTTTGAGCTTCATTGACAACCCATAACAGAATGTATCACAGCCCCCTGCTCGGGGCTCTGTTTTCCTTCATTCTTTTTCCTACGATTCACTTATCTCACATTCTGGTCACACGTCAAATTTCGTCGAAAAATTCTATTGTCTGCTATGTCAAATCTACAAAAAATATCATTTTTCGGGCACTTTTTGTGCACTTTTTCGTGTCGAACGAGCGACGCTAGTTTTGCTTTCGTATCTAAGCTTCATTTACCTAATTATGATCAACTAAACTGATTTCATGCAATAAAAATTGCATTTACATAGTTATTTCACTTCTCAATGCTCTAACGACACTATTTTGTGCATAACTTGCACAATTTTTATCGGATTCGATCCGTTCTAAAACCTATGGATTTCTATGACTCCTAGGCATCATTTGAGGTGTAGAACATCCCCATATATGTCAGACTTGGTCAGGTTTCCTCTAGCTCAAGATTTGAGCTCGGGACCACAAAATTGTCAAAACTACTTCTATTGAGCTTCTAACACTTCTACTTGCTTTTCTATGTTTTCCTAACCCTTTTCGTGCTAAATTTTGAGTTCAAAACCATCTAAACTCAAGGCTATCTACTGCTCTTCAAGTCCTTAACACACACACAAACATAACTTTGTCATTCAAACACTCACAACTCACACAAAATTTCTGTCAACTAGTTGGAGTGCATGGAAACAGATTTTGTTTCCACTTGAATCAAGTCTATGGCAGCCCATATTTACAACCCTAAGCTACCATTTATACATCTCAACTTATCATTTAACTCTCTACAATAATCACTTAGAGTTCTACCATCATTTTGAGGGTAAGATACCCAACACAACACACAAAAAAAATCTACACAAAACTTCCAGCAGTTTACTTCAATTTCAGCAAGTATAAGGAAGAAAAGAGATAAGATCTCACTTGGTTTTTATTTAGAGAAGTGAGAGGGACTTGAGAGAGGTCCTAGAGAGGTGGTTTGAAGGTTTGGAAGGGCTGGAATGGCTTTCTTCTTCCACTTTTCTGCTGGCGTTCCAGAATTCTGCTCTCTTTCACGTCTGATCTCTTTTGCTTCTGGTTTGCACGACTTCTTCCTTTCAAATACCAGCTAAGTGTCATATATATACTAATAACATTTCCCTAAATTGCTTTCATGCCCCATCTCTTTTTAATTTCATGCCAAACCCCCTCTCCTTTCCTTATGTTTCACGGCTGCCCCTCTTTGTTATCAATTTCCTGGCAGCTTGTTTTTTCTTTCCTTTTTCTTTTCAATTTTGCTCTATGAGTTGTGTATACACCTCATTAAGATTTCATATCATTCCAAGCTTGTCCCATTTGATTAGTTGACTATAATTCTTAGTTAAATTCTAATTTAATTTGTTATTAACTACTAATCTTTACATGACACTTCCTCTAGTTGTGTATTTTTGAACTTGAACGTATCATTACTTATAATTTATTACTTGATTGTAGACTAACTATTATATCATTCCGTAACTTTTCCCTCACTAAGGTTTATTGTTGGGTAATTCTAGAATGAGCGTTCGCTCTTCGATGACTCGATTTATATCAACACTAACTAGATTTATTAACTAGATTTATCATTTAAACTTTATCATCTAGTTTCTAACACTAGGAAGTTATAAATCGAGGCTAGGGGTTTACACTTCAAAACAGATTGCTTATGTCTAATACTTTTATTCTTGCAATAAGTCTCAAGTGGACCGATATATTCACCACTGTTATCCGATCAAAGATACTTGAGAGCTTTTTCGAATTTTCTTTCAACCAATGCTTGGAATTGTTGAAATACCCCAAGAACTTCATCCTTGGTCTTGATTGACGAGACCCTTCCCACATCCCTTCTCTGGACCCGAGAAAGACCCTGTAGCACCCTGAAAGAATTCCCACGAACCCTATACTCAGCCTGGAGGAACCCCATCAGGGCACCGTAAAATTAGTTAGCTAGATCTTTTAACTTCTTTTACAAGGTGACGGTGATAAAAATTTTTCGTTTTTAAATAAAAATTTCAACAGCATGCCATCTATTTTCTAAACAATGCTACCCTGCAAGTTTCAAATACAGTTTATAAAAACACTTCTATGACATCCATTTCTCAACTTTCAGAGCCTCCGGCTCATTTCTCATAACACAACCACAAACAAGTAAATAAAATCTGAAAACTGAATTTCACAAAACTTTAATAAAACAGTTTTAACTAATGCATCCACTATTTCTTTAAAATATTTACAACTATATACATAAACATATACATGATCAAATTAACAAAATATATACATGTAGTAGGTGTCGTCCTATGCATCCGCCAGCACGTTTAACTGATCCTCGTCAGCTGAACGACTAGCTCCTGTGCCTATGGGAGAATTTTTAAGAAAAATGTTTAAAGAAAACATGAGTGTAACTCAATAAGTGGTATGATTTATATAAACTAAAACTCATTTCTGTATAAAATATTCTCCCAAAAATAGTTTTTAAAAACTAAATTGCTTTCTATTTTTTTTTTAAAAAAAAAAATACTCTTTCAAAACTCATTTACAAACTATTTCCAAACTCTTTCTAAATCTTTTTCTAAAACTGTTTCATTTCTCGCCTGAATGGTAACCCAGGGAAACTACTCCTGTCGTGGCAGCATAAGATCTCTAGCTAACCACTAGGAATTAAGGAATCTACTCTATGTAGTCGCCGATGTGCAAACTCTGGGCATGCGTTACCCCTACGCAATCAGTTTGAACAACACTACCCTATACGTGCAGAGGATGACACAACTGACTTTCTTTCTCAGGAGTCGTTCGGACCCCACACTCAGTTAGTGACTCTCTCTCATGTCTACCATACACGCACAAAGCTTCCAACTGGGTACTCAACTAGGGCTAGGGTAAACCATCGGCGTACTAAAATACTTTTACTCGATCTTTTGAAATAAATTCATTTTTAAGGCAGTACGTCTAAAATCTTTGATTTTTATACATTTTAAGTATAAATATGAAATCAATTAGAAACCCACATGGTATAATTTCAATATAGTTGCAATATACATTTCAATTACATAATAAAATAAATACCAATAACCATACAAGAAACTGTAAACAAACTACACTTGAAAAGGGTAGATTTTTACTCATAACTAGCCATAAACGTATAAGGCACTCAGCCTAGTACTCGCTGCTCATTGTTAGCTAGGTAAACCAAAGACATTTCTAAAATCACTTGACTTTATTCAAAAATCTTTGATTTCTTAAGGCAAAAGCCTAAATAATTTTCTTAATCTCTAGCATGTCTTAAATATGCTTATATATTACTAAATCATATCAAATGGTTCTAAATACTAGCTTTTCTTATTTCAACTCAAGCTTAAAAATTTGTCATGCAATAAGCTTTAATTTTTTTCATGCTAGAAATCATAATTAAAACAAGGTACTAACATTTATGAATTCAAATAAATAATTATAAACTCAATAATGTACAACATAAAATGTACTTTAAATTTTAATAAAAACTTCACTCACAACACATCCTCGGATAAAATCCGATCCTTCTCCGTATGCATCTGAAACTCTCCACTTTTACTCTAAAACATCAAATATCCATTTAAGGTCACTTAACTCATTCAAATAACATTCAAAATCAATAAAAATCCCATTTATTTATATTAAGAGTTAAATACAAGATACCCCTTTGAGGTTCAGCTAAATACAAACATATTAATATTTTAATTTTAATAACACAATACCCCCAAGTTAACAGTAGATGTTAGATGTCAGTAGGAGCAGGAAGGGTAAAATGGTAACTTTATACTTATTTCAAAATTAAAAAATAAAAAATTATGTTTGATATTTTATAAAAAAAAAAAAAACTTTTTACAATTTTCTAAAAATAAAAACAAGGAATCTCGATATGAAAAAAGTGAAAAAAAAAATAAAACCAAATCTGAAAACCAGAATAATTCATCATTTTCAATCTCATCTTCATCACCGCAACCAAATCGAAACCATCATCTCCAACAACTTCATCTTCTTCATGATCATCTACCACCATCAACTTGAACCCTAAACTTCTTCGTATTCTGGGTTCTTGATCAAACCCAAAACTTCATGTTCTGGGTTTTCGATCGAACCCAGAACAACTTCATGTCAAATCCCAAACCACATCTCAAAAATCATCAAACCCCAAATCGCACCCAACATCTTCTAACCCAAAACCGCATCTTCAAAAATCATCAAACCCCAAATCGAACCTAGCATCTTCAAACCCCAAACCGCATCAATCATTAACCATAAATCAACAACAGAAATCTTGAACAACAGAAATTGAAAAAAAAAACCAACAAGAAGAATTGAAAAAAAAAAAACCCATAGATTGAAACCCAAAAAAAAAAAAAAAAGAAAAATTAAATGCTCCTTCCTCTGGGTTCGTCGGGTTCCTCTGGGTTCGTCGATTCGAACCCAGATGAAGGTTCATCTGGGTTCGAATCGACGAACCCAGAGAAGGTTCATCTGGGTTCGGCGATGCAGCGGTTGGATGATGTGGGAGAGAAGGAAAGATGTTGTGATGATGATAGGTGTTGGATCTACAGTCAGAGAGATAAAGAGAGAGACTATTAAGGCAAGAAGGTAGAGAGAGAGAGATGAAGGTTGAAGAACGAAAGAATTTTTTTCTCTTCTGTTTTTTTAACATTTTTTTCAGTTTTTTTTTTAATTCCTAGATCTCCACCGTCCATCCAAATCTGGATGGACGGTGGAGATCAAATCTGATCAACATTTTTTATTTTTTATTTTATTAAAATTAATATATATTAGATTTTTTATTTTTTAAATAATAATTTCCATCGTCCATCATTAGTGATGGACGGTGGAAATTCAACAAATTTTTAAAAATGTATATTGTTATCTTTTTTAAAATATTTTTTATTTTAAATTATTAATATAAAAGTTTTGTCCTTATCCATGGACATTTTCGTCATTGTGCAACATTCCAAGGTCAAACGTTAACTTTAACCATATTTGACCGTTAGTGTGGGGGTTTTGTGTTATAAAAATGAAAAAATGTTTCCGTCTATATTTAGCCGAACCTTAAAGGGGTATCTTGTATTTAACTCACAATGCGTCATCGGATAAAATCCGATCCTTCTCCATATGCATCCGGAACTCTCCACTTTTACTCTAAAACATCAAATATCCATTTAAGGTCACTTAACTCATTCAAATAACATTCAAAATCAATAAAAATCTCATTTATTTATATTAATACCCTTTGACGTCTAAACTTTCAGATCTAAATTTCTATTCAATCGGGGTTTTCGAAATCCGTTTTCTTTACATGAATCCTACTTGTTCTTTCCTAGGAATACCTCAGTATACTCAATTTCATCGTCGGAAGCTCGGAACGAAATTCGTTCGATTTCGCTCACTAGTAAAAATCATTTTTCGCTTCGAACGTCCGACAACTTCAACAATCAATTCTCTAGTATTCTAACACCTTACCATGATTAAATAAATAGTTTCGAACGTTAAACGAACGCATTTAGAATGATTTCAGAAAACACCATTCAACTCATCCGTTTAGTTTCGAAATCGATCCTAAACTTTTCGTTTTTGAAATTTAACTTCATAAGATTATTTTCTAACTTCTAAAACATCCATTTAATGTCTTCAAATCGAAAACGAACTCGGATCCCACAACACTCATTTTTTACCGCGACTTTCTCTCTCTCTTTCACCCATTTTTCTTCCACCAAATCACTCATAAATCACACCAAAATCATCCTCGCACCTCCCTCTCATCATCCCTAAACTCAAATTTGAAAAAGAAAGAAAAGATGAGATGGATTTTCATATGAAATATCAAACTTTAAACTGAAATAAATCACCAAATAGGTGATCTTTTCACTTCAAATTTGTTGGGTTAGCTAGAGAAGATGACAAGGAACAACTTTTATGAAGAAACTGCGACGAAATTTGGATCGGATCTTCCTCTTCTTCCCTCTCTCTCTCGCGTCGCACTCTCGGCTCTCTCTTTCTCACCCGATTCTCTCTCTCTCTTTTCTTTGTTTTTCATGGCCACAAATGTCTCAAATGAGACAAAATTCCACTTATATATATACTAATGCTCAATTACAATTAAGTTCCTCAAGAAATTTTCATTTAATTACCTCAAACTTTCAATAATCTTACTAGTACCCAAAATATATAATTTTTAATTCTATTGGTCCACTTGGCACATTCTAATTCATTTATCTCTTCAGCCATTCACTTGATTACATGTGGCACATCCATAGTCATTACTTTTCAATTCATTTGTCTCTTTTCTTATTGGTTGAATTAAAATATCTTTTACTTTATTCCGTGAGCTCACCTCGCTTGATTAACATATAATTCACTCCTAATCACTTTGTAATCGTACCGGGGTCAACCAAACGACATCCAATTTGCGATACGAAAATATAATAAACCTCATATAACACTACTAGAGGCATACGATTTGACCGTAATTCAATTTGAAGATTTTTAATACCATAAAATAATAAATCTGGGTGAAAGCTAAATCGATTTCGAATTACGCGATATATCGAAAAAAAAATATCGATTATATATCATAACAGAAATCAGGGCTTACTCCATCTCTTTTAAGCATCACTCTCATGTAAAGCACTCATACCATTTTCATAAATTCATACATGTAAATCCTACATGGAAGTTACACTTTTACCCTTTGGTGTATAAATTCGAATTCTTATTTCAATAAAACTTTTAATACCTAATCATTTCGAAAAATATTCCATAAATATTCTACACATATTTTATGGCCAAATTGACTTTATAAGCTTCAATTTAGGCCTAATACCTCTCATATATACTTGAAAAAAAAATGTTCCTAACCGAAATCCAGTCGAATGAACCGATAGCTTTTTTATACGTATCTATACCTTAAATACTCAATTTTTATGCCCATTCTCTATAACCTATTCTCATTCAGTTGGGTTACACTCCTTGAAACTTCCGCATATTATGCTCACGCGTGATCCACGCATACTTAACTTAAAATGTCTATTTTGCCCTTTTCATAATCTAATTTTACTTCGACCAGAAAATATTCTGAAAATATTTCATGGTTATCTAATCTTCAAATTGACCATGAAATACTTTAATTGGGTGTCTTATCTATCAATCTCATGCTTCGAAAAAAATTTCAATTGGGTTTAAACTCATTAAAACTCATTAATCTCTCAAAAGGGCAATATCGTAATTTTCTTCGGATCGCTTAAAATCGACTCAAATGGTCTTCTTTTTGATCTGTTTCTGTTTCTCTATACTCTCCTACTATTTTCAGATCTTTTTCGACCATTAAGGTCAATTTTAGAAAATTTTATTATTCATCCGAAAATTTTCGTCCGAAAAATACTATTCACCTAAAACTCTCGTTTCCCACCGAATCTTAATGTATGACCCTGGACAATATAACCGAGTCCAAATTCAGTCTTAAACACTAATTTCGGATCTTTTCCGGAAAAATCATTATTCGTTCTAGATCCGAACATTATTCACCGAAAATTCTCATTTCTTCCTAACACGACACTCAGGGCCTTCTAAAAATAATCGAATTCTAACCGGGCCCCTTGTACTATTTCTGGACTCTTTATTCTCTATTTGATCGCTGGAAATGAATTCTCCAAGGAAACTAGAATCGAGGTTTATCATTGATAGCATAAGACCAAGCTTTCCTTGATGCAACATCTATAAAAGTCACAAAATGCATAGTCCCTCCATGTGTTTTTGTTTTCATTTAGCCACAAACATTGGAATGTATTAGTTATAAAGTGTTGGGTTATATGGCCATTGGGTCGGGTTCACCCAAGATGGCCCAATACCCAAAATTCGGATCCAAGATCCATCAGATTTGGATAAAACTCATTAACTGCCACTGGCAGTTTTAAAGGTGCAGTTTTTGCACGTTATCAAGTAGCAGTTTTTCCTCCTCGTTTTGTATATTATGGCAGCAGTTGTTACGTTATTCGGGAGTGTGGAAAATTGTATATGCAGAAGAAACCAAAGGAGAAAAACAGAGAGAAAAAACAGTGAGTCAAAGGCAAGGTTACTTACATTGTGGAAAGAGATTTCAATCCGATTTCATGGTGAAATCCGACCAGTTGAACAACCGAGTGATCGCCCCAGAATCTGCTGCGAATTAAAGTAAGTTTAGAGCATGCTACTTCACTGTTTTTCAAGTTCGAATGTTAATGCATATATATTGTTATATGGATTTCGTGTTTTATCTTAAAGTATGAGGTTTTCTATAAGATAAAGATTTATGAAATGAGACTCTATGTGTTTTACTATACAATGAATATGTTATGCACCAATTTAACTGGACTCAAGAGATTAATTGAAATCCAATTTATTATTATTAAGTTGGTGCAATTCTAGTTTTAGAAGTATAAAAGCTTGTGGATAAATATCCTATTGGACGATATTTTAAAAGAAATTAAAAGATTTAGGCTAAAAGGAAAATGGCCATAGGGGTTAAAATGGAAATTTATATTTATTGGAAAAAATCATATGGTAGGTGAAATTTTTCTAAATAATAATAATAATAATAATAATAGTATAAGTGGTCAGCCATAGGGGTGGGCAACACCATGTTCGGATCGCTTCCGACCGGATCCGATCCGAACATGGTAACTTCGCGGATCGTCATTTTTGGATCCGAACATGATCCATCAAGGAGAAGGAACCGATCCGATCCGAACACCTAGTTCGCGGATCGGACCGGATCGAAATACCTACTTTCAATTTTAACTTATGAACATCTGCTTTCATTTTTCAATTTAAAGGAGAAAAGAACCAACATGACTTGAAAGTTGAAGGTCCACATCCACAAAATAAACAAAAAAAAAACAAGCCAACAATCCATATGAATATAAAACCAATAGTCCACATCCAAAAAAGGCTAGAAATAAATAAAATAAACAAGTCACATGAATCTCAAGCCAAAAGTCCACATCCATAAAAAGTTAAACTCCAAATTAAACCATAGCAATCAACATCCATAAAATAAATAAAACAATTCACATCCATAAAATAAACAAAATAGTCCACATGAATCTCCAAAGAGTTGTTTGTAGCCCTTCAACAAAATAGCCCTCCAAGCCCAACTCCAAAGATTAGCTCCAAAGTTCACAAACTTGTTTGTAGCCCTTCAAAAAAATTTTATTAGTACATAAACAATAAACAAATAATAAATGAATAATGATATAAAAAATAACATATACTATACAATCTTACCACTAACATTTCAAACAAAATCCAAATCCATTGAAGTTGAAACTTCATTTGCTCTATCCTTAATGGACACTACATCAAAAATTAAGAAACATAATGCAATTATAAAGTATTATTTATATAAACATAAACATAAAACACAAAATGTAAATGCTCAACAAATAATAAATGAATAATGATATCAAAAATAACATATACTATACAATCTTACCACTACCATTTCAAACAAAATCCAAATCCATTGAAGTTGAAACTTCATTTGCTCTATCCTTAATGGACACTACATCAAAAATTAAGAAAAATAAATCAATTATAAAGTATTATTTATATAAACATAAACATAAAACACAAAATGTAAATGCTCAACTAAACTATAAAACTTACTACTTTCAATGGATTGATAAAGCTGAATATTTTGAACACTATTATCGTCACGCTCCGCATGCTCTTCTAGATTAACGATTTCGGGCATCGGATCTGAACCTTTCAACCAATTTTGATAACAAATCACTGCCTCAACAATTTTAGGAGTCAATGAACTTCTAAATGGATCTAGAATACGACCACCCGTGCTAAAAGCGGATTCTAATGCCACCGTTGAAACTTGCATTGCCAACACATCCTTTGCTATAGTTGCCAAAGTTGGATACTTTGTACAAGAATTCTTCCACCAATGCAACAAATTAAACATCTTGTTATCCATAGACTCACATTCTTCCAACAAATACAAATCCAACTCACTTTTCTTCTCCACCCTCGCGGTTCGTTGTTTTTGTCTGATCCCTCATAATACCGCTTCTTCACTTATGTTTGCTTTGCTAGTCTGAGTCTGACCATCACCACCAACCTCAAGCACATCACAAGAACCAAAAGAGTCATGATGATAATCTCCATTCCCATCAGATTGCACAAATTTATAATAATCATACAACTCTTCCAACAATTTTTTTACTTGTGCAGTCATGGATTTTGCTTCTGCCTCAGGGTAAAAAGTTTCCAACCGATATTCAATATAATCCAATTTGTACCTAGGGTCAAGTATTTGAGCTACCAACAACAGCATGTTAGCTTTATCCAACCCCCCCCCCCCCCAATACTTAAAAAACTTTACCCTCATGTTAGAGGTCATGCTTATCAGAAGAGGATCAGTCAAACTTTCCAATTCATTGATTCTTCGAAATGCCTCACACCAATTTGAAAAATATTCATTTGCTATCACCTGCAAAGAAGCACTAAATCTCAAAGTAATTTGATAAAAGGTCTGTAAGAAACGAACAAATACCATAGAACAATCCCAATGCTCTGAAGTAGGTGGCCCAAACCGCTTCTTTCCATCCTCGCTTTCTGAAAAGTAGTGAACATAATATCCATCCTCCTCCTCCAACCGCACAAAAGCTTTTCTTAATTTGTTAGCATTCTCTAACATCAAATATGTTGAGTTCCACCTCGTAGGACAATCCATAGATACCAAAGCTGACGACTCCATCATCTCATCTTCAACACATTTTTTAAACCTCGCCAATCTAGCAGGAGAAGATCTAACATACTTCACTGCATTTCTAATGGCTACAATCGACTCATGGATATCTTTCAAACCATCACCCACAATCAAATTCAATATGTGGGCACAACATCTAACATGCAAATATTTTCCTCCTAAAACTGTTTCATGCACATCCCAACTATTCAATCTCCATATCACATAGTTTAAGGCAACAGAATTTGCAGATGCATTGTCAACAGTAATGGTGAAGACTTTTTTAATACCCCATTCTTTTAGAACCCTCTCAATACACCTCCCAATTGATTCCCCTTTATGATCTTCTATTGGAGTGAAGCTCAAAATCCTCTTTTACAAACACCACTCATCATCAATAAAGTGAGAAGTCACAACCATATAATTAATGTTTTGGATCGAAGTCCAAGTGTATGTGGTTAGACAAATTCTCACATTACTTTCCTTGAGCTTTCTCTTCAATTCTGCCTTTTCATCAAGAAACAACTTGTAAATATCTCTCACCACTGTTCTCCTAGATGACATTTCAAATCGAGGGCACAATGCTTCACTATACCTTTGAAATCCACTATTCTCCACAAATCTAAATGGCAATTCAGCTTTTACAATCATCTCCGCCAATCTTTTCCGACAAAACTCTTGATTAAATGTATATGTAGTTAAATTACTACCAAATCCTTCTAAATTTTTTTGTTTCACTAATGTTTTTTGAGTTGTATCAACCTGTTTGGCTTTGAATGCCTTACACCTAAATTTAATATGCTTGTTCATGTTTGTGGTCCCATTAGAGAAGGATTCACAAGCATATGTAGCTCCACAATGTATACACCGAGACCTTCTTCTACCTTCCTTAGTTTCAAATATTTTAAAATGCTCCCAACAATTCGACTTAAGCTTACTACTACTTTCATTCTTCATCGACTTCTCTATTTTTTTTGTCACTCCAAGATTTTGACTTTTTCCAATTGAACTAACATCATCAATATCAAACTCTGACTCCTCACCACTCTCTATACTTTTCCCCATCTATTCACAAGAATCACAACAACAAAAACAAACAGAAAACAACAAACAGAAATGAGAAAACAACAAAAACAAACACACATATATGAAAATTCAGAAACTGATAGTCTGATTAATATATATAAATTAACAACAGAAAACAACAAACACACATATATGATAAATCAGCAACTGATAGTCTGATATATATATTAATCTGATAATATGAAAAATCAGCAACCGATAATTTGATATATATAACTTAACAACAAACACATTACACACATATATGAAAAATCAGGAACTGATAATCTGATATATATAACTTAACAACAGAAAACAACAAACACACATATATGAAAAATGATAGTCTGATCTTACAACAGAAAACAACAAATAGACATAGAAATCACCACACCCAATCATGTAAAAAATCAAGCCAAAGCAGCAAATAGACTCACCATGAGATGAGAGCTACTAGTGTCGACAATGAAGAAGCTAGAGGGGGGGCTGTCGATGTTGGCGATGAGAGCTCGAAGTCGGAGCTGCTGAGTGAGACCCGTCATCGTCGTTGATGGCGATGAAGAAGGTTGCTGGTCGTGAGCTGAAAACGCACCTAAGGGCTGTCAGGGTCGCGAGCTGAAAACGCACCTCAGGGGCCGTCGCTGTCAGCGCTAAAAGACCTGTCGCCGTCGCTAGTTGCTGCGCTGAAGGACCTCTCGCCGTCGCTGGTTGCTGCACTGAAGAAAGACTGGGTGGGTGGGGTTCGGGATGCTGGTTGGGGTCGCGATCTGAAGCTGAGAGTGACGCCGTCGCTGGTTGCTGCTGAAGAAGGACTGAGTGGCTAGGGTTCGGGATGCTGGTCGGGGTCGCGATCTGAAGCTGAGGGTGAGAGGCGGGTTAGACACTTAGGGTTTGAGACTGATTTAAGTGGCATTTATATATGGGCTTGCGAAATTACGCATGTACCCCTGTTTTCACGGATCGGATCGGTTTTGGATATCCCGATCCGAACCGATCTGTGAAACATGATGTTTTGATGGATGCCGACCCGAACACCCTATTTTTAAACATGTGATCCGGTCCAAACACCCACGGATCGGTTCGGATCGGTCGTTCAGACCGGATCCATATTCAAATGCTCACCCCTAGTCAGCCATGCCCATTAAAATAAAAAAATATATATAAGTTAGTGGTGGGATCAATTAAAAAAATAATAAAATAATCGAAAAAAAAATGGTTAACATAAGGTGGTGCAATCATGTATATATATAGATGTGTCGAATGATGAAAAAAATAATAATAATAAAATAGTCAAATAAAATGAAAAAAGATTAAGAGGTGGTGGGTTTTTTTTTTTTTTTGTGTATATATATATAGGTGTTGTTTTAGATTAGAAAGCGGTGAGAAGACAAGAGTAGAACCGAGCAACAAGGAGAAGAAAAAAGAAAAAAAAAATTGGAGGAGCCGAGAAAAAGAAAGGAAAGAAGAAAGAAAAGAAAAATTAACAGGCCCCATTCTTATACCTCTATTTCCGTACAGTCGGTAGCCCACCGGTAACCCCAAAATGGCCCTTTAGTGAATTTCTTATCCATCTGGAAGGTTCTCGTGAAGCTAAGCCGTCACATATCTTACAAAATCTTTTAAGAATGTCTTTTGTAAACGGGAACGGTTAAGAACTTTTTCCTTTAGTTATACTTTTATAAAATAGATTTAATAAAAATTTGGACAACATAATAGCTGTTTTTCTAAGAATGTCACCCTGCAAAAATTTCATAAAAAACTTGTACAGTTCTATGGCAAAAAAAGTCTCAACTATAGGGTCTCAGACCCTCTTTTCTTTCCACAACCAACCACAACACATTTTAAAATTGAAGCACGAGTCAAACTCATAAATTTAGCAATTCATTGATATGAAAATAATTAAAATATAACATATCATTTAAAACACTTCTCTGTCATGCATCAATATAGTCATATATTTATAAAATATAATTCGTTTACATACAAAAGTTATTATACAAACTTTCAAAATCATTTATACAAATATACGTAAACCACAGAGGCACACAACAAAATCCATCTACTCTTGGATCAGAGTCCCCGCTACTGATGTCCTTGCACCTGTACCGCTACTAACGTGTGTTTCAAGCTACGAGTTGAGTCTCGTTAAGACGACCTTGAGCTGAACATGAGGCGAGCTGAGTCATGGCTAATTTGGGACTTGCATTTTGCAATAGTGAGCTAGTCACTCCAGTGAGCTAGACATTAACAAGCTAGGCTTCTACATGCTGGGCCAATCCCTTCAATCAATCTGTTGAGCTTTTACCTTTTAAACTTATCCATTGGATTAATTTGTTGGGCTTTTACTAGCCCATTTATGTAGTCTAAAATATACTTATAACATCAACCCTTCAGCTCTCAGTGCGCTCTGTGGATTGGAAGCTCGAGCGCGTTGGTAAAAGTTGATGCGTTACATCCTATCATCTCGCACATTTTCAGATTCCATCTCATCACTTCGACACGTGATGACTTTTCAGTGACTGCACCACTAGCATGTCTCGTGCCATGTACATTCAATGCGCACGTCTCTCAACTGACAACACATGACAACGAAAATCATAACTTGTGCTGCACTGTCAAATTTAAGGCGGTTGGATTACCATCAGATCAAACGGTTAGGGTTAGAACCTTGCACCTTTATACGAGTTGAGCCTTTTCATTTTCTCTTACTCTATCATTTTCAAAACCAAATGTCGAGTCTTCTTTCTTTCTTGTCGTCTTGCTTTCTCGTGCTGGTTTTCCTAGGATTCAACATCTTCAACGATCAGAATCCTTCACTCTTAAACGAGCATTCACAGTTAGTTTCACGACTAGCTCTTGGTTTTTTGGCTTGTCTCTATTTTTGTGCACATTGTGTTTTTTCTACATTTGGAACTTGCTTAAATGTTTTGTGTTATTGACTTTGAATGCTTTGTTATTGATTGCAACTTTTCGTTTCCTATTGATTTGATCGTGCTGCTTGATCATTTGTGACCTGTTTACTATTTGTGACTTTTATGCATGCGAGTTGTAAGAAGAATTCCTTATAGATCATTAGCCCGTAGGTCGTTTGCTTATGAATCAAGCTCTCTATAGCTTTAGCGATTTGTGTGGCGTTTTTGACTTGTAGACTAAGGAGTATCTTGGTAGGAAACTTAGGACTTTAAGGCATAGTCTGATAATAGTGACCTAATTGAACCATTTCATGTGTAGATGTCTTCAGATCGCAAATACCGGTCACATAGGGTAGGAGATCATGACTCGTCCAGCTCGGGGGAAGTTTGCATTACTGGTGAAGTAACTTCTCAAAGCGATAAGGTCATTGAGGGATTCACAGCTCGAGCAAACCCCATAATAATTCATTAGGCCTCTAAGGAACAGCTAGCTCGCGAGGCGTCATACATTATGCCTCAAAGATAAAATATGAGGAGATAAGGGTAATTGCCTTGTAGTATCACCTTCCCAAGGGATGTCGTGTGATATCTCCCGCTTCTATTGACCATGCAGCTTATTCTCCCAAGGGATTCATTGCTATCAGTACTCACCACCTTAGGCACAGACTTAGATTTTCAACCCCTGCCTACCTCATCGACCTCTTGAATAGGCTTAAGCTTAGCCCTTTTCAATTGACCCTAAACTCCTACTCACAACTCACATCCTTAGCTTTGGTCCTCATTAGGAACAACCTTCCTCCCCTAAGTCCAAAAATCTTCTACCACCTCTACAACATTAAAAATGTCGGTGGCGTGAAAAATGGAATGCGAGATGGAATTTACTATCTCACAGCTCGAAAAACGAGCTATAAGGGTCTCTTACCTCAGGATGATGTGAATGAAAAATCTAATGTAGAGGACTACAAATTAAGTTGGTTTTATATTTTTTGCCCTTCCCTTAAACAGCTCTGCAACTTCTCTTTTGCTCTTAGCCCAAGTAGATAAAAGGAACTGACCATTGCGAGCTAAAACCCTCTTTTTTATTTTTTATTTTTTACCATTTCGTTTCATCTTGCGGACTTGATAAGAGATAAAGCAAATCTCACTAACGAGGAGGACAAGATTCTCAAGACACTTGCGAATTCGAGCGAGGCAATACTTAGTAACTCCCTCGACGACAAACTCTTCAAGGCTTACAAGTTAGCCTATCCTCTTAGCAGCAAACTATTGGATAGTAGAATGGGCATAAAAAACATGGCTAAATTTGAGCTCGCCTTTGTCTTCGAAGTTACGGGTCAAGTGGAATTAGTTCCTGTCCAATAATCAGTTCCAGCTTCTACTCTTTAATAGGCTTCAGGGATGGTGAAGCTCTCCTTTAGACAAGCTCCTTCAAAATGTCATGTCTGGCCTATGACCCCTTCCACTGCTACTCCTAACAAAGCAGTGTAAAACCCAAAACTTCTAGAATAATTTTCCAGATGAATAATATTTCGAATGAATAGTATTTTCATGTAAATAGTGATTTTTCGAAAAGCGGACCTCGAAGTCAAAAACTTTGAAATAAGTAATGAAGTTTAAGGAAACTGAGACGGATCAAAAATGAGTCTGTTTGAGGTAAAATAGAACCATTTCCGGATTCGATAAAAAATTCGAAAGGATTTTTGAAAATTTTCAAAAATTTAGAGAAGTATCAAAATGAGTATTAAAATACTCAATAAATATTATAGAAACTCAAGCAACACTTCTGAAGGAGACTCGGATTGAAATGTAATCAATTCGAAAATCGTTAGAGGCGATTTAGTGAGTTTACGGAGAGGCAAAAAGGGGCATGGAATGACTATTAAAAGTCACTAATGTTACTAGGAGTATGTAGGAAGTTCGAATATAGGCCCCGATAAAATTTGAAAGGATTTCGAAAAAAAGTCCCAGAAAAACTAAATTCGGGTGTTTCGGAAAAGTCAAATAAAAAAAGATAAAAAAGGATAGACATGTGGGGCAAGCAACAATGGAAATGTGACATATGGCATAAGAGATAAGGATGAGGACACTTGGCAAGATTTCATAGATGACATTTTTGTGATTTTTAAGTTAGTTTGAGGGTAAATTAGACATTTGTAGGGCTAGTATATATAGTTGAAGTGCATGAAAGTATGAATAAGTGATCTATTTAGCCAAATAAAGAAAAAAAAAAGTGAGACCATGCTGAAATTAGAGAGCAGCCCGTGAGAGAGGAGTGAGACCGAGAGAAGAAGACAAATTACCATGAAGAAGGAAGAAGAAGAAGAAGAAGACAGTCCAAGGGTGTTCCAACCTTTCTTACCTCTCAAACCCATCAAGATTTTCTCAAGAAAGTTTGAAGGAAATTGAAGCTAAGTTGGATTTCTTTCATAGTTAGTTTCATGGGTTTTTAAAGTTGATGATATAGTGTTTACTTGATGGAATTTATGGCATGATTAGAGGTTGATCATCATCAAATTAAGCTTGGAAGGGAAGGAAAGCATCAAGGATTTTTGGGTCAAGAATTTAATAAGGTAAGGGTTAGGGTTTGATATCAAAAGTTGATGGAATTTAATTGATTTTGAGTTTAAGGTTTTAGTTGAGTAATTGATGATTAATTGATGAATTTGGGTGTGATTTTTGAGTTTGAAATAAAGTGAATAGCTTAGTTGTGTTATATACTAGAATGTGCCTAACTTGGAAAAGTTTATGTAATTGAATGGTTTTTGATATTTGGATGAATTTCTATGAGATTTCATGTTGATTGAGATGAAAATTTTGAAAAGAAAAGCGATGGAATGAAACGATAAGCAATTATACTAGTGTGTTAACAAGTTATGTTTAAGCATGTGTTTGTATGGATTTTTAATGCTTGAATGGTGGGTATGATGTTGTGGAATGAATTTGAGTTGGTTGGAATAAAAAAAATAGAAGAAAATTTTGAAATGGAAAGTTTGGGTGTTAATGTGGTTAAGGTCAAGAATGGGTGTAAATTTGTTATTCCATCATTTTGATGTGTTTTAGTGGTGTTTATGATGTGTTTGAATGCTTTGGTGCCAAGGAAATTAAAAGAAATAGATGTGAGATTATTGGTTGGAAATATGGTGAAGTTGTGAAATTATTGGATTATGTATTGAATTAGAATTTAAATGGTTAATTGGTGTTTTATATGTTGAAAATTAATTGAGTGAAATGTTGAATTGATTTTAAGTGCAAAAGTTTGGTTAGAAAGTTGGTTGGAAGATTAGTCAAGAATATGGTGTTGTTATGCATTGGTGTATGGAATTTTAATGAAGTTATTAATATAACGTATTTATAAATCCTAAATCAAGATTTTGGTTGGATCTAAGTGTAGGAAAATTGCAAGATCAAAGGGAGGACTTGAAGAGTGGTGAAATTGTATTGGCAATAAGTTGTGAGTGGTTTTATTTTTGTAAAGTATTTGTGAGTTTATTAAATAAGAATTGATTTATTTAATTGTTGTTTTAATGAAAGAATTTATTATGTGATTTTAAATTTACTTTAGCATGTTAACTATTTTTATATGAATTGCATGAAATTTTTAAGATTATATGTAACATGCTTTCCCGAAATTCAGGTAAACCCTTAAAGCTTATCTCTAAGTGTGAATTATTAAGGTATTAAAATATTTGAATCCAGGTAAATAATTAAATTTTCATAAGATTTCCGGATGGTTCCAGGGACGGTTTACGATTTCGAAATCTAAAAATTTATTAAAACGAACGGACTTGGACTGTAAACCCCTAGTCTCGATTTTTTATGTTCTGGTGTTAGAAACTAAATTAGGAAGTTTAAATAATAAATCTAGTAAATGTTAATTTAAACCGAGTTATCGAAGAGCGAACGCTCGTTCGCGAATTTCACAATAATTAATTTAGTTAAGGAAAAAGGTCAAAGAAGAGTAAAATAATCCATCCACAAATAAGAGATAATTTAAAGAAAACAATATGAGTGAGTGCACAATTGAGAATTTTAGGAATTGTTAGTTAGAATGGATAGCTAATCACTAATTAAATTTAGTTAGAGATATGGATGATAGTCAAAACAAATCAAGGGACAAGCTTGACATTTCATAAAATGTTAATGAGATATGTATACATATATATAACACATAAAGCAAAAGTTGAAAGCAAAAGTTGAAAGAAACAAAGAAGGTGCAGCCGTGAAACACAAGGAAAGGAGAAAGTGGCGTGAATTGGAAAGATTAGGGACATGGAAGGCATTCTTGAAATGTTAAATATATAAATACCTCACTTAGAGAAGAAATGAAGGAACAAGAGCAGCACTTGGTCATGAAAACAAAAACAAAACAGCAGCAAAACAAGAGCAGACGTGAGAAAGCAACAGAGCAGAAACGGAAGAGCAGAAGTGGATGGCCAAACCAGAAAAGTGAAAGAAGAAAGCTCCATCCAGCCCTTCCCAGCCTCAAACCCCCCTCTCTAGGATCTCTTCCAAGTCCATCTCACTTCTCTAAACAAGAACAAAGTGAGATATCATCTCTTTTCTCCTTCTACTTGCTGAAATTGAAACCTAAATGGGTATGTGATAGTTTTGGTTGTTGGATGAGTTGTGTGGGACATTTTACTCCTAAAAATTAGTGTAGAATCTTAAATAAATGATGTAGAGATTTAAATGACAAGTTGTGATAGGACCCAATCCAGACCTTATCTAGGCTCTCGTCTGGAGGATCCCGCCGGACACTTCAACGGACTTCCTGAACCCGACTCATCGGATTGAGGAAATCCGAGAAGCAAACCCCTAAACTTTCTTAGCCGGTTTACTCGTTTAAACTTAAGAGTTTGGTTTTTCTTTAAAATAGTTGGGAGTGATAAAATTTTTCACGATTTCATTTCAAAACGATTTTAAAAATTTTTGCAGCATAACGGTTGCATTTTTGACAAATCCAAAAATTTCTCTGCAAATAAACATACACTTCGACTATAATCTCATTTCCTCCCAACTTCTTTATCCACAAACATGTAATATCACCACAAATTTCTCAATCAACAAACATGGAATTATAATACAATATAAAAATATATATCTACATGAAAATCCATCACTAATCACCAAAAATATTTACAACTATACAATCCAAAATGCAAGTGTGTTTCCAAATGTAATATAGTCAATCCATATACACGAATTTACACAAGTATCTTGCAGGACTCGCCTACCTATATATATATATGTAAAACAAAATGTCGTCGTCCCGTCCGACGGTAGCACTCAATGGAATGTAAATGAGCTACACAACAAATAAACAAGTTAGCGCAACAAGGCAAAGTAATATAACATGTACTATTGTAGCAATTTACAAACTTATTCAAATCTTACAATTTCTTTCAAAAACCCCCATGTATACCCTTGAAACATTCTAACCATCACAGGCGAGTATAATTAACGCCAACGTGAAGCTACTGAGGTATCTCGACCACTATGATACGAAATTTACTGCATTGCACGTAGGGTGATGAATTTCATAACTGAGCAACTACAACGCGGAATTTTCTGCATCGCAATTGTAGTGCTAAAACTCTAGCCGACTACGAGCGGAATATACTGCATCGCCACGTAGTGCCAAACTATAAAATAACCAACTACGTGCGGAATTGTCTACATCGCAACATAGCGCTATGCTTTCTAGAAACACTAAGCATTTACGGACGGAATTTTCTGCGTCGTCACGTAGTGCTAATTCTCTATGATCTGAGCGACTACGGATGAAATTTTCTGCATTGTCGCGTATTGCTAATTCTCTATGATCTGAGCGACTACGGATAGAATTTTCTGCATCGTCGCGTAGCGCTAAAGCTCATATAATCTTAAGGCATATACATGGGTTTTAAAACTAAATTTATTAAGTGCAAAAGCACAAAACTAACTGTTTTTGGAACTTATAAAAAAAAAAACTCCCTTAATTCAACACTTCTTAGAACAACTTAGTATTGATTTAAATCACTTTATGGATTCCATAAGAACCCATATTCTCAAAGCTTAAACTTTGATACTAAAAAGTCATTTTCGTTCTACTTAACACTTGTATTCAATAATTAACACAAAGAAATAGAATTAACATAAGTGATAGTACACTTACCTCCAAGTCGCGCAATTCCGAATCAAGCGTCTCGACGGGTCTCTCGGACTTCGCTCACGTGCTCGTCGCCTACATGATAATTTCTTATTATCACTAGTGACAATCTCATAACTCAACTTTGGCTTTAAATTAACATTCTCCAATAACTATAATTTTTATACTATAACTTCCCAACTTATTTCTAACTCAACTGAGACTCTCTAATTCTGATTTCTTTGCAAAAGTGTCAGTTTTGGATCCCTAAGGACACCCCCACGTGGTCCGTATAATTTTCTGAGGCTCGAAACGAAAAATCACAAAATTAAGCCTCTTTCGATACCCCAAAATAGAATGTGTTGCAGCACCCTGCTCGGGGCTCCGTTTTCCTTCGTTCTTTTTCCTACAGTTCACTTATCTCACATTCTGGTCATACGTCAAATTTCGTCGAAAATTTCTATTGTTTACTATGTCAAATCTAAGAAAATCGCCCTTTTTCGGACACTTTTTTGTGCACTTTTTCGTGTCGAACTAGTGACTTTAGTTTTTCTTTCGTATCTAAGCTTCTTTTACCTAATTATGATCAACTAAATTCATTCCATGCAATAAAAATTACATTTATACAGCTATTTCACTTATCGACTTTCTAACGATACTATTTCGCGCATAACTTGCGTAATTTTTATCGGAATTGATCCGTTCCAAAACCTATGGTTTTTTTATGACTCCGAGGCATCATTTGAGGTGCAGAACATCCCCATATATGTCAGGTTTGCACAGGTCTTTTCTACCTCATGGTTTAAGCTTGGGATTCTCAAATTTCTCTAAACTACTTCCAATGAGTTTCTACTACTTCTACCTATTGTCCCAACCTTATTTATGCTAAAATTTGGGTTCAAAACCATCTAAATTCAGAGGTTATCTCTTGTTCTTCATGTTTTTAACACACACACACTCATTCTAGAGTGACACTTTCAAGTTTTTACAAAACTATCTCTCACAAGTTTTTCACCAAATACTTAGAGTGCATGAAAACTAGTTTTTGTTTCCACTTTTATCAAGTGTATGACAGCCCATTTATACAACCCTAAGCTACCATTAACACACAACAACTTTTCATTTAAATCTCTACATCATCTAGTTAGGGTTTGTTATATGTATCTTTTGGACTCATTAAATGGGCTGGTAAAAGCCCAACTTAGGCCCAATAAAGTCGACCCAATGAAAAGGCCCATCAGACGAGGCCCAAGCGTCTATTCTAAGCCCAACGAGCTCCACAGCTCGCCTAGCATCCCTTTAGCTCACAACAATGTGCTCATCTCATAACAAGGTCGCAGCTCATTCCTCAGACCTCCTTAAGTGTAGCTCGATATACGTTTACCAACGAACTCCAGCTCGAGACCGTCATAGACAGCAGCTCGCTCAAGAACGCAATTAATGCGGTATCTTCCAGAACAGGCAGTTACCTAATCAAATAATGATTCTCTCTCCAGATATGAAAGTTAATTCAAATTCAAATTCAGTCAACATTATCTCGGATTTTAAGGAGCAATTTCCTGATTTTATTCAAACATATAAAAAAGTGTAATTAATTCATGATTCTCTTTCTATTTTGTTGCTTCCTAATTTGTAACGCCTTTTCCCCTATAAATAGAGGTTAAAATCATTGTAACAATCATGATCAGAAATTTATAATATACTGTCACTCTGCAGAATCTAAGAGAGACAGTCGTGGACGTAGGCTTATTATTGCTGAACCACGTTAAAAACCCTTTTGTTCTTTCGTTTTTCTTTGGTTCTTTAATTGTCTTTTCCTCGATTTCTCTGTTTTCTCACATTGATTGCAGGTATTTGGCATTGAATGCTCGTCGACTAAAATTCAATGTCGACATTTTGGCGTTAGAAGGAGGGCCCAAACTGCAATCTTTTCTATCTCAATTCGTTGATTTTTGGCAATATGGCAAGAACCAAACAAACCAAATATATGGGTTCAAGAGCTGACCAAGCAGAGAGCAAGCCCAATCACCATCAGCATAATGCACAACAGGTGGAAGGTGCACTCATGCATACAGCAGAGACGTCCTATGGTCAAGCGGTTAGTGCTGCAGCAGGCGTGCCACCCATGCCTCCTCGCCTACCTGTTCCGGTGGCCCCAGTAGTTGATGGACAACAGGTGTGGCATGAGAGACAATAGGCGCTGGAGAACACGGTTAGACAGCTCACAGAGGCCGTCGATATGTTGGTGTAAGCTCAGGTTCAAAACGTACCTAGGGTTGAGATTCAGGCACCAAGGCATATGCCCCAGCAGCATGAAGCGATGCAGGTGCCTGAACGGCTAGCAAGGGAAGTCCCAAGACCGGCAGGTTCAGCTCGCTCTTCTAATGCGCGATCTAGAGCTGAAGGGCACCCTTTCCGCAAAGAAAGGGAGGTCGTGCGCCCAGCTAGCCTGGCTGCAAGGCCGAGCCAAGATGGACGCCAACGAGCAGAGGTTGGGCACGATAGAGTCAGAGCTGCAGCTCGGCACGTGGATGAAGTAAATGAGCGTCATGCGGGTCCCATCAGCCTGAGGGTTGGCTTGAAGAGCATGAGAGGTATGACCCAGAGTATCCATCCCCAAGTCATGACCACAGGAGGAGATACGAGCTCCGAGATCCACAAGTAGAGGAACTCTTCCAAAGGGTCCAGCAGTTAGAGGCACGACCTGGAATCCCAGAGCAGCGTGGGCTCTACGGAGAGAGGACCCCATTCACAAGGGAAATTGAGACGCAGCCTCTCCCTCCGAGGTTTAAGATGCCGAATATTCAGCAATACAACGGGGACAGTGACCCCTATGACCATCTTGACGCCTTCAACGTTGAGATAGACCTGCAAACAGGTAATCCTATGGTGAAGTGCCTTGTATTCCCAGCCACTTTGGGGGACATTCCAAGGACGTGGTTTAGGAATCTCCCAGTCCACAACATTGGTAGTTGGGAGGAATGCCAACATAAGTTCATTGGTCAATACAGGGCATTGAGAAGGCGGCTCGCTCCATCCTGCCATCTAGCTATCATATTTCAGCGTTAAGGTGGGTCTTTGAAGGAGTATATCATAAGGTTTAGAAGCGAGGTCGCGAATGTGGAACATCCGTCAGACGAAAGTATACCGACAGCAATCTCAGCTGGATTACGCAAGGATGGAAAACTGTACGAAAGCATTTACAAATCCCCAGTGAATGATGTGGGAGAATTCTACGAGCGAGCTGCGAAGGAGATTAGGTGGGAAGAAACCTTCAGCCCGAAGAAGCAAAATCAGAAGAATGAAGTGGGCAGTTCCAGCCAACCAAAGAGGAGAAACAATGGCAGGAACGAAGAAGGTAGAAACAGTGGCTCAAGCAATCAGATTGCTAAAAAGGTAAGGAGAGAGCCAAGGAATGAGCGACCTCAGCATCAAGGTCGTTATGAGCATTACAGCATCCTATCAGACTCACAAGACAGGATCTTTGCAGCAGAGAAGAACAGAGAGGACTTTGGGAAGCCCTATCCTTTGAGAGCCCCTGTTCATAAAAGAGATAGAAGCAAGTTTTGTGCCTATCATAATAAGGTCGAGTACAATACTTCGGATTGTTGGACATTGAAGGACGCCATTGAAAAATTGATCAGAAGAGGTCGCTTGAGAGATTATGTGGAACGACCTGCAGGATCGCGACCTCAGTAGGAACGACCTCACTAACAACAGCCAACACATCAGCAACAGCCCCAACAAACTCCCGAGCCAGAGCGTGAGCCTGCGGTAAGAACCATTTTTACCATTCATGGTAGCCCCCATATTGTAGGTAATTCCAACAGATCGCATGAGAGATACGTCCGAGAGGCGAATCACACTTTCCAAGTCAGAGGGTCGGAAGGACCTACAAAATGGGCGAAGCCGACCTATGACGAAATTGTGTTCACTGATGAAGATGCTAGAGGTGTGATCTAGCCTCATAACGATGTGCTGGTTATACGAGCTAAAATCAGCAACATGGAAGTTAGGCGCATCATGATTGATACTAGGAGCTCGGTGAACGTGATGTATATGAGCTGTTTTGATCAGATGGGACTGCGAGTAGAACAAATGAGACCGTCCCCAGAACCTTTATATGGTTTCATTGGAGATGCTGTAGTACCAGTGGGCCAGATTAAATTATCATTGACTCTTGGGGAGGCAGGTCGTCAGGCAACAACTCTGACAAATTTCTTGATAATTGACTGCCCATCAGCCTATAATGTGGTCCTGGGGAGACCTGCCATGAACTAGTTGGATGTGGTTACTTCGACCAGAACTCTTACAGTTAAGTTCCCGACTTCTAATGGCATCGGATGTGTTCGAGGAAAGCAACACTTAGCCTAGCGCTGCTATGAAGACACAGTCAAAATGGGTGTAAGAGGAAAGAATGTGAACATGGTCTCAGGGGGTGAGCCACGAGCTATGACTGAGAAAGGAGTCAGTCATGACCTAGACCCTTGTGAGGTGGATGCAGACCAAGCTACAGGGCCAGTTGAAGAATTGGAAGATGTATAAGTCAGCAAGGCAGATCCAGAAAGGTGCCTGAAGCTGGGAAGAGGTTTAGCACCAGAATTGAGAGCCTAGCTCGCTGACTTCCTGAAGGCGAACCTGGATGTATTCGCATGAAATCATGAGGATATGGTGGGAATAGATCCTAAGGTGATGTCTCATAGGTTAAATATTGATCCTCACTTCAAGCCAGTTCGTCAGAAGAGAAGGGCAATGACAGGGGAACACTACTTAGCACTGAAAGAGGAGGTAGATAAGCTGCTGGCTAACAAGTTCATCAGAGAAGCTTACTACCCGACCTGGGTCGCCAATCCTGTACTAGTGAAGAAAAAGAACGGGAAGTGGAGAACTTGCATCGACTTCACTAACCTGAACAAGGCGTGCCCTAAAGACAGTTTTCCCCTGCCAAGGATAGATCAGCTTGTGGACGCATATTCGGGATATAACCAGATCCCAATGAAACTCGAGGACGAAGAACACACCTCATTCATGACTGATCGGTGGTTATATTGCTACAAGGTGATGCCCTTCGAGTTGAAAAATGCTGGAGTGACCTATCAACGCTTGGTGAACATGATGTTCGAGGAGCAAATTGGAAAGACCATGGAGGTCTATGTTGATGATATGCTAATAAAATCCAAGCAGGTAGGTGACCATGCGCGCGACTTGGATGAGATGTTTCAAATTATGAGAAGCTATCAGATGAAGTTGAATCCGTACAAGTGTGCGTTTAGAGTAGCTTCTGGGAAGTTTCTGGGCTTTATGGTGAACAGCAGGGGTATTGAGGCCAATCCCGAGAAGATCAAAGCACTGATCGACATGAGGTCGCTTACTAGGGTGAAAGATGTGCAGAGCCTTAATGGCCAGGTCGCGGTGCTGAGTAGGTTCATTTCGAAAGCTACGGATAAATGCATCCCATTCTTTGACATTCTGAAGAAGGCAAAGAGCTTCGAGTGGATTGAGCAATGTGAAATAGCTTTTGGCAGATTTCATTGCAGAGTTTACAGGACCTGTGGATGATGAAGCTGAATCTTCTGAAGGTCCGACCTGGGAGCTCTATGTTGATGGATCATCCAGCGAGCAAAGGGTTGGAGCTGAAGTTCTACTAATCAGTCCTGAAGGCCACAAAATCCTTTGTGCTTTGAGGTTTGGCTTCCAGGCAACAAACAATGAGGCTGAGTATGAAGCCCTGCTCATAGGTCTGCGTTTGGCTAAAGAAATGCGAGCTGAGCAATTGAAAGTCTTCAGCGATTCGCAACTTGTTGTCTGCCACATATTGGGGGAGTATTAGGCCAAGGGACCGAAGATGGCCCCTTACCTCCAAAAAGTTCACTAGCTACTAGGTGCGTTTCAAAGGTACGAGGTGAAGCAGATCCGACGGGCTTAGAACTCGCATGCAGATTCATTAGCTCGCCTCGTGACCACACGAGTTGCAGATTTTCTTGGGGCGATCCCAGTTGAATTTCTACCAGCTCCAAGTACGGAAGAGAAGAATTTACTGATGGCCATAACTGTGCAGCTCGATTCCTGGATGAGCTCAATTCTCAATTATTTGCAGGATGGAAGGCTGCCAAGTAACAAGCTGGAAGCCCGGCGTCTGTGAGCTAGAGCAGCCAGATATTACGTCTATAATGATGCACTATACAAGAAGTCTCAGCTCCACTTTTAAGATGCATTGATGGTCCTGAGTGTGAAACAGTGCTGAGGCAGATACACGAAGGCCATTGTAGGAATCACACTGAGGGGCTATCTCTAGCTCAGAAGACACTTCGTCAAGGTTTCTATTGGCCCACCATGAGGTAGGACGCCATTAACTTAGTCAAAAAATGTGACAAATGTCAGAGGTTCGCCCAAATTCCATGAGCTCCATTAGCTTATCTCCAACAAATGGTGAGCCCGTTGCCCTTTTCAATTTGGGGGATAGATCTGATCGGGCCCCTGCCAATGGCTCGTGGAAGATGCAAACATGCCGTGGTCGCGGTGGATTATTTCACTAAGTGGGCAGAAGCGAAGGAGTTGGCAGAAATCTCTACAACGAAGATTGAGAAGTTCGTGTGGAGTAATATTATTTGCAGGTTTGGGGTCCCGCAGTAGATCGTGACAGATAATGGGACTCAGTTCAGCAGCGACCAGTTCCTTAGGTTCTGCAACGACCTCAAGATCGTTAAAAGTTTCTCAGCAGTGGACCATCCACAAGCCAATGGCCAAGTTGAAGCTGTCAACAAGATTATCAAGCAGACCCTGAAGATGAAACTGGAAGCAAAGAAAGGAGCATGGGTAGACGAGTTTCAGAAGGTATTGTGGGCTTACAGAACCACAGCTCGCAGCACTACAGACGAGACACCTTTCTCAATGGTATATGGATCTGAGGCCATGATCCCAGCTGAGTTAGAAGTCACCTCGCAATGAAGAGCGACCTTCAATCCAAATGACAATGATCAACTACTCACTGCAAACTTAGATTTGCTTGAAGAACTCAGGGAAACAGCCAGGTTAAGAGTAGCTGTCTATCAGCAAAGAATAGCGAGGTACTACAACAAGTATGCTCGGATTCGCAGATTCAATGTGGGAGACTTAGTTTTACGTTTCATTCTGCCTGGAGCCTGTAAACCAAGTGATGGATCCTTAGGCCCGAACTGGGAAAGACCCTATGTTGTCAAAGCAAACTTGGGGAATGAAGCTTATCGTTTAGCTAATGAGAAAGGAGCTGAAGTCCCTCGAGCTTGGAATGTCGAGCATCTCCGTCCTTATTATCAATAAGCTCTTTGTTATTTGTAATTCAAACTCATTTTAGTTAATGAAAGCTCCATTTCCCCCCCGCTTATGATTCAACTCATTTCACTAGGCTAACAGGCTTCGAGCTTAATAGCTCGCTAATAAAAGAGCCTAAAAAGCATATGGCTAAGTGCCTCTGCATAGCTCGCTAATAAGAGCCTAAAAAGCAGGCGAGGTGACGACCCCTGCATATCTCGCTAAAATAAAAGAACCTAAAAAGTAGATGGCTATGTGGCTCTGCATAGCTCATAAATAAAAGAGCCAAAAAAGCAGGCGAGGTGACGACCCCTGCATAGCTCGCTAAAATAAAAGAGCCTAAAAAGCAGATGGCTAAGTGCCTCTGCATAGCTCGCTAATAAAAAAGCCTAAAAAGCAGATGGCTAAGTGCCTCTGCATAGCTCGTAAATAAAAGAGCCAAAAAAGCAGGCGAGGTGACGACCCCTGCATAGCTCGCTAAAATTAAAGAGCCTAAAAAGTAGATGGCTAAGTGCCTCTGCATAGCTCGCTAATAAGAGCCTAAAAAGCAGGCGAGGTGACGACCCCTACATAGCTCGCCAAAAAAGAAAGACCCTAAAAAGCAGATGGCTAAGTGTCTCTGTATAGCTCGCCAATAAAGAACCTAAAAAGCAAGCAAATGGCTGAGTGCCCCTGCATAGCTCGTCAACATTCCAAATTGTTTATATGACTACGATTTTATCAACTGTTGAACTAAGCGATTGCTTTGAATATTATCAGATTTTGAGCTTGTTAACAATTAGCTCGTATGAAAACTTATAAAATAAAGATCATAAAATATGATATAAGACGTTATTGCTTGAATACATTCAACACAAAAGAAATAAAGGAATGAATTTTATTAAGTTTAAAGTTCATTACAAAATTGAAACAAAAATACAAGTATAAAAGATAAAACTGCTAGTTCTGGGCTGAAAGGTCAGGGCCTGGAGGAGGGTCTTCGTGAGGAAGAGAAGATGCAGTAGGAAGCTCGAGATTGCTAGCGAGTTTGGGAGGTCGCACCAGGAGCTTCCTCTGCTGAAGGAATTGGATCAACTAAGGACGAGGTAGCCCTTGCTTTAAACTCCTTTATGGTTTCAAGTCCTACATCCCTAAAGATAGAAAAATCCATCTCCGGATGGGACATCCACAGTGTGTAGAGAAAGTTGCGGCCTGTTTTTTCCTTAGCCTCGTCCTTTGCTTCAGCAACCTTCATCTCCAATTCCTGAAAAGATTGTTCGCGGTAGACCGACAATTCTTCAATGGCATTGTCTGCATGCCTATTAATCTCCTTAGCTTCTAGCTTCATGGCTTCAATTTGCTGCTCTACAGCCTCAGCCCGCTAAATTACCTCCCTTACTTGTTGCCTAAGCACTTCCACTCGGCTCTCTACCTCTTCAGCTCGTTTAGTTGCAACCTCCTCAGCACGTTTAACAGCAGCTTCTACCTTTTCAGTCCGCTTCTTAGTAGCCTCAGCTCGCTCCGCTGCAACCTCGACTTGACGATCGAGCACTTCAATTTTATCCTCTACGGTTATAGCTCGCTGCTCGGCCAGCTCGGCCCACTGCTCAAACTGTTTCATCTCTTCCCTCACTTTGTGTAGCTCATCCCTTAGCATGTCGCGCTCATTTTCCATTTTTCATAGAGCTTCCTTGGCTATCTACCTTGTGGCATTCGCCTCAGCAATCTGTGCTTCCTGACCCTGTACTCTTCCCTCGACCAGAGCCGCTATCTGATCGGTGGCAGCCTACAACTCGCTCTCCAATTTCGTTATTCGATCCTCAGTGAGTTTGGTCAACCTCCTACTCTTCATCGATGCAAGGGCACCCTAAAAATTTCGCAAGTTAAAATTTGATAAAGTGAAGAAGCTAGGAGATAAAAGGAATATAACTGACCAGCATTGAATGTCGAGCTGCGTACTCATCCAGGTCCGTACCCTTGAGGGTCTTATTCTCCAAAAGCCTTGGGTGAGTCAACATGATTGTTGCCCAATTATCAAGGAAAGTAGTCAAATACCTCCCCCTAGGTCCAATTTCGATCTCTGGCCTTGTTGGCGATGGAGGCCCTTTAGCTTCCGGGGCATCAGGCTCTATGGTCTTGTAAACAGTATTACGAGTAAAAAAGGTACGCTTAGACCATCTCCTCGTCATTAAGCTATTGGTGCCAGCTTGGGTGGCCTGGTCGGCCTCAGACGGAGTTTCCCCTTCTCTATGTTGGGGAGCGACTTCAGGCGGAGCTTCCCCTTGTTGCGAGCTGCGGGACGAGACCAATTGAAGATATGAAAAAACGTTTGAAAGTGGCACCTCCCTAGGGACAGCGGCCGAGGGAGTTTTTGCCTTAGCAGCAATCTGTTTAGGCCGTTTTGAAGAAGCAGCTAGCGAGGTTGAAGCCCCAGTAGGTCGCTTAGCTGGAGTGGCTGAGGAGGTCGGAGCTTGGGCAGGTTTCTTAGCTGGAACAGCCAGAGGAACTGGAGCTTGGGCAGGTCGTTCAGAAGGGCACTCCAAAAGAGTAAGTTTCTTCCTATTGGTTGGAGCTCGCCTAGTGGAAGGAGTAGGGGCTGGAGAAGTAGTTTTTTGAAATGCACCCACTACTGGGGTGCGAGCTAGAGCTGGTGTTGCTTCAGCAGATGGTGGAACTATTAAAGCCTGCGTCAAGTCTGATGAAGCAGGCAATGGAGTTTCTAAAATAGTTGTGAGATTTTGAGAGGGGGATGAATGTACTTGTACAACAGGGGCTGCACGGGCAGAAGCCGTTTTTGCCCGAGCTGGGGCGCGAGCAGAAGCACCTTTAGCAGAAGCTTTCTGAGCTGAAGTAGGTGCACGAGTTGCTCCTGCTGCTCGCGAAGTAGTGACAGATTTTGAAGGTCGAGGAGCAGATGTATCCCCTTCCTGAACTGGGACTTCAAGGACAGAAGGAAGTATAGGGGTATCACCCATGCTCCCTATGTCCTCTTCAGGTCGTAGTTGCGAAGAATCTTTAGGAGGGGTAAGGTCGTAAGCGCTAAGAAGAGTATCGTTGAACTTGCTGCTGATGCTCGCTTCCTCCGAGTTCGCGAGCACATTAAGAGCCCCTTTTTCCTCGCTACTGAGAGGAGTCTCGTCCACTTTCAGCACTGCAAAGCAAAACATTAAAAAAAAAAAAAAAATTCAGTTCACTAAATTTTCCTTTCTACATACCTGGTTCCAGGACGAAGCTACGATTATTGAGGCTCGCAAGAGAGGGGCAGAAGACATAAAACCAGCTCGTTTTATACTTTCCAACATTGGACTTGCCCTTCGCTTCTCCTTGGGGCAAGAGGTCTTTGTATTCTGACGGGCGAGCTGTGAGATAATAGATACCGTCGGGTTTTTCTCCCTCTTTTGTGCTTAAAGCCTTGAAACTGTAAAATTGTTGTATGATCTTTGGGGTTAAGGGAGGAAGGCCGTTCCTAAGGAAGGCTAGAGCCAGCGAAGTCATCTGTGCATAAGAGTTCAGTGTCAATTGGAATGGTGCGAGCTTAACCGCGTTGAGGAATGCGATCAAGTAAGGATGAATGGGGAACCTTAGCCCCTGCTCGAGATGTTGGGCACAGACAGCGACGTACCCCCTTGGTGGATAGCATGCATGGTTTTTGGGAACGGGTATCAGTGCACGACAACCCATAGAGATACGGAATTGAATGCTAAGCCCTACCACATCAAAAAAATCTAACTTTGAAGGATGGTGAGCGAATGTCTTGCGAGCTTCCTTTTCTTCTTCAGCTCGCTGCTGAGTTTTTGCTCGCTTTCCACCCAGAAATGCTTCATTAGCACTACGAGCTCCACTTGAAGACATCTATGCAAAAGGAGATATAATCAGGTCGCGGCAGGCAAACTATTAAAATACTAAAAATTTTCTAAGTTTCCTATTTGACAGATCATTCATGCAATGGGGGGCTCCACCTATGAACAAACGACCTGCGAGCTAATGATTCACAGATGCCTAATTCTACAGTACGCATGCATAATAGGCCACAAACAGTAATCAAGTCGCTAATAAACATGTAACAGGATCAAATCAACAAAAGTTGAAAAGTCTTGTTCGACAAGAAACCGAGAACAGCAATAGTTTAATATCAAGAACATGGCATGTTCGTACCATCACATACACAAGAATGGCATAATGCAAGCACAATATGATATGAACTCAACAAAATAAATAAAAAATTGAAAGTTTGAAGATAGATGGAGGACTTACCGTGATTCGTTGAGGAAATGGAAAGGAACTGCGACTGGAAGTGTTGATTTTGTGAAAAATCAGTAAGTTTTTTGAACTTGGTTGCTTGGTTGCTTCGAGAGAAAATGACAGATGAAAAGGAAAAATTGAAAGGCTCCACCAGTTATATAGGTGAACGAGCTTGAACCCCAGCCATCAGATCTCTGTATTATGTAACCGTCATTAATCCAACAATGCAGCACGAGGTACAGCCTTGTAATCATGCAGCCGTCAGTTGAAAGACAAGCGCATTAAATGCACATGTAAAGGATGTGCTAGCGTCGTTTCAGTTACCTCATGCATGACTGCCACGTGTCAAAACTGAAAAAACAGAATTTGAAAGGGTGCGAAAGCAATCGTCCAAGTTGGCTTACCATAGAAGCTAGCTTTTACCAGTGAGCTCGAGCTCCCAGTTCGCAGAACGAGCTGAGAGCTAGGGGGCTAATGTTATATGTATCTTCTGGACTCATTAAATGGGCTAGTAAAAGCCCAACTTAGGCCCAATAGGAGGCCTAATAAAGTCGACCCAATGAAAAGGCCTATCAGACGAGGCACAGGCGTCTATTCTAAGCCCAGCGAGCTCCACAGCTCGCCCAGCATCCCTTTAGCTCGCAGCAATGCGCTCATCTCATAACAAGGTCGCAGCTCGTTCCTCAGACCTCCTTAAGTGTAGCTCGATATACGTTTACCAACGAACTTCAACTCGAGACTGCCATAGACAGCAGCTTGCTCAAGAACACAATTAATACGGTATCTTCCAGAACAGGCAGTTACCTAATCAAATAATGATTCTCTCTCCAGGTATGGAAGTTAATTCAAATTCAAATTCAGTCAACATTATCTCGGATTTTAAGGAGCAGCTTCCTGATTTTATTCAAATATATAAGGAAGTGTAATTAATTCATGATTCTCTTCCTATTTTGTTGCTTCCTAATTTGTAACGCCTCTTCCCCTATAAATAAGGGTTAAAATCATTGTAATAGACATGATCAGAAATTTATAATATACTGTCACTCTGCAGAATCTAAGAGAGACAGTCGTGGACATAGGCTTATTATTGCTGAACCACGTTAAAAACCCTTTTGTTCTTTCGTTTGTCTTTGGTTCTTTAATTGTCTTTTCCTCGATTTCTCCGTTTTCTCACATTGATTGCAGGTATTGGGCATTGAATGCTCATCGACTGAAATTCAACGTCGACAGGGTTCTACACTTGTTTGAAGTGTAAAACACCCAACACAACATAAAAGATCTGCACAACTCTCAACAACTCAACTACTTCCAATTTCATCAAGTAAGAAGGCGAAAAGAGATGATATCTCACTTGGTTCTTGTTTAGAGAAGTGAAAGGGACTTGGAAGAGGTCCTAGAGAAGTGGTTTGAAGCTTGGATGGTTGCTTGGATGATCCTTCTTCTCTCTTTTCTTCTCCACCTTGCTGCCACGTTTCTGTTCTGCAAAGACAACTTCGGTTTTGATTTGTTTTTTCAGAACAGCTGTTGTTTGCTTCTTGTTATGCACGACCAAGTGTTGCTCTTATTCCTTCATTTTGTCTCTAAGTCTTGTATTTATATATTTAACAATTCAAGAAATGACTCCCATGTCCCCATTTATTTCTATTCACGCCAAATCTAATTTGCTTCTTGTTTTGCTACCGATTGCTTCTTCTTCTCACGCCAATTGCTTCCTTTTTCCCTTCAAATTCACTAAGTGTTATATATATACCATTAACAATGCACAAAATACCTCTCATGTCCTCATTTCATCACTTTTCAAGCCACCATATCTCTTTTCCTTGGTTTTCACGGCTGTCACTTCTTTGTTTCTTCCTTGTAAATTTTGTTTTAATTGTTGTTTATTCATCTCATAAAAAAAATTCATAGAATGTCAAGCTTGTCCCTTGACTTGTTTTGTCTATCATTCTTAGTTAAATTTTAAGTTAATTTGTTATTAACTACTAATTCAACATATTACTTTCTCTAGTTTTTTTTTTTTTTTTTTTGATTCAAATGTATCATCACTTGTAAGGTTGTTAGTATCATTCATAATTTAATTTATACCTTTCCATATTCTAACTTCTAACACTAGAATACTAGAAAATAAAACACTAAGGATGAGGGTTTACAATTTCTTCCCCCCTTATAAAAATTTCGTTCTCGAGATTTTAAACTGCATACCTGACTCAAAGAATCGAGGATATTGGGCAAGCATCCGCTTTTCAGGCTCCCAAGTAGCCTCTTTTGACCCATGATTTCGTCATAGCACCTTCACTAGCGGAATCACTTTATTACGCAGCGCTTGGTTTATACTATCTAGAATCTCCATTGGCTGCTCCTCATAGGTCAAGTTTTCCTTTAACTGAACTGGTTGCTCTTTAAGAATGTACGAAGGGTCAGCTATATACTTGCGTAGCATGGAGACATGGAACACATCATGGATGTTGGCTAGCTTTGATGGCAGCTTTAACCGATAAGCTACTTCACCCACTTTTGCCACTATCTCATATGGCCCTATGTATCGTGGACTCAACTTTCCACGTTTCCCGAATCTCAGAATACCTTTCCAGGGTGAGACTCGTAGGAATACTTGATCACCTACTTTAAACACTAAGTCTCGTCTTCGATTGTCCGCATAGCTTTTCTGTCTATCTCTAGCTATCTTCAACCGCTCTCGTATCACATTTACTTTCTCGATTGTATTTTGGACAATCTCTGGGCCAATTAATCTTCTCTTACCCACTTCGTCCCAACAGACTGGGGTTTTGCACTTTCTGCCATACAACGCTTCATACGGTGTCATTCCAATGCTGGACTGATAGCTATTGTTGTAGGCGAACTCGATCAATGCTAGGTAATAATCCCAGCTTCCTTTAAACTCCATCACACATTCTCTCAACATATCTTCGAGAGTCTTGATGGTTCTCTCTGATTGGCCATCTGTTTACGAGTGAAAAGCAGTACTGAAATTCAATCTGGTGCCCATGGCTTCTTGTAGCTTTGGCCAGAATCGAGAAGTGAAGCGAGGGTCTCTATTTGATACAGTGGACACTGGTGCACCATGTAGTCTTACGATCTCATCTACATATAGCTCAGCTAACTTTTCCAAAGAGTAGGTGTTCTTAATAGCAAGAAAGTGAGCAGATTTCGTTAATCTATCCACTATGACCCAAATAGCATCATGTCTGCTCTGTGTCCCAAGGAGTCCCATCACAAAATACATCGTGATCCTTTCCCACTTCCATTCTGGAATGGATATAGGCTGTAGTAAACCTGCTAGTTTCTGATGCTCAATCTTGATCTGTTGGCAGGTTAAGCACTTGAACACGAACTCTACTATCTCCCTCTTCATGCCTCTACACCAGTAGTGGTCCCTCAGAGTCCGATACATCTTTGTACTCCCTAGATGCATGGCGTATGCTGAGGGAGTGTGCCTTTTCCATAATCTCTTTCTTCAACTCTGTTACATCTGGCACACATAATCTCTGTTGTAGGACTAGTGTTCCATCACCTCGCAAGGTGAAACTGCTCTGCTACCCAACTTCTATCTTGCTTCTCAATTTCATCAAATACGGATCCTGAGCTTGCAATTCTCTGACTCGATCCACTAACACTGGATGAACATGAAAAGCTGCTAGTAGAGCACCTAACTCTGTTGTCTCCAAACTGACCCTCATAGATCTCAACTCTATCAACATCGGTAGATACTCGGCTTTTAACTGAGCTAGGGAACTAGTGGGCTTCCTACTTAGTGCGTCCGCTACCATGTTTGCTTTACCTGGATGGTATTTAATGGTGCAGTCATAGTCTTTGATAAGCTCAATCCACCTTCTCTGTCTCATATTCAGCTCTTTCTGCGAGAACAGATACTGCAGGCTCTTATGATCAGTAAAGATCCTGTAGGATACTCCATAGAGGTAATGCCTCCAAATCCTCAAACCGAACACTACAGCCGCTAACTCCAAGTCGTGTGTTGGATAGTTTACTTCATGCTTCTTTAACTGTCTTGAAGCATAAGCTATAACTCTGTCGTGTTGCATCAACACACAACCTAAACCTTGCCTAGAGGTATCACAATACACTGTAAATCTATCACTTCCTGAGGGAAGCGTAAGCACTGGTGCAGTAGTCAACCTTTGCTTCAACTCATCAAAACTGCTCTGACATGGTTCTGTCCAGACGAACTTTTCTTATTTTCTGGTTAACCTGGTCAGGGAAGTAGCAATCTTCGAAAACCCTTCCACGAACTTTCTGTAATACCCAGCTAATCCCAAGAAGCTTCTGACTTCTGTTACATTCGTGGGTGGCTTCCAATCGACAATAGCTTATATCTTCTGGGGATGTACTGAAATACCCTCTGCGGATACCACATGTCCCAAGAATGCCACTCGATCAAGCCAAAACTGGCACTTGCTAAACTTCGTATAGAGCTGATGCTCTCTCAGAGTTTGCAATACAATCCTCAAGTGCTCCACATGTTCCTCTCGACTACCTAAATGCACCAAAATGTCATCGATGAAAACTATTACGAACTTATCCAGGTAGGGTTTGAAAACTCTGTTCATTAAGTCCATAAAGGCTATTGGGGTATTCGTCAATCCAAACGGTATCACCAAAAACTCATAATGGCCATTGCGAGTTTTGAAAGCCATCTTAGGAACATCTTCCCTTCGTACTCTCAATTGATGATACCTTGACTTTAAGTCGATCTTCGAAAAGACCTTTGCTCCTTGCAACTAGTCGAATAGATTATCGATCCTTGGCAACAGATATTGATTCCGGACGGTTATTTTGTTGAGCTGCCTATAATCAATACACAAATGGAGGCTTCCGTCTTTCTTCTTAACAAACAACACCGGAGCTCCCCACGGTAATGTACTCGTCTTAACAAAGCCCTTGCTCAACAGTTCTTCCATCTGCACCTTCAACTCCTTTAACTCTGCTGGCGCCATCGGTTACAGCGCTATAGAAATGGGCTCTGTGCCAGGTGCTAGCTCAATTTCGAACTCGATCTCCCTATCCGGTGGTAATCCTGGTAGGTCTTCGAGAAATACATCGGGAAACTCGTTAACCACAGGAACTTCTGCCAATTGCAACTCACTGCTGCCAGCTTCTATTACATAAACCAAGTACCCCTGGCATGCTTTACGGAGCATTTTATTGGCTTGAATCACACTCACTAAACTTGTATAGAGTATTTTCCTCTCCCCACAAAAGATCACATCTGGTTCCCCAAGTTTGCTGAATTGAACTTCTTTTCTGTAGCAATCTATGGTGGCACGATGCTTGGATAGCCAATCCATGCCCAAAATGATGTCAAAATCATGAATATCGAGCACTATCAGATCAGCTTCGAACTCATGACCTGCTATAGTCACTTTACTTCCCATGTACACTCTATTCGCAATAAGCGAATCACCCGTGGGAAGTGACAATACCATGCTACACTCGGTCGGTCTCAACTCTATCCCGACTCTATCTATAAACTCTCGTGCAATAAAAGAATGGGTGGCTCCTGGGTCCACTAGTACATGAGTATCAGTATCGAATAGAGAAATGGTACCTGTGACCACCTCTAGTGTCGCATCTACTGCCTGTTGGGTCACTGTATACACTCTCGCGGCCTGGCTACGGGGTCTACCAGGCGCTACTCGCGGTGGTAGGCTCCTATTGGGTCCACCGCTAGGTGGCTCTCGGCCTGTGGCTGCTCTGGTCTAGGGGCCTCCTCTCTCTGGTCCACGACCCCCATTAGTCTGTCCCTGTACTGTAGATCTAGCCTCAGCTGGGCTCGATGCGACTACGCTGGGATAGTCCTGCATGAAGTGGCCCTCCTATCCACACCTGAAGCATCCGGTCCTACCCTGAAGGCACTCACCGGGGTGTGACCGGCCACATCTGCTGCAAACTGGTTGGCTCCTCCAACTCTGCTGACTCCTAGACCCTGTTAAAGACTGGACAGAACTCTGGCTCGTCTGGGGTCTCTGACTCTGTCACCGACTCTCTGGCCATGCTTACCTCTAACCACTCTTGGCCATTTTACTGGACCTTCCTTGATGGCTACCGGTCTAGCTCCGCTTTTGACTGAATTGTTGCTTCGACTTGGGGACGGTTCCTGCACTCTGCTCAACTCTGGTGGCTGCCTCCACCAACTATCCATATCTAGTATGTGCTGAGGATGTCACAATGGTCCTGACTGCGGGATTAAGGTCTGCTAAAAATCTACTGACCTTCTGTTCTTCGTTTTCGGCAATGTAAGGAACTAGCCGAACTAGCTTGAAAAATCTCTTTTCATACTCTGTCACTGTAGAACCCCCCCCCCCCTCCCCAGTCTAACCTGTAAAACTCCTTGATTTTAGCATCTTTGTAACTTTTATGGAAGAACTTATATGTGAATTCTCTCTTGAACGCGGCCCATGTGGCTCCATTCAGATGCACTCTCTGATGCGCTCTCCACCAATCTTTTGCTCTATCCTTTAATAAAAAGGCAGAGAAGGTGACCATCTGCTCCTCTGAGCAACCCATGACCTGGAATATCTCCTCATTCGTCTGTAGTCATGATAATGATCTCTTGGGCTCCCCTGTCCCGTCATATGGCTTGGCGCCTAACTTGCGGGCGCGCTCTATAGTCACTCCTGTCTCCCGCGGCTGCTGAAGGGCCGCTGCTAACATCTGGGCCATTTGCTCCACCTGCCCTGGAATAGGTCCTGGGGCAGGCTCTGATCCTGCTGGCTGTGATGGCCCTGGCTGAGAAGAACTCCTAAGCACATTGATAGATTCGTCAGCATGCTCTCTATCTAATGTGGGTACCTCGGTAGCAACTTGCCTCGTCCTGGGATGAGTACGTCGCTGCATCTCTCTATAGTTTTCAAATAATCATAAGACTCAAATTAGAACATTTATAACTATACTCATGTAACGTTTAACTTCAATTTCTATATCTTATCTCTTTTCATGTACAATTGTATAAGCTAGCTCATGTTTTAACTTATGCAATCAATGAAAGCATAACTCATATAATCTTTAAAAAGATGAATGCATATAATAGTTTCTCGCCTCATGCATAACTCAAGCATCACTAACACACACTTTATGCGAAAATAGCTCAAACTTTTCTTTTAAAACTTTATCTCAACTGAACGAGAACCGGGCTCTGATACCAACTTGACAGGACCCAATCCAGACCTTATCTAGGCTCTCGTCTGGAGGATCCCGCCGGGCACTTCAACGGACTTTCTGAGCTCGACTCATCGGATTGAGAAAATCCGAGAAGCAAACCCCTAAACTTTCTTAGCCGGTTTACTCATTTAAACTTAAGAATTTGGTTTTTCTTTAAAATAGTTGGGAGTGATAAAAATTTTCACGATTTCATTTCAAAACGATTTTAAAAATTTTGGCAGCATAACGGTTGCATTTTTGACAAATCCAAAAATTTCCCTGCAAATAAACATACACTTCGACTATAATCTCATTTCCTTCCAACTTCTTTATCCACAAACATGTAATATCATCACAAATTTCTCAATCAACAAGCATGGAATTATAATACAATATACAAGTATATATCTACATGAAAATCCATCACTAATCACCAAAAATATTTACAACTATACAATCCAAAATGCAAGTGTGTTTCCAAATGTAATATAGTCAATCCATATACACAAATTTACACAAGTATCTTGCAGGAGTCGCCCACCTATATATGTAAAACAAAATGTCGTCGTCCCGTCCGACGGTAGCACTCAATGGAATGTAAATGAGCTACACAACAAATAAACAAGTTAGCGCAACAAGGCAAAGTAATATAACATGTACTATTGTAGCAATTTACAAACTTATTCAAATCTTACAATTTCTTTCAAAAACCCTCATGTATACCCTTGAAATATTCTAACCATCATAAGCGAGTATAATTACTGCTAACGTGAAACTACTGAGGTATCTCGACCACTACGATACGGAATTTACTGCATCGCACGTAGGGTGATGAATTTCATAATTGAGCAACTACAACGCGGAATTTTCTGCATCGCAATTGTAGTGTTAAAACTCTGGCCGACTACGAGCGGAATATACTGCATCCCCACGTAGTGCCAAACTATAAAATAACCAATTACGTGCGGAATTATCTGCATCGCAACATAACGCTATATTTCTAGAAACACTAAGCATCTACGGACGGAATTTTCTGCGTCGTCACGTAGTGCTAATTCTCTATGATCTAAGCGACTAAGGATGGAATTTTCTGCATCGTCGCGTAGCGCTAAAGCTCATATAATCTTAAGGCATATACATGGGTTTTAAAACTAAATTTATTAAGTGCAAAAGCACAAAACTAACTATTTTTGGAACTTATATAAAAAAACTCCCTTAATTCAACACTTCTTAGAACAACTTAGTATTGATTTAAATCACTTTATGGATTCCATAAGAACCCATATTCTCAAAGCTTCAACTTTGATATTGAAAAGTCATTTTCGTTCTACTTAACACTTGTATTCAATAATTAACACAAAGAAATAGAATTAACATAAGTGATAGTACACTTACCTCCAAGTCTTAGATACGAAAGAAAAACCATCGTCACTCGTCCGATGCGAAAACGCACATAAAAAAGTCGCCAAAACAAGGCATTTTTTTGTAGATTTGGCATAGCAAACGATATAATTTTTCGACGAAATTTGATGTGTGACTAGAATGTGAGATAAGTGAACCGTAGGAAAAAGAATGAAAGAAACAGAGCCCCAAACAGGTTACTGCATCACATTCTATTTTGGCGTGTCAAAAGAGTCTTAAATTTGTGATTTTTCGTTCCGGGCCTCTAAAAGCTATACGGACTGCGTGAGGGTGTCCCTAGCGGTCCAAAACTGAAACTTTTATAAAGAAATCGGAATTAGAGAGTCTCGGTTGAGTTAGAAACAAGTTGGGAAGTTATAGTGTAAAAAGGGTAGTTGTTGGAGAATATTAATTTAAAGTTAAAGTTGAGTTATGAGATTGTCACAAGTGATAATAAGAATTTGTCATGTAGAAGACGAGCGAGCGCGCGAGGTCCAAGAGACTCGTCGAGACGCTTGACGCAGATTTGCTCGGTTTTGAGGTAAGTGTACTATCATTTACGTTTAATTCCATTTCTTTGTGTTAAATTTTGTATATAATTGTTAAATGAGAACAAAAATGATTTTTCAATATCAAAGTTCAAGTTTTGAGTATATGGGTTCTTATGGAATCCATAAAGTGATTAAACTCAATATTAAGTTGTTATAAAAATAGTTGAATCAAGAGAGTTTCTAAAAGTTCCAAAAATTGTTGGTTTTATGCTTTTGCACTTGATGATTTAGTTTTAAAAACCCATGTATATACCTTAAGATTATTCGAGATTTAGCGCTATGTGACGATGCAGAAAATTCTGTCTGTAGTCGCTCAGATTATAGAGAAGTTAGCATTACGCGATGACGCAGAAAATTTCGTCCGTAGTCGCTCAGTTTTCCTAGAAAGTATAGCGCTACGTTGCAATGCAGACAATTCCGCTCGTAGTCGCCCAGAGTTTCAGCACTACAATTGCGATGCAGAAAATTCTGCGTTGTAGTTGCTCAATTAGGAGATTTATCACCCTATGTACGATGCAGTAAATTCTGTATCGTAGTGGTTGAGATACCGTAGTAGTTTCACGTTGGCATTAGTTATGATCACCCGTGATTATTTGAGTTTTTTAAGGGTATACATGGAGGTTTGTGAAAGAAAATCTAAGATTTGGAATTTATAAGGATAAATAAGTTCGTAAGTTGTTACATTAGTACATGGTATATTACATTGCCTTGTTGCACTAACGTGTTTATTTGTTATGTAGCTCATTCACATTCCATTGAGTGCTACCGTTGGACGGGACGTCGACATTTTATTTTGCATATATATATAGGTGGGCAAGTTATGAGATAGGCTTGTGTAAAGCATGTATATGGATGTATATTATATGATAACTATGACATCTCGTATTTTGGGAATTGTATTTATGTAAATATGTTTGTAAATTATCATGAATTTTTATGCACGATGTATATATTCACTTCTAGTATGAGTTTCATGCCTAATCTTGTGGAAATTATGATGAATAATGCATGTTTGTGGATAAAGAAGTTGGGAGAAAATGAAATTATAGTCGAATTATATGTTTATTTGCAGGAAAATTTTGGATTTGTTAAAAATGCAGCCGTTATGCTGCCGAAATTTTTATAAAATCATTTTGAAATAAAATCGCGAAAAATTTTATCACTCCCAACTGTTTTAAAGAAAACTAAATTCTAAAGTTAAACGAGTAAACCGGCTAAGAAAGTTTAGGGGTTCGCTTCTCGGGTTTCTTTAATCCGACGAGTCGGGTTCAGGAATTTCGTTAAAGTGCCTGGGGGGATCCTCTAGACAAGAGCCTAGATAAGGTCTGGTTTGGGTCCTGTCAGATACTAGCCTGATAACTGTTATTATAGGCGAACTCGATCGGCGATATACGAGTATCCCAACTCCCGCCAAACTCCATCACACATGATCTCAGCATATCCTCTAAAGTCTGGATAGTGCGTTCAGACTGTCCGTCTGTCTACGGATGAAATGTTGTACTGAAATGTAATCGAGTGCCCAAGGCTTTCTGTAAACTAGGCCAAAATCTATATGTAAATCTAGGATCCCTGTTAGAAACGATAGAAACTGGAGCTCCATGAAGCCTAATAATCTCATCAACATACAATCTGGCTAATCTATCTAGGGAATAAGTACTACAGATGGGTAGAAAATAAGCTGACTTCCTAAGGCGATCAACTATCACCCATATACCATCACACCCACTCCGACTATGTGGAAAACCAAACACAAAATCTATGGTAATGTGCTCCCATTTCCACTCTAGAATGAAGAGTGGCTGAGCTAATCCTGCAGGTCTCTGATGCTCTACTTTAACCTGCTAACATATCAAACATTTATTTTTTGATATATATATATGTGTGTGTACATATCTCATTAATATTTTATGAAAGCCAAGCTTACCCTTTTGACTTATTTTAATTGTCATCCATCTCTTTAACTAAATTAAATTTAGTGATTAACTATCCATTCTAAATAACACATTCCAAATTGCACTTACTAGTATTGTTTTCTTTAGCTTGTCTCTTATTTGCAAATGTATTATTTTACTCTTCATTAATATTTTTCCTTACTAAGTTGATTGTTATGTAATTCTAGAATGAGCGTTCGCTCATTGATGAATCAATTTGGATTAATACTAACTAGATTTATCACTTAAACTTCATAATCTAGTTTCAATCGCTAGGAAGCTACAAATCGGAACTAGGAGTTTACATCGAATACTTTAATTACTTTATCGTTCCATACTTAGGGATAGGTTTTAAGGGTTTACCTGGATTCCGGGAGAGCAAGTTATAGTTGATACTTGTGTAAGTGTAAAACCTAAAAAAGAATGATAGAATTTAGGATGCATGAGTGGGAGCGAGCTAGGCTCGAAAGCGTGGAAGCCTTTAGTCTCGGTTCTAAACTTTGTAGTGTTAGACGCTAGGTCATGAAATAATGAATTTTGCCAACATTAATTTAAAGAGGGAAATCGAAGAGCTAATGATAATTTTAGAAATATACGACTTTTGTTTAAGTAAGAAAAAGTCGAAGAATGGTAAAATCGTCTTTTTACAAATAAGAGATAATTGAATAAGTGGCAATATGGTTATGTCCAAAATAAGAATTATAGGTTTAACTATCCATAATTATTAGTCAATTACTACTTGAATTAAATTAAAATTTTAATGATAGTCAAAGTAAGTCAAAAAGGATATGATAGTCATTTTAGGAAAAGTCACTTATATATATATATATATATATCACTTAGAAAAAATTTAGAAATGAAAGAAGAAGAAGTCGTGAGATTAAGAGAGGGAGAGAGGGACGACCACTTAAGGGAAGAAGAAGGTGATTTCTCCATCAACTTTTCAAGCCTCAAATCACAACCCTAAGGTATTTTCAAACTAGAACCATAAAACCCAAGCAAGATAAAGGTAATTTTCATGGTTTTTCTTGAGTTGAGAATTGATTTGAATGAGTAAAAACATGAATTGGGATTTTATGGTTGTGATGATAGTTGTGATGTTTGTGGTGTGTTGTGATGGGTGTTTTACACTTAAAACAAGTGTAGAACCCTAAGTGTGTGATATGAAAGCTTAGATGACATGTTATAGTGTATGGATGTTAGGCTAGGGTTTATAAATGGAAAATCTTAAAGGGTGATTTGAGAAAGTGAAATGTCAAATAAATTGCATATATGTTGTTTGTTGAAATGTATAAAAGAGTAACTTAGTGAAAATATTGAAAATAAAATGAAATAAAGTGTTGGATGAGAATGTGTGGGTGTCATGGCATATATGGAATGTGTAATACCATTGTGTTTTGATCCAAATAAGCTTATATTTACACATAATAAAAGTAAGAAAAACATATAGAAGTGATAGAATTATCAAAGGAGTAGTATAGAGTTAAATTGAGAATCCCGAGCTAGATGAAGGGGCTACGGTGACCTGCACTCTTTAAGCTTATTTGGGGTTGTTCTAGACCTCAAAAAATGCTTAGGGGTCATAGCAAACCATAGAAATTGGAAGGAAACGATTCCAATAAAAATTGATAAAGTTATGACTAAAATAGTGTATTTAAAGAGTCGTAAAGTAAATTATGAATGTAAATGCATTCTCCAATGCATGAAATTAATGTAATTGATCATAATTAAGTAAAAGAACTTTAGATACGAAATAATTGACATCGTCGGTTATTCGATGCAATAATGTGCATAAAAAAGTGTTGAAAAATAAACGTTTTTCATAGATTTCGAACTTCGATACTTAGAATTTTTTGAAACCGTTTCATGGGTGACCTAAGTGCGAGTTAGGGAGATGATTAGAGCAAAAACAGAGCAAAGAAAATCGCTAGGATGGGTGCTAGCATAGCCTCGATTTTAGGGGGTCTAAAAACAGTGATTTTTTCGTTCCGGGCTTCCAGTGACCATTTTAAACATTCCAGGATGTCCCTAGGTGATAGTAAATAAGGCCTATGCTAAGAAATCAAAATTAGAGAGTTTCAGTTGAGTTAAAATCGAGTTGGAAATATTATAGTGTAAAGGGTTGTCAATAGAGAGAATTGTAGTGGAAAAGTTATTTTGAGTTTTGAGTTATGTATTTGAGCAAGTAATAATAAGAAATTGATATGTAGGTTACAAGCTAGCGAGTGAGGCACGAGAGGCTCATTGAGACGCTTGACTTGAGCTTACGCAAATTAGGTAAGTGTCCTACCACTTGCGTCTATTTGAATTTCTATTTTAAATCTTGCATATAATTGTTAAACGAAAACAAAAATAATTTTCAAATTCCAATTTTCAAGTTTTGAGCATGTGAGCTCCTTATGAAATTCATAAAGTGATGGAATCAACACAAAGTCGCTTTTAAATATTCAAACCGAGAAAATTTTTAGAGTTTGAAAAGTAAGAAGTTTTGTACTTTTGCATTTAGTAAAATTAGTTTCGAAAACTATGTATATACCCTTAGATTATTATGAGATTTAGCGGTACGTGATAATGTAGAAAATTTCGTCCGTAGTTGCTCAACCTACAGAGTATTTAGCACTACGTGACGATGCAAAAAATTTCATCCGTAGTTGCTCAGTTTTCTAGAGTATTTAGCGCTACGTTGTAACACAGACAATTCCGTACGTAGTCATTTATATTTACAGTTTGACACTACGTTGCGATGCAGCACATTCCACTCGTGGTTGCCCAGAGTTATAACACTATAATTGCGATGCAGAAAATTCCGCATTGTAGTTGCTCAAATAAGAGATTGTTTCACACTACGTTGCGACGTAGTAAATTCCCCATCGTAGTGGTTGAGATATCTCAATAGTTTCACGTTGGTGTTAGTTAAAAATCGTCCCGTGATGATTTGAGTACTCTAGGGGCATACATGGAGTATTAGAAAGAAATTTTTAAAATTAAAAATTTTAAGGTTAATTAAGCTTATGAATTATTATGTAATTCTATGATTATATTACGTTGTTCTGTTGTGCTAATGTGTTTACTTGTTGTGTAGCTTGTACATACTAGTGGGTGTCAGGGTAGGTGAAGGTGGGATAGAGAGATATCGTCACATATATAGGTAGGCGTCAAGTAGATGATTTACATAAACGTTAAACATATTTTGATTTTGTAAATAATAAATCTAAAGTACTTTATGATTGGGAAAATTGTAGTATGATTTTGAGGTGTATATATAATTGAACACTTGCACATAATACACATTTATCACTTGCTATATATATTTATATTTGATATATGTATTGTGCAAAATTTACAAAGCGTGTGTAACATGCATGTTATGGAACTTATGTGTTTGTGAAGAGTGTGTGAAGAGTGTGTAATATGAATTGAATTAAGAAAATGTATGTTTGTGGCCAAAAGAAGTTGTGAGGTGAATGGATATAGTTTGAAGTGTTTTTCTTTACAGGTTAAATTTTGGAAACCTTATAAATACAGCCATTATATTGCCGAAATTTCTGAAAAATCGTTTTAAATGGAATTGTGAAAAATTTACACCAATCCAACTATTTTAAAAAGAAATTAAAATCTTTAAATTAAAGTAAGTAAAAGGGCTAAGTAATTCAAGGGTTCGCTTCTCGGATTTCTTCAAACTGACAAGTCGGGTTCAGGAAGTCTGCTGAACTATCCGACGTGATCCTCCAGATAAGAGCTAAAAGAGAAGGTCTGGCTAGGGTCCTGTCAAAGCGAGCTCGCAAAGGGCAAGCTAGACTATGCCCGTAACCTTTTAGTGCTTGTCTAAGCTGGCCTAAGGCAGCAACTCACAAAGTGTGATGTCCCTCATCCGAATTCCCTATTGTAGATAAAAGATGTATAAGCCATGTAAATAGAATGTACAAGAATGCCCTCGTTTAAGAATTAATAAAGTTTTTGATGAGTTTTTTATGTGTAAATTTAAGGTTTTGAGGCATAAATCAAGTGAAGAAGCAAGGCAGAGGATCAAAAAGTATTTGGTAAGTGATTTGGTTAAAAAATTTTATGATTTGAAGGGAATTGATGGTGATTTGTGAAGTTCAGTTTTGCTAGAAATTGAGTTGTTGTTGTGGTTGGATTTTTGTGTGATAAGTTTGATGATATATTGATATATATGTTGGTATGTATCTTGGCTATGATGATGTGGTGTAATTCAAATAAAGATTGAATGATTTGGTGTGAAATATGGACTAGTTTTGATGAGGAAAAAGGATGAAATGGAATGAAATTAAGGTGTTTGAGATTTTGCATGTGTGTGTTTGGCTAACTTGAAAAATTTATGCATCAACTTTGTTAAATTTATTTTGATGAATTCACATGCTTAAATATGTGTTAGAATGATGGCTGTGATGTTAGAAATGTGAAATGACAATATGGTATACATGATTTGGTGTATTTGGTCAAGAGAGCTCAAGAAGAGTGCATGTTGTCCATGATATTATGTGACAGGTTTTTTTGGACAGCATAGAGGCTATTATGGTGTTGAAAATTATGTGAAAATGATGTGAAGAGTGCATGTTGTCCATGATATTATGTGATAGGTTTTTTTGGACAGCATAGGGGCTTTTATGGTATTGAAAATTATGTGAAAATGATGTGAAGAGGTTGAGCTTGAATATGTGTAATTTAGGTCAAGAAATGATGGAATTCGAATGTGTAAATTGCATTAGAGATTAGAATGAAATTAGGGGCTGTTAGGGGCAGTTATAAGTGCTAAAATAATATGAAAATGAAATTGGAAAAGTTGAGTTAGAATATGGTGTGAATTGGTTAAAAAAGCATGCAAAAATAAATGGTTGAATTTGCTTGAGTTAGATTGATGAATTGAGGATAGCATAGGTGATAAAATTTAAAGTAAAAATAGAATGAATTAGAATGGAATAGAAATCAAATGAAGATATTAGAACAAGTTCTTGCAAATTGGTGATGTTAGAATGAGTTGTAACATTAAGTAGAGTGTTTTGTTTGGAATGATTTAAGTTAGAAATTGGATTGAATTCTAAAAGTTAGAATGCGCATGATAGGTGGAATCAGAATGCAAAAAGCGAAGGCAAAATAGAGAGCGACCTAAAGAATAGATTAACCAAGTGAGTGCAAAGTTCTTTTATAAAATTTGTAATATGTTTTTAGTAGTTTTTACAAACTTTACATACCTTAATTGTTATTTCATAGTTATGAAATTCTATAATAGATTTTGAAGATTGAAAATCATTTTTGATTTAGTAAACTTTTAGTGCATAAAGTTCATAAATATTTGATTTTAGAAATGAGAAAATTTAGTTCGATTTACATACTAAAAAGAAAGATTTTAAAAGACCAATGGTCTACCCATCAGATACAGATTATAGATCCTCGAATCTCAAATTCTAGATACCAAACATAGATTCAAATTAGACCCAGCTGGTATACCCCATCGTGTATGACAAGTTGTTAGGAGGGCTAGTCCTACTAGCTTTGCGGGGACTGATTCTTTTAGAGTTAAGTCAGTCGAGTCACCCTCTACACAAGTGGGGTATTGTCTCCCTCCACATTTACGATATAGTATTCCGCTATATGGCCGAGTGATGTCTCAAATAAATTAGTCATGGTATTTGGCTTTACATAATCGTCACGTGGCTTAGATTGCGGCTTCGATTGTTAGATTTATCACATGGAGCTGCTCTAGTTTAGTGGCCATATGACTAGATTTGTCACATGGAACTGTTTTACTTTAGTGGTCGTGTGATTAGATTTGTGAGGAAATCCATTGGTTTAGATTTTAGAAAGAAAATGCCTTTCAAAAAAGAGATTTTCAGAAAGAAAGATTTTAAAAGTTATTAGATTTCGAATTTTATAAAACCTATGTTTAAAAAAAAAAAAAAAGATTTTAAAAGTTTATGGTTTCTGAAAGGAAAATTATTTTAGAATAAAATTCTTTTCTACAAATGTTTTCCCCGGGAGATAGATTTTAGAATAAATGTTTTAGATAGAAACCATAAACACTCACTGAGCTCTTTGGCTCATATTTTCATTTTATATTTTCCAAAAACCTTCCCAGGTGCGGTACAGGTACTTAGGGTGCACGTTCTCTTACACTAGATTGATGGGCCAGATGAAATTGATGATTCTATGAAGCCATAAATTGCTTGTTTTGATTTTGTTTATTATAATGAAATGTATAAAGATTTTGATTGTATATAAGTTGTTATGTACAAATTAAATTTTGATTTCCTATTGTCTATATGTTTAAATATGTTTGATTGAGATTTAGCATGAAAATATTTGTGAGAATGTGTTGAATTTCTATGCATGAATTTATGTTTTTTGATTTCAAATTGAAATGATTTTGCTAAATTAGAAAATTTGCGGTTAGGATTGTGTTTTGAAATAGCTTGAGGCCCGGAAGTGGAGAAAATGATGAATTTAGAATTGTATAATTTTTTGTGAACACTTTTGCAGGGTGGCATAGTTGGAAATACAACCGTTATGCTGCCAAAATTTTTATAAAATTGTGTTTGTAAAAGATTTGATCAAACGCAAAAAATTTCCAACCACTTCCGCAATATAAGAATTTATAAAAGAGTTTTTAGAAAAAATTAACGACTTAACTTCCTAGGAACTTTTCAGTCGAATTTAGCTATCGATTGGAGGGCTACCATGAGATTGCCGACGGACTTCCCAATGTACAGTAGTAGCTATAGAGTTTGGGGCCCGTCACAAAGGGGCGAGCTGAGAGGTGCCTATAGATCGAGCTGAGTTGGAAGAAGGTAACAGCTTGCAGAAAGGGAGAACGAAGCAAGCTGGTCTGAGCTCGTAGCTCGAGCTGGGCTGGGTTGGGCTGGGCTAGGCTATAGTTTGTTATAACCTAGATAGAGTAATGAGTTGCAGTGATAATGGAATGGACTAGGAATTGATGTGTGTTACATGTATGAATGTTCTATGTGACATCGCCATTTTATGTAAACATAGGTGACCAATGAGCTGATAGAGATCGCTGAAGAAGCTGACTGTTAATGAACTGGGTAGCAAGCAGTGAGTGTGAAAACATTTATTTATGTTAAATACCTTTCAATTTATCCTACAAATATTTTATAGACTTTTATAATTCATTTTTTAGCTTATCAATTATTCTACATTCTAGTATGGAATGAAATAGTTTATTTATGAGATGGTATGCAATATATTAGCTCCCTTTGTGTTTATAGCATGAAAAATAATTTAAATTGAACTACAGAAAGAAAAGGTTTTCAAAGGCTAGTGGATTGTCCAAGTTTATAGATAGACTTTGTAGCTTCAGACTCGGCCAGTATACCTCACAGTATATGGCAAGTGTTGGGAGGGTATGTCACTAACATCAGGGGGATCGAGTCTGTCATATCTGTCAAGTTGCCCTCTACACTTGTGGGGTATTATCTCGCTATACGAAGTGCGATGTAGCATTCTGTCACGTAATAGTGAGATGTCTTTGTAGATTTGTCATGGCATGCAATGCTATCTTTTACGCCACGTGACCTACCCCCCCCCCCCCCCTTCCCCCTCTCCTTTCTCCCTCATACATTGAGTAAAACTAGTCTAGCCGTCATGTGGTTATAGCTTTCATTGGGTTCTCATTAGTACATTTTTAAGAAAAAACATATAATTAAAAACGGATTTTTAAAAAGAAAATGTTTTAGAAATTATTAAATATTTCAGTATTTCATAAACTTAATTTAAATACGAGTTTTCAAACCTTAAAATAATTAAAACACAAGTTTTAGAAATAAAATTGCTTTTAAAGAAAAATATTCTTTTCAAATGTTTTTTGAGATGAACATTCTATAAAGATTTGTTTAAATAGGAACACATGCACATTGATTGAGCTTTTTGTAGTTCATAATACTTTTGTTTTTATGTTATAAAAATCTCCCAGGTACAGGAACAAGTGATCAGGGTATCAGATCACACCTCATTCAAATTAGGTGGGCTAAAACGATCGATGATACTGCATAGTTCCATTTATAAATATTGTGACTTGGATATCAATCATGTGTTTGTGCATATTCTTGATTGTGAACAAATTTTGTAAAAATTTTTATGTTAAGATGATGCAAACATGTTTTAGATATTTGAATATTGGTGATGATACTTTTAAGTATATTTTTAATTTACTCAACAATTTGGAATGAGATTTTAAAATGTATGATTCTTATGTGTGGAAAATTATGAAATAGTTAAAGATTCGTTCCACGACGTCCTTTTGAATCTTGCTAGTTAGACTGGGCGTGGGGTGCCCAGTAGGATCGTTGGGTTCGTTAGAGGAAATCTAAGTCTAGTCTTGTTAGTTTGGTATCAAAGCCGATGTTTTATAATATTTTGAGATAAAGTTCGTAAACGTTTAAATGATCATTTTTTAATAAACTTTCGTATAGTTGCATGGTTTTTACAATGTCGTTTTCACTTCATGCATTACATGATTTTATTCATGTTGGAATTTCACAGAATCATGCATCATTGAAGTTGCTCATCTACTAGAAGAGTAGCTGCTCGGGTACCTGCATTAGAGGAGGGACATGTTGACGAATTTGTCAACGTGCCTATAGATCAGACTCAAGCAAGACCTTCGCGACCTGTAGGGCCAACAATTGGGAATATGAATGTAGAGCAGCTGGCCCAAGTTTTGGCAGTGGTGTTTCACCAGCCGCGGGAGACAAGGGTTTCCATCAAATGCGCTCAAAAATTAGGTGCTAAGCCTTACAATGAGACCAATGATCTGGAGCGCGCATTGTCATGGCTAGAAACCAGTGAGGAGATTTTTCAAGTTATGGGATGTTTAGAGGACAGACGGTGTCATTTTCCACCTTCCCGCTGAAGGATAGAGTTAAAGACTGGTGGAAAGCAATCCAAAGGCAGAACATAGTCGGAGTATCCTGGGCACTATTCAAGCAAGAATTCATGGATAAATTTTATCCAAAGAGCTATGAAGATGTGAAGATCGAAAAGTTCTTCAAGCTGGAATAGGGAAATTTCTCAGTAGCCGATTATGAAAAGAGATTTTTGGAGCTGATTAGTGTAGTATCGTTCATAGCAGACAATGAAAAACAGAAGACAAAGAGGTTCACAACGGGCCTGAATCCTAAAATCAGGGCCTATGTAGTCTCTGCAGATCACACTTAGTACGAAGAACTGGTAGAGGTTGCGATCAGAGTAGGGAGAAGCATAGAGGCCATTCCTAAACCTAGATAGTCATCTTTGAAGGGCGGTTGGACGGGTGGTTTTTCAGGAGGACTTAGCAAGTTCACCAGAAGTGAAGAGTCATCTATCGAATCTGGTAGCCGGAGATCGAGCGAAGGGTCACAATCTAATCAAAGCTCAGTAAGGCAATTAGTTGGATCCAGGAGCAGCGATGAGAGTTTGAAGAATTGGCCTGTGTGTCGGAAATGCAAAAGGATGCATTTAAGTGAATGTTTTAGAGGCAACACTAGATGTTATAGATGCAGACAAGAGGGTTATTTTATGAAAGATTGTCCAAATGCAATTTCAACTATCAAGCTAGAGATCAGAACCGTTGCACCAAGGCAAACTAGTGAAAGTCAGGGATTAGATCAGAGGGCTTCCAAGCTAGAGGGGCCACTAGTTCCTGCTAGTCTAGCTGTAAACCCCTATTCTTGATATTGCATTCCCTAGTATTAAAAGTTAGAATATAGAAATCGTTAATACTTGTAATAAGAAAATCCAATAAAGGGTAAAATAGTATTTTCCTACAAATAAAGGGATCAATACCAAAGAAGGGCAAGTTGGTCAATGATAGATTAAGTGACTATCATATAAAGTGAATAGGACAAATTATTTGCATAAATTGTGTAAATTGATAAAAGTAGTGAGGAGGATGTAAAACCAATGCAAAATTGAAAGACCATTTAGTCAAATTTCATATAATGGCATGATATGTAAGTAACTAACAAACTTTAAGGGCACTTATATAAATGCAAGCCTATATATAGAAGTGTTGTCTTCTAACACTTAGAAAAAATTCAAAAGAGATTGAGAAAGAGTGAAAGGGGTCACGACAGCAAGGGAAAGAGGAAGGAGAAGAAATTTAAGCCAAGTCCAACCATTTTTCAAGCTTACAATCAAGATTCTTAGTAGATTAAAGCAAGGATAACAAACTTTAGGCAAAAATAAGGTAAGGTTTTCATGACTTTGCCTAGAAATAGTGATAGTTGAGTCTATGTTTGTGTTGGTTAATTGGGTTAGTTTTGATGTGTAAATTGATGTGGATTTTTATCTAAATCAATAGTAGGACCATAAGAAGTTAAAAAGGAAAGTGAAATGCAGGAAATCATGCATAAAAATAGAGGTTAGGGTTTATGTGGTGGAAACCCCAACTTGGAATTTAATCTAGTGAAAGGGTAAATAAGTTGTTTATAACTTGTTTGATGAAATGATTGAAAGAGGTGTAATATGAAAAATTGAAAAGAATGATGTGTGAGTGCATGTGTGTGTCATGGCCATAAGAGGGGTGTATGATACTATTGTGTTTTGATCTCTTTGAGTCCTAAGATATGCATATTTAATGTTAGAAAATCATATGGGAGTTTTAGAATTAACAAAGGAAACTAGATTTCATTCTTGATGCATTTTGGCTTAATGAAAGGCAGTAGCTTGTGCATGTATTTTGTGGGTGTTTATGATGTATTTAAGGTCCTAAAAACATGTATAAGTGAGTAGGAATTAAGGTAAATCAAATGGATATACATGGGTGCATGAATAGCATATCAATTAGCAAAGAATAAAATGATAGTAGAATGAAAGAATAGGTATTTGAAGGGGTTATAGAGACCTGCATGAAATGAGCTTAATTGGGGTTGTTTTAGACCTCAAAACATGCATAAATGTTATAGCAAACCATAGAAATTTGAAGGGAAAAGTTTGGATAAAAATTGAGGAAGTTATGACATAAATAGTACACCTCTATAGTCGTAAAGATGAGTTGAGAGTGAAAATGAATTCTTTGATGCATAAAATAAATGTATTAGATCATAATTGAGTAAAAAAACCTTAGATACGAAAAAAATGACATCATTGCATGTGTGGTGTAAAAATACACATAAAAAAGTGTCGAAAAATAGGTGTTTTTCATAGGTTTCACCCCTCGATACTTCGAATTTTTCGAAATTATTTTACAGGGGACCTAAGTGAGAGATAAGGAGATGATCCAAGTGAAAATGGAAACGAAACAACCTGCAAAACGGGCTGTGAACAGTATTATGTTTTAAGGGGTCCGAAAATTTTGATTTTTCATTCCGAGCCTCTGAAAATTATACGGACTACGTGAGGATGTTCCTAAGAGTATAAAAGTTAAACTTTTGTGAAGAAATTATAATTAGAAAGTCTCAGTTGAGTTAGAACTTAGAAAAAAAAAGTGTAGTAAAAAAGGGTATTGTAAGGGGCTTTTAATGTTAAAAGCAATGTGTGTAATTTTATGTAGCACATTGTGGCTTATTTTAAGTAAGAATACGTAATGTAGGTGATGAGCAGACCGACGGGACACGGGAGGCTCGTTGACGAGTATAGCTCGCTTGGTGAGGTAAGTGTTCTATCACTTGCGTTATTTCGGTTCTTTTTTTAAATATATATACTATTGTAGCTAAATGACTTCAAAAATGATTTTCAAAATGACAAGTTAAAGTATTGAAAAATGACTTCTATATCGAATTTAGAAAAGAGAATTTGAAAATAAAATGTTTACAAAAAGAAATAAGTAAAAAGATCTGTAAACCATGTATACACCCCTAGTTTATATGAAGATTTAGCACTATGTGGCAATGCAGAAAATTCTATCTATAGTTGCTTAGTTTTTTAGTGTATCTAGCACAATAAGTGCGATGCAAAAAATTCTGCACGTTATCGTCTAGATTTATAGTTTTGGCTAACAGGACCCTAACCAGACCTTCTCTAAGCTCTTGTCTGAAGGATCCCATTGGGCACTTCAATGGGCTTCCTGAACCCGACTCGTCGAATTCAAGAAAGTCCGAGAAGCGAACCCCTATACTTTCTTAGCCGGTTTACTCATTTAAACTTAAGAATTTGGTTTTCTTTAAAATAGTTGGCATTGGTATAAATTTTTTTTTTCGCGATTTTATTTGAAAATGATTTTATAAAAATTTTGACAGCATAACGGCTGTAATTTTGACAAATCCAAAATTTTACCTGTAAAGAAAATACACTTCGACTATGATTTCATCACCACCCAACTTCTTTACTCTCAAACATATGTTTAATCATTTCTTTTCATAATCATGCATTTCCATCATTTATATATTTTTCACTTGCAAATCATATATATTCAAACATATATGTATGTTGAGTGCATTATGTGATAATGTGTCTCAAGTGGGAATGTTCCAATTACATATACATATCAAAATATAAGTTTACAATTTATTAAGTGTTGATATGTCAAACATATGATAACTTTGTTAAATTATATACAACAACATCAAAAATATATTTGACATTCATAGGATAAATCTGATCGTCCCCCACCTATAAGCAAAATATCAATCTCTCGGCAATAGAGTCACCTATAATAACACCTGACGGGGTAAGCAAGCTACACAATAAAAATGAGAGGTTAAATTGTCACATAATAATAACACGCAATAATATTTCACTTTAATGCTTTATTTATATAGATGTTGAAGTTTCTTTTTCAATTTTTAAAAACATTTCTTATAAAAAGACCATGTGTATACCCTAATGTACTATAATCATCACGTGACAATTTTTCTACTGACGCCAACGTGAAGCTACTATAGTATCTCGACCACTATGTAGGAAATTTACTACATCGCAACGTAGGGTGGAATAATCTTAACTCTGGGCAACTACAATACGAAATTTTCTACATCGTAATTGTAGTGCTAATGAACTATACTCTGTGCGACCACATACAGAATTTTCTACATCGCATATGGTAGTGCAACTACTTCTATCATTTACAACTAGGTACAGAATTTTCTATATCGTAGCCTATTGCAAGTGATTATAAATCTAGACAATTACGAGCGGAATTTTCTTCATTACCACGTAGTGCCAAATGCTCTGATACTACGGTATACACATGGTTCTTGACTCAAATTTTGCATCAAACTTTTTAAAATAACTTTTGCCTTCGAATCTCATTTCTTGATTCGAGACAATGACATTTACTTAAAATCCAACTTATATTTGGAAAACCATTTTAAGAATTTGTTGAATATTAACAACTTATAATGTAAATTAAGATTAAAATAACGTAAGTGAAGTACACTTACCTCGATCCAAATATGCTCCAGTGCCTCAACGGGCCCCTCGTACTTCGCTCGCCTGCTCGTCACCTACATAACATTCATATTCATAAGAAGCAAGTTTAACACTTGACTAGTTGACAATGTACATAATCACATTTCTTTTACACTTAAACTAGTCATACGGATTTATCGTTAATCCGATCTTTAAAATTCTAATTTCTTTGTAAAAGTTCCACTTTTAGACCCCTAGGATCATCCCCACATGGTCCATATAATTTTAGAAGGTTCGGAACGAAAAATTAAAAATTTAAGCCTCTTTTGACACCCCAAAACATAATGTGATGCATAACTCTGCTCGGGGCTCCGTTTTCTTTCATTCTTTTTCCTATGGTCCTCTTATCTCACATTCTGGTCATCTATTAAATTTAATCAAAAAATTCAATCGTTTGCTATATCAAATCTAAGAAAAACGCTCTTTTTCAGGCACTTTTTGATGCGACGATGTTATTTATTTCGTATCTAAGGTTCTTTTACCTAAATATAATCAAATATATTCATTCAATGTAATAAAAATTGCATTTACATAGTTATTTCGCTTAACGACTCTCTAACAGCACTATTTTATGCATAACTTATGCAATTTTTATTAGAATCGTTCCCTTCCAAAACCTATGGTTTTCTAAAACTCCTAAGCATGATTTGAGATCTAGAACAACCCCAAATAAGTCAGACTTGTGCAGGTTATCTCTGTCCCATTGTTTGAGCTCGGGATTTTCACTTAACTCTATGTCTCTCCTTTTGAACTTCTATCACTTCTACATATTTTATTAGGTTCTAATATGCATTTAGACATGCTCATTTCTATCAAAATTCAAGGGATTATACATCCCCCCCTTAGTGACCAAACTCACCATACACACACACCATACACTACTTTTTCATTTTAACAATCACAACTCACTCATAACTTTTGTCAAATACTTAGAGTGTATAAAAATTAACTTTGTTTCCATTTTTATCAAGTTTATGGCAGCCCTTTTATACAACCCTAACTTTATCTTTCTATCATATTTTGTTGGCTTTCAATCACCTAACAAATCAATATAAAAAGCCAAGCAAAAACTTCACCAAAACTAGCTTAAATGTCAACTTAAATTCACATCAAACCAACTAAAAACTCAACTTAAAATTTGTTAAAACTTACTTGTTCTTGCTTGTTTCTCTCTCTAGACTTGTTTTTCTAGCCTTGGGTGACTTGATTTGGAGTAGGGAAGCTTGAAACTTAAAAAAATTTGGCTTGGTTCTTGCTTGATTATTGCTAGCCAAAACACACCCCTTGTTGTCGTCCACTTCACCTCTCTTTCTCTCCCTCTCTCACAATTTTGCTTCTTTTCTTTCCAATATCTCATGGCTACTCTTCTTTTCCTTTAAAAAAATTTGTCCAAGTGTTGTATATATATAAGTAACAATTTCTAAAATGACTTCTATGTCCTATTTGACTTATTGACCATTACTTGTATCTTTCTTTAATCCAATTAAATAAGTGACTATTAATTCTAAGTAATAAATAATAAATCCTATAATTTTTATTTTTAGACTTGATCATATTATCCATTATAATTTATCTCTTATTTGTGGATGGACTATTTTACCCTTCATTGACTTTTTCTTAACAAGAAAATTATTATACATCCTATGAAAATTGTTAACTCTTCAATGTCTCGATTTAGATTAATCTTGACTAGTTTTATCGCTATAACTTCATAATTTAGCTATCTAACATTAGTAAATTCCGAATCAAGACTAAGAGTTTACAATTTCTTTCCCCTTATAAAAATTTCATCCTCGAAATTTTAAATTGTTTACCTGATTCAAATAGGCAGGGATACTGGGCGCGCATCTGTTCTTCAGGCTCTCATGTAGCCTCTTCCGTTCTATGATTTTGCCATAATACTTTTACTAGCGGAGTCACCTTGTGGCATAGTACTTGATCTCTACGGTATAAGATTTCTACTGATTGTTCTTCGTAGGTCAAGTTATCTTTTAATTGTATTGGCTGCTCTCGTAGAACATGTAACGGATCAGCTATATACTTGTGAAGCATAGAGACATGAAACACATCATGTATGTTGGCAAGCTCTGGTGGCAACTTCACCCACCCTTGCCACAATCTCATACGGCCCTATATACCGTGGACTTATACATTTGCTGAACCTCACAACGCCCTTCTAGGGTGAGATTCATAGGAATACTCTATCACCCACTTCAAACTCTAAGTCTCATCTTCGATTGTCCACATAACTCTTCTGTCTGTCTCTAGCTATCTTCAATCGTTCTCTTATCACATTTACCTTCTCGGTTATAGCTTGGACAATCTCTGGGCCAATTAATCTTCTTTCACCTACTTCATCCTAACATACTGGGTTCCTACACTTTCTGCCATACAACGCCTCGTATGGTGCCATACCAATACTGGACTGATAGTTGTTGTTGTAGGCAAATTCCATTAAAGGTAGGTAATTATCCCAACTTCCTTTACACTCCATCACACATGCTCTTAATATATCTTCAAGAGTCTAGATGGTTCTTTTCGATTGGTCATCTGTCTGCGGGTGAAAGCCTATACTGAAATTCAATTTGGTGCCCATAGCTTCTTACAGCTTCGGCCAAAACCTCGAAGTGAACCGAGGATCTCTATTTGATACAATGGACACCGGTGCGCCATGCAACCTCACAATCTCACCTACATATAACTATGCTAATCTTTCTAAGGAATAAGTGTTTCTGATAGCTAGAAAATGAGTAGACTTCGTTAATCTGTCGACTATCACCCAAATGGCGTCATGTCCACTTTGAGTCCGCGGCAATCCAACCATGAAGTCCATCGTAATCTTCTCCCATTTTCATTCAGGAATAAACAGAGGTTGTAATAAACCTGCGGGTTTCTGGTGATCTACTTTAATCTGTTGGCAGGTTAAACACTTTGATACGAACTCTACTATCTCTTTCTTCATTCCTCTCCACCAATAATGGTCTCTTAGGGTTCGATACATTTTAGTACTCCCTGGATGCATGACATATGCTGATGAGTGGGCTTTCTCTAGAATCTCTTTCTTCAATGCATCTACGTCCGACACACATAATCGTTGCCCCAAAGCTAGTGCCCCATCATTTCTCAACACGAAGCTACTTTGCTGCCCATCTTCTATCTCATGTCTAAGCTTCATCAAGTAAGGATCTTGAAGCTGCAAGTCTCAAATTCGATCTACGAACACTGGACGAACATGAAAGGCTGCTAATAAGGCACCTGAATCCGTCATCTCTAATTGAACACCTATCATCCTCAACTTTATGAATATGGGTAAGTATTGTGCTTTAAGCTAGACTAGGGAGCTGGTAGGCTTTCGCTCAGTGCATCTGCCACCACATTAGCTTTGCCCGAGTGATATTCAATGGTGCAATCATAATTTTTAATGAGTTCCACTCATCTTCTCTATCTCATGTTCAATTCTTTCTGTGAGAACAGATACTGTAGGCTTTTGTGATCTGTAAAGATCCTGTAGGGTACTCCATAGAGGTAGTGTTGCCATATCTGTAAAGCAAACACCACTACAGCTAGCTCTAAGTCATGCGTTGGATAATTGACTTCATGCTTCTTCAATTGTCTCGAGGCATAAGCTATCACTTTGTCGTGCTACATCAACACACAACCCAAACCCTGTCTGGAGGCATCGTAGTACACCGTAAACCCATCACTTCCCGATGGTAGTGTAAGTACTAGGGCTGAGGTCAATCTCTTCTTCAGCTCATCGAAACTGTTCTGGCATGCTTCTGACCAAACAAACTTCTCTTCTTTCCTTATCAATCTGGTCAGTGGAGTAGCAATCTTTGAGAATCCTTCCACGAACTTTCAGTAATACCCAGCTAAACCCAGGAAACTCCTCACTTCAGTTACATTCATGGGTGGCTTCCAATTGACCACTGCTTCTATTTTCTGAGGATCCACGGATATCCCATCTGCTGATACCACATGTCCCAAAAATGCCACATGATCTAGCCAAAACTGGCACTTGCTGAACATTGCATATAGCTGATGTTCCTGTAGGGTCTGCAATACTACTCTCAAGTGCTCAGCATGCTCTTCTCGGCTACCTGAATATATTAGAATGTCATTTATAAAGACAATCATGAACTTGTCCAGGTAGGGTCTAAAAACTCGGTTCATCAAATCCATAAAAGCTGTTGGGGCATTGGTTAAGCCAAATAGCATTACCAAGAACTCATAATGACCATATCTAGTCCTGAATGCCGTCTTGGGAACATCTTCCCTATGCACCTTCAGCTGATGATACCCCGATCATAGATCGATCTTCGAAAGTACCTTAGCCCCTTGACGTTGGTCAAACAAGTCATCTATCTGCGGCAGTGGGTACTGATTTCTGATCGTAACCCTATTAAGCTGCCTGTAATCAATACATAATCGAAGGCTCCCATCCTTCTTCTTTACAAACAACACCGGAGCTGCCCACGGTGATGTACTGGGTTTCACAAATCCCTTACTCACCAATTCTTCCATATGAACCTTTAAGTCGTTTAGTTCTGCTGGTGCCATCTGATACGGAGCTATAGAAATAGGTTCAGTACTAGGGGCTAGTTCAATCTCGAACTCTATCTCCCTATCTGGAGGTAGTCCTGGTAAATCCTTTGGAAAGATATCCACGAACTCATTGACCACTGAAACCTCTGTAATCTGTAACTTACTATCCTCGGGTTCCACTACATAAGCCAAGTATCCTTGGCAATCTCTTCTGAGCATCTTATTTGCTTTCATCACACTGATTAATCCTGTAGGGAGTAGCTTCCTTTCTCCGTAGAAAATCACACCGGGCACTCCGGGTCCACTAAGCTTAACTTCCTTTTTGTAGCAATCAACGGTAGCTCGATACTTTGAAAGCCAGTCCATACCCAGAATGATGTCAAATCATGAAAGGCTAGTACAATCAAATTCGCCTCAAACTCTTGACCCGCTATAACCACCTTACTTCCCACATAAACCTAATCGGCCATAAGTGACTCACTAGTGGGAAGTGACACTCTCATATGGCACTCTGTCGGTCTCAAATCTACCCCGACTCTATCGATAAACTCCCCAGATATAAAAGAATGGGTGGCTCCTGGGTCCACCAAAACACGTGCAACTAAAGTAAAGACAGTAAGAATACCTGTCACCACCTTTAGGGATGCATTAGCCTGCTGCTGGGTCACTGTATACACTCTGGCTAACTGGCTGCGAGGTCTACCAGATGATGCTCTGGGCAACATACCTCTACTTGGACCACTGCTAGGTGGCTTTGGGGCTGCAGCTCCTCTGGTCTGGGGGCCTCCCCTATCTGGTCCACGACCCCCGCTCGTCTGTCCCTGCACTACAGATCTAGCCTCTGCTAGGCTCGATGCCACTACACTAGGACAATCTCGCATGAAATGGCCCTCCTAGCCATATCTAACACACCCTGCACGGCCTATAAGACATTCTCTCGGATGCGATCGGCCGCACCTGTTGCAGTCAGGTCTATTCTTCCACTTAGTCTTTTTCTGGATCCCCCGGAGGATTGTACTGAACTCTGATTGGTCTGGGGTTTTTGGTTCTGTCGTTGACTCTCAGACCAAGATGACTTCTGGCTTCTTTTGGCCACTTTACTGGACCCTCCTTGATGGCTACCGGTCCAACTCCGCTTCTGTTCTAATTTCTTCGGCTGAGGGGCGGGCTCCACGCTCTGCTAAACTCTTGTAGCAGCCTCTATTAGCTCCCCATATCGAGTATGTACTGTCGAGATTACATAAGCCTTGATCCTCGGACTCAGCCCTACCCTGAACCTGTTTATCTTCTGCTCTTTGTTCTTAGCAATGTAAGGGACTAGACGAACTAGCTCGAAGAACTTCTTTTCATACTCTATCACTGTAGAAGCCCCCTATTCGAACCTAAAAAACTCTTCAATCTTAGCATCTTTGTAGCTTTTTGGGAAGAATTTGTCTGTAAACTCTTTCTTGAAGTCTCCCCAAGATACTTCGACTGGATGGGCTCTCTGATACGCCTTCCACCAGTCTTTGGCTCGATCCTTCAGTAGGAAGGCTAAAAAAGTAACCATTTGGTCCTCTGTGCATCCCATAACCTGAAATATCTCCTCGTTTGTCTTTAGCTAGGATAATGCGCGCTCGGGCTCTCCTGCCCATCGTATGGCTTCACGCCTAACTTACGGGCGTACTCAATTGATATCCCGATCTCCCGCGACTGCTGAAGTGCCGCTACTAGCATCTGGGCCATCTGCTCTAGGTTGCCTGGTGCAGGCTCTGATCGGGCTGACTGTGATGATGGACTCGTCGGCACATTGACGGACTCGTCAACATGCTCATCCTGTGGTGGGGGTGCCTCTGCGGCTGCCTGCCTCGTCCTCGGACGATCTCTACGCTGCATATCTCTAAAATTTTCAAATAATCATAAAACTCAAGTTAGAACATTTATAATGCATGAATTAATTCTGTACTCATGCAATGTTCAACTTCAATTTCTATATCTTATCTCATCTTATGTATAAACCACATAAGCTAGCTCATGTGCCATGTATATAATAATCTTGTACATACTGATATGCAAATTCATGAAATGCTCAACTCAAATCGTATAGCTTATGCTTTAACTTATGCAATCAATGAAAGTATAACTCATATATGTATATAATAGCTTCATGCCTCATGCATAACTCATGCATCACTAACGCACGCTTTATGCGAAAATAACTCAAACTTTCTCTTAAAAATTTTATCTCAACTTAATGAGAACCGGGCTCTGATACCAACTTGACAGGACACTAACCAGACCTTCTCTAGGCTCTTGTTTGGAGGATCCCGTTGGGCACTTCAACGGGCTTCCTGAACTCGACTCACCGAATTCAAGAAAGTCTGAGAAGCGAACCCCTATACTTTCTTAGTCGGTTTACTCGTTTAAACTTACGAATTTGGTTTTCTTTAAAATAGTTGGCATTGGTATAAATATTTTTTTTTTCGTGATTTTATTTGAAAATGATTTTATAAAAATTTTGACAGCATAACGGCTATAATTTTGACAAATCCAAAATTTTACCTGTAAAGAAAATACACTTCGACTATGATTTCATCACCACCCAACTTCTTTACTCTCAAACATACATTTAATCATTTCTTTTCACAATCATGCATTTCCATCATTTATATATTTTTCATATGCAAATCATATATATTCAAACATATATGTATGTTGAGTGCATTATGTGATAATGTGTCTCAAGTGTGAATGTTCCAACTATATATACATATCAAAATATAAGTTTACAATTTATTAAGTGTTGATATGTCAAACATATGATAACTTTGTTAAATTATATACAACAACATCAAAAATATATTTGACATTCATAGGATAAATCTGATCGTCCCCCACCTATAAGCAAAATGTTAATCTCTCGGCAACGGAGTCACCTATAATAACACCTGATGGGGTAAACAAGCTACACAATAAAAATGAGAGGTTAAATTGTCATATAATAATAACACGCAATAATATTTCACTTTAATGCTTTACTTATATAGATGTTGAAGTTTCTTTTTCAATTTTTAAAAACATTTCTTATAAAAAGACCATATGTATACCCTAATGTACTCTAATCATCACGTGACGATTTTTCTACTGACGCCAACGTGAAGCTACTATAGTATCTCGACCACTACGTGCGGAATTTACTACATCGCGACGTAGGTTGGAATAATCTTAACTCTGGGCAACTACAATACGGAATTTTCTACATCGTAATTGTAGTGCTAATGAACTATACTCTGTGCGACCATATGCAGAATTTTCTATATCGCTTATTGTAGTGCAACTACTTACTATCACTTGCAACTAGGTACGGAATTTTCTACATCGTAGCCTATTGCAAGTGATTATATAATCTAAACAACTACGAGTGAAATTTGCTACATCGCCACGTAGTGCCAAATGCTCTGATACTACGGTATACACATGGTTCTTGACTCAAATTTTGCATCAAACTTTTTAAAATAACTTTTGCCTTCGAACCTCATTTATTGATTCGAGACAATGACATTTACTTAAAATCCAGCTTATATTTGGAAAACTATTTTAAGAATTTGTTGAATATTAACAAGTTATAATGTAAATTAAGATTAAAATAACGTAAGTGAAGTACACTTACCTCGATCCAAATATGCTCCAACGTCTCAACGGGCCCCTCGTACCTCACTCACCTGCTCATCGCCTACATAACATTCATATTCATAAGAAGCAAGTTTAACACTTGACTAGTTGACAATGTACATAGTCACATTGTGTTTACACTTAAACTAGTCATACGGATTTATCGTTAATCCGATCTTTAAAATTCCAATTTCTTTGTAAAAGTTTCACTTTTAGACCCCTAGGATCATCCCCACATGGTCCATATAATTTTTGAGGGCCCAGAACGAAAAATAAAAAATTTAAGCCTCTTTTGATACCCCAAAACACAATGTGATGCACAGCTCTGCTCGGAGCTCCGTTTTCTTTCTTTCTTTTTCCTACTGTTCTTTTATCTCACATTCTGGTCACCTATAAAATTTCATCAAAAAATTCAATCGTTTGCTATGTCAAATCTAAGAAAAATGCTTTTTTTCGAGCACTTTTTGATGCACTTTTTCGCATCAAACAAGCGACGATGTTATTTTTTTCGTATCTAGGGTTCTTTTACCTAAATATAATCAAATATATTCATTCCATATAATAAAAATTGCATTTACATAGTTATTTCGCTTAACGACTCTCTAACGACACTATTTTGGACATAACTTGGGCAATTTTTATCGGAATCGTTTCCTTCAAAAACCTATAGTTTTCTATGACTCCTAAGCATGATTTGAGGTCTAGAACAACCCCAAATAAGTAAAACTTGTGCAGGTTATTTCTGTCCCATTGTTTGAGCTCGGGATTTTCATTTAACTCTATGTCTCTCCTTTTGAACTTCTATCACTTCTACATATTTTATTAGGTTCTAATATGCATTTAGACATGCTCATTTCTATAAAAATTCAAGGGATTATACATCCCCTCTTAGTGACCAAACTCACCATACACACACACCACAGACTACTTTTTCATTTTAACAATCACAACTCACTCACAACTTTTGTCAAATACTTAGAGTGTATAAAAATCAACTTTGTTTTCACCTTTATCAAGTTTATGGCAGCCCTTTTATACAACCCTAACTTTATCTTTCTATCATATTTTGTTGGCTTTCAATCACCTAACAAATCAACATAAAAAGCCAAGCAAAAACTTCACCAAAACTAGCTTAAATGTCAACTTAAATTCACATCAAACCAATCAAAAACTCAACTTAAAATTTGTTAAAACTTACTTGTTCTTGCTTGTTTCTCTCTCTAGACTTGTTTTTCTAGCCTTGGGTGACTTGATTTGGAGTAGGGAAGCTTGAAACTTAACAAAATTTGGCTTGGTTCTTGCTTGATTATTGCTAGCCGAAACACACCCCTTATTGTCGTCCATTTCACCTCTCTTTCTCTCCGTCTCTCACAATTTTGCTTCTTTTCTTTCCAATATCTCACGGCTACTCTTCTTTTCCTTTAAAAAAATTTGTCCAAGTGTTGTATATATATAAGTAACAATTTCTAAAATGACTTCCATGTCCTATTTGACTTATTGACCATTACTTGTATCTTTCTTTAATCCAATTAAATAAGTGACTATTAATTCTAAGTAATAAATAATAAATCCTATAATTTTCATTTTTAGACTTGATCATATTATTCCATTATAATTTATCTCTTATTTGTGGACGGACGATTTTACCCTTCATTGATTTTTTCTTAAGAAGAAAATTATTGTACATCTTACAAAAATTGTTAACTCTTCAATGTCCCGATTTAGATTAATCTTGACTAGTTTTATCACTATAACTTCATAATTTAGCTATCTATCATTAGTAAATTTTGAATCGAGACTAAGGGTTTAAATTGGCACTACGTTGCGATACAATAAATTCCGCTCATAGTCGACCAGAAGTATAGCACTACAATTGTGATGCAATAAATTCTGTATTGTGGTTGCTCAGATTTGAGATCGTTTCACACCATGTTTGCGATGCAGTAAATTCCGCATCGTAGTGGTTGAGAGATCCCAGTAGCTTCACGTTAGTATAAGTTGAAAACTATCACGTGATGGTTCAAGTACACAAGGGGTATACATGGAGTTTTAGAAGGAAAGGTTTTAAAATTGAAAATATTTAACTCCCGATAAAAATTCAAAATTGGTAATTATATTTTGATGTTACTATCAATCGTTGAACTAATCTTTTCACCTTGGTGCAGCTTGTATATTGAAATAGGTGATTGAACAGGTGATTTTGCATTCTGAAAAACCTCATTGGATATTTTAGGTGGGCATCGACTAGGCATATTGGATAAATGTCGAACAAAATTTTTGGATGTGTAAATATTATAACTAGAAGATCGCATGTGTGGAAATTGTAGTCCGTATTTTGATGTGTATATATATAACTGAACACTTGCACATGTTACACTACTATTACCTAATATATCTATGTACATATATGTATCGATACATATACGTAGCATGTCAATATTTATGATAGTGATATATGTTATGGAAATTATGCATTTGTGAGAATGTGTGTTGTGAAATGAAATGAGAAAATGCATGATTGTGGATAAGAGAAGTTGGGTGGTACTTGAAAAATAGTTAAAGTGTATTTTCTTACAGGTAAAAATTTTGAAAACCTAAAAAATACAGTTGTTATGTTGTCGAAATTTTTATAAAAGTATTTTAAAATTGAATGCGAAAAATTTACACCCACTCAAATTATTTATAAAAAGAAAAGAATGCATTTCAAGCAAGTTAAGGAATCGGGCAATATTTAAGAGTTCGCTTCGCGAATCTCTTTTATCCGACAAGTCAGGTTAAAAGAAGTCCGTCGAAGTGTCCGGTAAGACCCATCAGATAAGAGATTAGAGAGAATCTGGTTCGGGTCTTGTCACTAGCCTAGCATCAGGCAAGGGTATACCATCCAAAGGCCAATTAAGTAGACCCCGTACTCAGGCCAAAGTATTCGCGATGAACCAATAGGAGGCCAACACCGCCCCTAAAGTCATGACAGGTATCATTTCAAAATTTGACCGTGATGCATATGTGTTGATAGGCTTTGGGGCTACTCATTCCTTTGTGTCTATGAACTTTGCTAAGGCTGTTGGTGTTAAGCTCGAACCTCTAGATTGTGGTATGATAGTGTCCATTCCTACAGGAGATTCTCTTCGAGCGAAGAGAGTATTCAAGGGTAGTTAGTAGTCATTGAGGATAAAGAATTCCTAATGAACTTGACTGTATTAGACATCAATGACTTTGATGTCATACTAGGAATGGATTGGTTGTCCATGCATCGTGTCTTGGTGGATTGATTCCGAAAAGAAGTTAGGTTGACCAGAGTAGGGGAACCTAATGTTATTTTTTGTGGAATACGGAAATCGCTTTTTTCCAGCATTATGATAGCAATAGAGGCTAGCAAGATTCTTAGGAAGTCATGCCAGGGATACCTAACCTATGCAGTGGAGATGAGAGATGATGAAGTGAGGTTGGAAGATATCCCAATAGTCAGAGACTTCTTAGACGTGTTCCTAGAAGCTCTTCCAAGTTTGCCTCTAGATTAGGAAATGGAATTTGAGATAGATTTGATTCTAGGAACTGAGCCAATATCCATTGCACCGTATAGAATGGCTCCAACTGAGTTAGAAAAATTGAAAGTACAGATGGAAGAACTGTCAGATAAGGGGTTCGTACGACCTAGCCATTCTCCATGAAGGGCTCCAGTTTTGTTCGTCAAGAAAAATGATGAGAGCTTGAGATTATGTATCGATTATCAACAGCTGAACAAGGTAAGAATACGAAATCAGTATCCGCTCCCGAGGATCAATGACCTATTTGACCAACTAAAAGGATCTAAGGTGTATTTTGAGATCGACCTGAGGTCAAGTTGTCATCAACTGAAGATTCGTATAGAGGATGTTCCAAAGTCTACTTCAAAACACGCTATAGGCATTACAAGTTTTTAGTCATGTCATTTAGATTGACTAATGCCTAGCAGCCTTTATGGATCCGATGAACAAAATCTTCAGACCGTATATGGATAATTTGCAATAGTATTTACTGATGATATTTTGGTGTATTTAGGCAGTTATGAGGAGCACGCTGAACACCTTTGGATCGTATTACAGACCCTACAAGAGCACTAGATATACGCAAAGTTCAACAAGTATCAATTCTGGCTCAATAGTGTTGCCTTCCTGGGTCACGTAATATCAACTAAAGGACTCGGCGTGGATCTCCAGAAGATAGAAGCCATAGCGAGCTGGAGACCACCTACTAATGTTATCGAGGTCTGGAGCTTCCTCGGGTTGGCAGGTTATTATAGGAAATTCATAGAGGGGTTTTCCAAGATAGTAGCCCCACTAACCAGATTAACTAGAAAGGAATAGAGGTTCAAATGGTCAGACGTCTGCTAGTAGAGTTTTGATGAGCTGAAGAGAAAATTGACAACAGCTCTAGTACTAACGTTACCAACGAGTGAAGATGGTTTTACAATATTCAGTGATGCCTCAAGATAGGGTTTGGGGTGTGTTCTGATATAAAATGGTAAAATTGTAGCATATGCTTCTAGGCAGCTAAGGAAGCACAAATAGAACTACTCTACCCATGATCTAGAGTTTGCAGTAGTCGTGTTTGCGTTGAAGATATGGAGGCATTACTTGTATGGTGTCCCTTGTCAGATCTTTACAAATCATAAGAGTTTGTGATATCTATTTACTCAGGAATAGTTAAATATGAGGCAGGGGAGGTGATTAGAGTTGATTAAGGAATAGGATTATACAATAGAATACCACCCCGGGAAGGCCAATGTAGTGGCGGATACGTTAAACAAGAGACCTGTGAGTTCCCTAGCTCATTTGAGGACAATACATATTTCACTTTTTGTGGAACTAAGGTCGCTAGGAGTCGAGTTAGATGTAGCAGACTTAGGAGCATTGTTGGCTACTTTTCATGTTTGAACCATTTTAATAGATTAGATAAGGGAGCAGCAATAGCGAGATCCTCAATTAATAAAGCTAAGAGAGGAAATTGAAGAGGGACAGAGAACAAATTTTACAATCAGGGAAGATAGTACAATAATGATAGGCCAACATTTATGTGTACCAGATGTAAGCGATCGAAAAAGGGAGATCATGAAAGAAGCTCATTCTTCAGTGTATGTCATGCATCTGGGCAGCATGAAGATGTACCGTATTCTGAAAAAGCATTATTGGTGGAAAGGGATGAAAAAAGAGATCGTGAATTTTGTATCCTGATGCTTAACTTGTCAATAAGTCAAACAGAGCATCGAAAACCAGTAGGATTACTACAGCCTCTTTTTATTCGAAAATAGAAATGGGAGAATATTACCATGAACTTTGTTGTAGGGCTTCCGCGCAGTCAAAGGGGGCAGGATGCTATCTGATTGACGAGGTCTGCCTATTTCTTGTCGATCAGAAGCAATTACCCCCTAAGCAAGTTAGCACAACTTTGTGTAGATAAGATTGTTAGACTCTATGGTACACTGGTTTCTATTATGTAAGAACGCGATCCTAGATTTACCTTAAGGTTTTGGCCAAATTTGTAGAAGGCTTTTAAGTACTCGGCTAATCTTCAACACGGCCTTTCACCCCCAAACGGACAATCAATCAGAGAGAATAATCCAAACACTCGAAAATATGCTCAAAGCATGTGTCTTGGAATTCAAAGGGAGTTAGGATACACACCTATTACTCGTGGAGTTCACTTATAATAATAGTTATTAGGCCAATATCGGTATGGCCCCATATAAAGCCTTGTATGGAAGAAAGTGTAAGACTCCACTTTGCTGGTATAAGGTAGGTGAAGAAAAATTGATAGGTCTCGAGCTTATCCAGATTACTATAGATAAGATTAAGATCATTAGAGATAAACTAAAAATAGTGAATGACAAACAAAAGAGTTATGTAGAGATCCTCTTGGAAATAATCACTGTAGGGACCTTAAGTTTGAAGTTGGCGATAGAGTATTCCTCAAGATATCCTCTTGGAAAGGCATGCTCAGATTTGAGAAGCATGGTAAGTTGAGTCCGCGCTATATTAGACCATATGAGATCATGGAAAGAGTGAGACCAGTAGCATATAGACTAGAGCTACCACCGTAGCTAAGCAAGATTCATGACATATTTCATGTATCTATGCTCTGCAAGTACATTTTAGATCCTTATCATATACTTACAGAACAATCAATTGAGCTAAGGAAGAACCTGACCTATGGAGAGGAGCCAATGTAGATTTTAGATCGTAGGGAACAGGTTCTGTGAAATAAAGTTATTCTTTTAGTGAAAGTTTTATGGAGGAATCACGAGATAGAGAAAGCCACTTGGGAGCATGAAGATCAAATGCATCGTCGATACCACCATCTATCTTAGTAAGTTGAGATAAGTAAATTTCGAGGACGAAATTTTTGTTAGAGGGGAAGAATTTGTAACACTCTTTTTTTTCTAACCTAGTACAGTAGATAAAACGTATTAAGTATACTTTTATGTATGGAAATAAAAAAGAATTTCTTTCAATTTGGAATTGAGGGATAATTTTCCCTATTTGAATGATTTATGGTCAATTTGAAGTTTTAATGGCTTTAAAACATTTTTAGAATTTAATGGGGCATAAATGTGAATTAAATTTTCTAGAGGATAAAGGACATATTTTCCTAGTCAAGTGCACCTAAATATGTGTGTGAGTATTACATGGAATGAGATCTCATGAAAAAGCACAATCCATGTGAAACAAAATGGGTTAATGAGAGGAGGACACATGGAATCCACTAACTTGAGAGGTCTATATAAAGAGGAGTGGTCTTATCTTAAAGGAAAGGTGGAAAAGAGAAATTTGAGAGAAAGAGGAGTTGGCTGAAAGAGAGAGAGAGAGAGAAAAGGAGCCTCTGACCATACTTGAAGAAGAGAAAGAATTGTGATCGAGAGCCAAATTTGAGAAGCGTCTAAGAATAAAGCGAGAGAGGAGAGTTGCGAGAGAAGGAGGACCTCGGCCAAAGAGGAAGCTAGTTGATGAGAGGAAGAAGTAAAGGGAGCTCGCGGTCAATCTAAAAGTTCACTTGGTAAGGTAAGTATGCGGTCTCATGACCTTTCCTTGTATGAAATGGAAGTGTAGTGTTAAGTATGGAGTAAGTAAAATAGTTAAGAAATTTCCTAAATTTAAAGTAGGATATTAAAATTCTGCATTTAAGATTCCTGAAGTAGCGATCTGGTTTATGTGTACAAATTGAAAAAATGTTTGTGTGTGTGTGCAATATGGTCTATAGAAGGATTTAGGATTGAAATAGAATTGGATTGTTTTGCCTCGGCTTTGGAATAGCTCGTAAATATAGAAGTATCAAATTTGACGAGATTAGGATGAGTTGATTCTTGTGCAAGTGTAAAACCAGAAAAAGAACGATAGAATTTAGGATGCATGAGTATGAGTGAGCTGGGCTAGAGAGCGAGCTCGCAAAGGGCGAGATAGACTATGCCCGTAACCTTTTAGTGCTTGTCTAAGCTGGCCTAAGGTAGCAGCTCGCAAAAGGGCGAGCTGAGAGGTGCCTGTGGATTAGGTTGAACTGAAAGAAGGTAGCAGCTCGCAAAAAGGAAGAGCTAAGCGAGCTGGTCTAAGCTCCCAGCTCAAGTTAGGCTAGGCTATGCTGCAGTCCGTTATGACCTAGATGGAGTAATAAGTTACAGTGATAATAGAATGGACTAGGAATTGAGGTGTGTTACATGTATGAATTTTCTATGTAACATTGTCGTTTTATGTAAATATAGGTGACCAGTGAGCTGACTGAGATCGCTGAAGAAATTGACTGTTAGTGAACTGGGTAGTAAGCAGTGAGTGTGAAAACATTTATTTATGTTAAATACTTTTCAATTTATCCTACAAATGTTTTATAGACTTTCATAATTCATTTTTTAGCTTATCAATTATTCTACATTATAGTATGGAATGAAATAGTTTATTTATGAGATGGTATGCAATATATTAACTCCCTTTGTATTTATAGCATGAAAAAGAATTTAAACTGAACTACAGAAACAAAAGGTTTTCAAAGGGTAATGGACTATCCAAGTTTATAAATAGACTTAGTATCTTCAGACCTGGCCAATATACCCCACAATGTATAGCAAGTGTTGGGAGGCCATGTCACTAACATTGGGGGGATCGAGTTTGTCATGTCTATCGAGTCACCCTCTACACTTATGAGGTATTATCTCGCTATGTAATGTGCGATGTAGTATTTTTCCACGTAATAGCGATATGTCTTTGTAGATTTGTCACGATGTGCGATGCTAGTTTTTGTGCCACGTGACTCCCCCCCCCCCCCTTCCCCCCTTACATTGGGCGTAGCTAGTCTGGTCGTCATACGGTTGTAGCTTTCCTTGGGTTCCCATTAGTACATCTTTAAAAAAGAAAAAGCATACCATTGAAAACGGATTTTTAGAAAGAAAATATCTTAAAAATTATAAAATATTTCAGAATTTCATAAACTTAATTTAAGTACGAGTTTTGAAACCTTATAATAGTTAGAACACAAGTTTTAGAAATAAAATTGCTTTTAAAGAAAAATATTATTTTCAAATGTTTTTTGGGAGGAACATTCTATAAAGATTTGTTTAAATAGGAACACATGCATACTCACTAAGCTTTTTGTGGCTCATAATACTTTGTTTTTGTGTTATAAAAACCTCCCAAGTGCAGGAACAAGTGATCAGGGTACCAGATCGTCTTGTTCAGATTAGGTGGGCCAAAACGATCGATGATACTGCATAGTCCCATTTATAAATATTGTGACTTGGATATCAATGATATGTTTGTGCATATTCTTGATTGTGTACAAATTTTGTAAAACTTTTTATGTTAAGATAATGCAAGCATGTTTTAGATATTTGAATATCGGTGATGATACTTTTAAGTATATTTTTAATTTACTCGACAATTTGAAATGAGATTTTAAAATATATGATTCTTATGTTTAAAAAGTTATGAAATTGTCAAGGGTTCATTCCACGACATCATTTTGAGTTTTGCTAGTTAGACTGCAGAAGAGTATCATGGGGTACCCGACAAGATTGCTGGGTTCATTAGAGGGAATCCAGATTGGGTCTTGTCACTTTAGCTGTTGTTAGTCGAGCGACTTAGGGATTATTAGAATGAGAATAACAATGTTTCAAAGATCATAGGAATGGGTGATATTTCTATAAAAACACAAGTTAATTTAATTTAATTTTGAAGAATATGAGACATGTTCCGAATCTTCGCTTAAACCTAATTTCTATTAAAAAGTTAAATAAAGATGAGTTCTCAAGTTCATTTAGCAATGGTACTTGGAAGCTTACAAAGGGTTCTCTAGTGGTAGCAAAGGAAAAGAAGTGTTGCATCTTGTACAAGTCATTGATGCAACTATGCAAAGAAGACATGAATGTAGTTGAAGAGAAGCTCTCCACCAACTTGTGGCATATAAGATTTGGACATATGAGCCAAAAAGGAATGAAAGTTTTGGCCAAGAAAAACCTACTCTCAAGGTATGAAGGTATGCTTTTAAATACATGTGTTCTGACAGGACTCGATCCGACTCCTATTTTGAATATGATAAGATCCTATGAAAACTAGAGTTTTTTAAATAAAAAATTATGGATTTACTAAAAATCCTATGAAATAATCATCGTTATTCTGGTAATAACTTTGATTGAAATGTAAGTTAAACAATCTAAAATCAATTGGAGAAAACTATTTCAATTATAAAAATATTCAGATAACATACTTATTGAAAGCTGAATGATTAAAAATATTATACACCGGTGCAAAATTTATCCATCATCATGTGGCCCTTCTCACAATATGCAGTAATCTGTACAAACTTATGGTGGATACCTGAAAAATGATTTTATAAAAGAGTGAGTCTAATACCCAGTGAGTGATTATAACTTTCAAAAACATTTTGAAATGAAACATAACATTTTTCTAATAACAAAACTACTTCTCAGTGAATCATATAAATTTACATCTAAAATAATAAAACTAAATTCGAATATAATCTTGTAGTAATACTATAAACTTTTATATAAATTTTTTAAAATATTTCTTAGTAATACATAAAATTTTTCATTGATAAAAGAAAATAATTTCAATGATTCATAGATAATTATATTTGGAAATAAAACTAAAATTAAGTCTTATATTCTTGTAAAACTGTAAACTTCTATATAAATTATCTTTATAACTTTAGCAAAATAGAATACGATAATTTAAAATTGGTAAAACTCTTCTAGAAATCTCTTTCTATAAATCTGGTATTATGTAAATTTTCATTCTATAAGTATAAAATTTGAAAATCCATAATTTGTAAAACTCTTCTGAAAATATGATTTCAGATTTTTTTATTCTACACCAAATTAGTACCTGGGGAACTTTGTTATAGGTGGTGGAAATACTCAACACACACGCAGAGGGCAAAGAATAACCTCTGTTATCCACATGTTAGGCGACTTAATGACTCTCTCTCAAGTCTCAAAGACTCATCTCTCTGACCTTTACACTAGCATGTGTTAGGCTAACCTCCGGATCTTACTCACGTATAACCGTTAGATGGGAGGGTACACTTTGGTGTTTTGCAAAACCCTTTTATTTCTCTTACTTTTCTCAAATTTTTTCTAAAAACATTTTTGCAAATAAAATTCCAAATGTATTTCTAAATATATTTTTGTAAAACTTTCCATACTAAAAACTTAGTTTCTAACAAAAGCCTCATCCATATATATATTTATCAAAATCATTGCTTTTCATGCATCTTTATAAAACATGCTATAAACTATCATACATCAACTAATTTATTCATAAACCATATAACCTTGTTTATTTTGTTAAATTATAAAACACACTTTGAAAACTCAACACAAAACATAAGGTTCACAAATCATCAATTATATTTTAAAATTATTAAAAGAAATGGTTTCTAGTTTATAATTCATAAAGTATACTTTAAAATCATAAAACATACTCTTAAATTCATAAATTATAAAATATACTTTAAGATTTCAAAACAAAATCCATACTTCATAAATCACAATCATATCTTAAAATTTTAAAATAAAATCCAAAAGTCATAGGTTTTAAATAAACTTTAAAATAATTTCCAAAACATGTTCTTTAAAAATTCCCAAAACATATTCTAAAATTCATCCATCACACAACATACAAACTAAATATAATCCATTTTTCTCAATTCATGAAACATAATTCAAAATCTTAAAACATGCTTTAAAACCTTAGAACATATATCAAAATTCATAAATCACAAAATATATTTAAATAATCAAAACTAGTAAAAGTTGAGACATAACAAAAACACTTTCATAATTCAAGTTAAGAGAAAATATTCACTCAAATAACTCCTTTGCTTAATTCTGAATCTAAAACGAGTTCTCATATGATTTCTTATAATCCTACATCTACCTTAAAATCACATAAAGCTTAATTTAGATTTATAGAAAAATAAACTAATTTTTTTGGAATCCAAATCCTATTAAAATAAACTTACCTATCTGGATAATTGATACCCAAAATATTTTTGTAATATATCATCTCGATTGTAATACTGTGCATGTACAGTGTAAAATTCTTTTTATCTATGGAATAATAAAGTAATTTTAAGTATCCAAATGCATAACCGGATTCTAGTAGGACCTTCGGATATATCAAAGATAAATTTGAATAGGAAAAATAATATGGTGATCGATTAGAATTAAATATGAAAACGGTGACAAAGAAATTACGAAAAAGAGGCCTAGTCGAATACACTAATTAAAATATATATAAGGGCATTTTGGGAATTTCAAAACTATGAGAGAAGGTAAAGATAAGGATGGCAAAATAGTGATTTTAAAAACAACTGAATCGATTGGTTAAGATATGGTTACAAAGGAATGGATCTAGTTAGAATTTAACTAGTTTTAAAAACTTGACCAATCAAATGTCTTGGATTGTAACTAATAGCAAGTTAGTAAATTTCAAGTTAGTCTGAGGGCAATTAGCCATTGCAAGCTTGTAAATCTGATAACAATTAAGGGCATTTGTTAACTCAACTAAATACTATATAAAGTTGTGTGATTAGAGAAGAAAAAAAAAGATGAAAAATTCAGAAATTGGGAGAGTGCAGGTTAGCAAACGGAACAGGGGGCAGCAAGTGTTCTCCATCCAATCTCAAGCCATTTTTAGAGAATTTCAAGTCATCCAAGGGTCATCTACAAGCTTAGGAAGAGAGTTGAACAAAATCAAGTGAGTTTTGATTGGTAAGGATATTGTTTTGTAGACTTTTGTATATGGTTTATATGTGATTTGTATGTAAGTTGTTTGATTAAATTTCCAAGTGAGTTTTATGTGATTTTTGTGAGATGTTTATGCATGGATTCAGAAGATTTAAGCTTTAAATTAAGGGTAGAGCAAAGTTAGGGTTGCAAGAAGGATTGATAAGCTTACTAGTTTAGGTGAAATCTTGAATCAATTTCAATTGAATATTGTGTAGTAAATTAGTTTTATTTTCATGGAAGTTCATGTGATTTAAGTGTGGTTTTACATGGAAAACTTGAAGAAAATCTTGGTGCTATGTTAGACGAAGTTATGGTCAAGTTAGGGTTGATGTGGTGTCAATGTTGGAAATATGTAAGTAACTTTATGCATGCAAAAGTACCAAAAATTTTAAGGTGGAAGGATGAAATGAAAAAACAAAATTTGATGTGGCATTTTGACATGTGTTATGGGTATATTTTAGATTGCATAAATAGGTTGGTAAAAGCCCAACAAACTGATCCAATAGATAGGCTCAAAAGGTAAAAGTCCAACGGATTAATCTAAGGGACTGGCCTAACATGCAAAAGCCCATCTCATCAATGTCTGACTCACTGGAGTGACCAGTCGCTTTTGCAATATGCAGGTCGCAAGTTAGCCATGACTCAGCTCACCTCATGTTTAGCTTGAGATCATCCTAACGAGGCTGGGCCCGTAGCTTGAAGCACACGTTATAGGAATCTTTCCAGAAAGAGTCAACTGCCAGAATTGAAGATAAAATCAAACTCCTGATTCGGCGAAGTATTTTTCCTAATTGCTATATTCCAGCTTTGAAAGTATAATTAATGTAATATTCTTTTCTGTTTTATTTGTCTTCAAACTGTAACATCCCACGCTATAAATAAGGGTTCAAATTCATTATAAACAGAGAGAATACTTAATAATATACTATGACTCTGCCAAGATAACTAAAAAAGCAGTTATAGACGTAGGCACCTCTTTTAGCCGAACCACGTAAAAACCCCTTGTAGTCATTCTTCCTTTTCTTTCTTTTTTGTTTTCCACTTTATTTTACTTAATTTGCAGGTATTAGGTCAAAAACTTCAGTTGACTAAATTCACATGTCGGCATTTTAGTGCTAAAGGAATGGCCTAGACTGTAACTTTCTGAGTTTTCAATCGTCATGACAAGAGAAAGAACTACCAAAAGTTCTGACGCAGAAGCTAATATACCAGAAAGATAGATGGATTAATAGCAGCATGATGTCCAACCAATAGAGGATGCATCCATGCCCACAGTAGGTGCATCTCATGTCTCTGTAATCGGCACCGCTATGGATATGCCTCCGCTAGCCCTTCGCCAGCCAACACTAATGGTCCCTACGACGAATGGATTACAAGTATGGTATCAATGGCAAGAGGTATTAAAAGATATGGTTCGATAGCTTACGGATGCAGTTAGGGCACTGGTCCAGGCCTAAGCACAAAACACACCCAGACCAGAAGTGTAAGCCTCCATTTTCTAGTTTCGGAACTCTAGTGTTATAACCTACGTTATGGGATGTAAATGATACTTTTTAAGATATTGAATATATAAGTTTATGAATAAATTATCAAAAGATTAAAAGACCGAGTTAACTAATGAAATGAATTAAGTTAAAAATGTTAGTAATGGTCAACAAGTCAAATAGGACATGGAAGTCATTTAGGAAATGTTAATTCACTATATATACAACACTTAGAGAAATCTTGAACAAAGAAAGAAGAGAGTGTCGTGAGACTAGAAACAAAACAAGAGGCTATTGTCCAAAGAAGAAAACAAAAACGTGAGAAGATAGAAAGAGAGGAGAGTTGGCGTGAAACAAAAGAGAAAGGGAGAATGAGATATCTTCAATCAATCTTCGAAGGCTCAAAACACAACCTTAGGGTTTCTTCAAGCCAAACTAACCCCTCTAAACAAGAATCAAAGTAAGATATTATCTCCTCTCTCTCTCTACTTGATGAAATTGGAAGTAGAATGGGTATGTGATAGTTTTTTGGTTGTAATGAGTTGTGTGGGGTATATTACCGCTAGAACTAGTGTAGAATCTTAAATGGGTGATGTGGAAGTTTAAATGATATGTTGTTATGTGTGAATGGTAGGTTAGGGTTTATGGTTATCAAACTTTAAAGTGAGAGTTAAAGCATTATAGTGTCACCAAAGTAGTAGACAAATTGTTTGATGAAAAGATTGTGAGAGATTATCTTGTAAAAATTTGAAAGCTCTACTCTTTAATGGGTGTGTGAGTGTGTCAAGGCCATGAAGGGCAGTAAGAAACCTTTGAGTTTTGATTGATTTGAACTCAAATTTAAGGATAATTAAGGTTTGGAAAGCATATAGAAGTGATTGGATTGTCAAATGAGTAGTTTTGGGCAATTTGGGAATCCCGAGCTCAAACAATAGGACAGAGATGACCTGCACAAGTCTGACTTATTTGGGATTGTTCTAGACCTCAAATCATGCCTAGGAGTCATAGAAAACCATAGGTTTTGGAAGGGAACGATTTCAATAAAAATTGCGCAAGTTATGCCCAAAATAGTGCCGTTAGAAAGTCGTTAAGTGAAATAACTATATAAATGTAATTTTTATTGCATGGAATGAATTTAGTTGATCATAATTTGGTAAAAGAACTTTAGATATAAAAGAAAAATCATCGTCGCTTGTCCGATGCGAAAAAGTGCATAAAAAAAATGTCTGAAAAATGGCGTTTTTATTAGATTTGACATAACAAACGATAGAATTTTTAGATGAAATTTTACGGGTGACCAGAATGTGAGATAAGAGGACCGTAGGAAAAAGAACAAAGAAAACGGAGCTTGGAGCAGAGTTGTATATCACATTCTATTTTGGGGTGTCAAAAGAGGCGAAAATTTTGATTTTTCGTTTCGAGCCTCTAAAAATTATACAGATTGTGTGAGGGTGTCCTTAGGGGTGTATAATTGAAACTTCTATAAAGAAATTAGAATTAGAGAGTCTCAGTTGAATTAAAATCGAGTTGGAAAAGTTATAGCGTAAAGAGTTGTTAAAAGAGTTAAAAGTGTAAAAGCAATGTGACTAAATGCATTATCAACTAGTCAAGTGCAAAAATTACTTCTTATTGATATGAATGTTATGTAGGTGACGAGCAAACGAGTGAGGTACGAGGGGCCCGTTGAGGTGCTAGAGCATATTTGGGTCGAGGTAAGTGTATTCCGCTTACGTTATTTCAATCTCAATTTATATTGTAACTTGTTAGTATTCAACAAATCATTAAAATGGTTTTCCAAATATAAGTTGGATTTTAAGTAAACATCATTGTCTCGAATCAAGAAATGAGGTTCAAAGGCAAAAGTTGTTTTTAAAAGTTTGATGCAAAGCTTGAGTTAAAAATCATGTATATACCATAGTATTAAAGAATTTGGCACTATGTGGTGGCGTAAAAAATTCCGCTCATAGTTGTCTAGATTTATAATTACTTGCAATAGGCTACGATGTAGAAAATTCTGTACCTAGTTGCAAGTGATAGTGAGTAGTTGCACCATAATATGCGATGTAGAAAATTCCGCATGTGATCGCACAAAGTATAGTTCATTAGCACTACAACTGCGATATAGAGAATTCCGCATTGTGGTTGCCCAGAGTTGAGATTAGTCTGCCCTACGTCGCGATGTAGTAAATTCCGCACGTAGTGGTCGAGATACTAAAGTAGCTTCATGTTGACGTCAGTAGAAAAATCGTCACATGATGATTAGAGTATATTAGGGTATACACATGGTCTTTTTATGAGAAAGGTTTTAAAAATTGAAAAACTTTAATATTTATATAAGTGAAGTATCAAAGTGGAATATTACTATATGTTATATATGTATATATATATATAGTTGGAACATTCACACTTGAGACACCTTATCACATTATGCACACAATATACTTATATGATTTGATATATATATGATTTGCATGTGAAAAATGCATGAATATTGGAAATGAAATGATTAAACATATGTTTGAGGTTAAAGAAGTTGAGTGGTGATGAAATCATAGTCGAAATGTATTTTCTTTGCAGGTAAAATTTTGGATTTGTCAAAAATGCAACCGTTATGCTGCCGAAATTTTTCTAAAATTGTTTTAAACGGAATTATGAAAAATTTTATCAATCTCAACTATTTTAAATAAAACCAAATTCTTAAGTTTAAACGAGTAAACCGGCTAAGAAAGTATAGGGGTTCGCTTCTCGGGTTTCTAGAATCCGACGAGTTGGGTTCAGGAAGTCTGTTGAAGTGCCCGGCGAGATTTTATAAACAAAAGCCTAGAAAAAGTCTGGTTAGGGTCCTGTCAAGAAGCTACCATTCCCAGAGAAACTTATTAGCAGTAAGAGATAATACTAGCTATTGAAAGACCCGTTAGAGAGCTATCGCGATCTGTAAGTCAGCTCGCTTTTCCAACTCGCGTTCGAGAGCTAAACATAACAGAGCTCGTGGAGAAGATGAAGTAAACCATCAGCGACGTGCAAAGTCGTACCGAGCTAGAGGCTCATGAGGGGCCAATCAAGCGAACATGGTAGATCGCCGCTCTTCAGATCATGAGTACGGAGAAGGGTACGACCCTCAGAATCCAATAATAGAAGAGCTCCTTCAGAGGGTTCAGCAACTTAAAGTGCACCCTGGGACAACAAACCAGCGTGATCAATATAAGGAAAAGACCCCTTCACCAGGGAGATCGAGACACAGCCTCTCCCTCCCAAATTCAAGGTCCCTAACATTTCCCAGTACAATGGAGATAACAACTGCTACAACCACTTGGGTGCATTTAACGTATAAATGGATCTCCAGACGGACAAACCGTTCATTAAATGTTGTGTCTTCTTAGCCACCTTAGGGGACGTTCCACGGATCTAGTTCAAAAGTCTCTCAGCTCGCAACATTAAAAGTTGGGAATAATGCCAACAAAAATTTGTCAACCAATATAAAGCTCTGAGAAGGCAGCTCGTGCTATCATGTCACCCTGCTATGATCTTTCAGCGGCAAAATGAATCACTGAAGAATTATATTACCAGGTTCAAGAGCAAAGTTACCAATGTGGAAAACCCATAACATGAAAGTGTCTTAACTGCCATCTCAGCTGGGCTTCGTAAGGATAGAAAACTATACGAGAGTATCTATAAATCCCCAATGAGGGGCCTGAGCGAATTTTATGAGCGAGCTGCCAAAGAAATCAAATAGGAAGCGACCTTCAGCCCTAAGTACTCTAACCCGAATGGTGAAACGGGCAATTTGAACCGACTAAAGAAGAGAAAAAATGGTGAAAACAGAAGCGAAGGTCAGAATAAAGGTTCAAACAATTAGGTCATGAAAAAGGCCAAGAATGAGCTTAGAAATAAGTGGCCTCAAGGTCCTCATGATAGCTACAACATCTTGTCAGATACACAAGACAAGATTTAACAAGACCCGAGCTAGACTCTCTTTAATCTCTTATCTGGAAGGTCTTGCCGGGCACTCCAACAGACTTCTCTTAACCCGACTTGTCGAATAAAAGAGATCCGCGAAACGAACCCCTAAATCTTGCCCAATTTCTTAACTTGATTTAAATGTATTCTTTTCTTTTATAAACAATTTGGGTGAGTGTAAAATTTTCGCATTCAATTTTTAAACAATTTTATAAAAATTTTGATAGCATAACGACTGTATTCTAGAGGTTTCCAAAATTTTTCTACAAAAAAAGAAACACTTCAAACTATTTTCTTTCACTACCTAACTTCTTTTATCCACAAACATGTAATTTCATCATACTTTTTCACAACAATCATGCATGAACCTATAGTGGGATAGATATATAAACCGTATATGAAAATCTACAACTACTTACAACATAATTTACAAACTTACAATTTCAAAATGCATGTTACCAAGACTTTAATATGATACATGTATTTTTCTCATTTCAATATATTCAAAATATAAATATGAGTTACATATACATCTGCCGTTTATTGCCCACCTAAATTGTTCGGTGACGGTTTCGTTGAATGCAAAATCGCCTGCAAAAACTTCTAGTAGACTATACACACTACACAAAATCAAAGGCATTAGTTCATCATATAAGGTAATAGGAAGTATGATTACGTAGTGATTCATAAATTTAATTAAGTGACAAATCTTTGATTTAGAAACCTTTCTTTCTAAAAACACCATGTATACCCCTAATGTACTTTAACCATCACGTGGCGATTTTCGATTGACACCAATTGTGAAGTTGTTGAGATATCTCGACCACTACGAGTGAAATTTACTACATCGCCAACATAGTGTAAGATGATCTCAAGTCTAAGCAACTATAATGCGAAATTTTCTGCATCGTCATTGTAGTGCTATGTGTAAACTACAACTCTTGGCGACTGCGAGCGAAATTTTCTGTATCGTAATACAGTGCCTATAACAACTACATACAGAATTTTCTGCATCGTAACGTAGCGCTAGATACTCTAAAAAACTGAACAACTACGGATGGAATTTTCTGCATCGTCACATAGCGCTAAATCTCATATAAGCCAAGAGTATATACATGGTTTTTCAAAACTCTTTTCTATTATGTACATTTTGCGCAAAAATTGATTTCTTTTCAAATCTGTAACCACAATTCTTTACTCAAATCTTTTTAAAACAACTTTGTTTCAAAAACTTTTTTAAAGATTCGAGGTAGAGATCGTTTTTCAAAGTTTCAACTCATCACATTTTTTTTTTTTTAAAGAAGTGGAACTATATAACTCATAATTGAAAACATAGATAAAAGGAATTGCAAGTGATAGGACACTTACCTTGGCTCGCGACCCACCAAAAGCTTCAATGGTCTTTTTGTGCTCCCTTTGCTTGCTCGTCACCTGCATATCACATTCTTATTTAGAGTGTGCAATAGTGAGCTACACATAGCTTTTCCTATGTCTTTTAATACACTTTACTCTTACACACACTTTTTAGACTATAACTTTCTCGTCTAGGTTCTAACTCAACCAAAGCTTTAAAATTACAATTTCTTCGCAAAAGTTTTACTTTTATACCCCTAGGAACATTCCCACGTAATCCGTATAATTTTCAAAAGCCCGGGAACAAAAAGTCAAAATTTTTGGACTCCCTTTGATAGAATACTGTTCACAACCCAATCCGTGAGCTGTTTTGCTTCCGTTTTCGCTTGCATCATCTCCCTATTTGACATTTAGGTCGCTCGTAAAATGGTTTCGAAAAATTCTAAGTATCGAGGGGTAAAACCTATGAAAAACATCTATTTTTCGACACTTTTTTATGTACATTTCTGTATCACACATGCAATGATGTCATTTCTTTCATATCTAAGGTTCTTTCACTCAATTTTGATCAAATACATTCATTTCATGCATCAAAAAATACATTTTCACTCTCAACTCATCTTTACGGTTACATAGGTACACTATTTAAGCCATAACTTCCTCAATTTTTATCCAAACTTTTCCCTTCAAATTTCTATGGTTTGCTATGACATTTATGCATGTTTTGAGGTCTAAAACAACCCCAATTAAGCTCAATTAGTGTAGGTCTTTATAACCCCTTCAATTGCCTATTCTTTCACTTTACTATCTGTTTGTTTTTTACTAGATTGTATGTTATTCATGCACCCATGTATATCCATTTTATTTACCTTAATTTCTACTCACTCATGCATGTTTTTAGGACCATAAATGCATCATAAACACCAACAAAACACATGTATAAGCTACTGCCCTTCATCAAGCCGAAATGCACAAACAATCCAATCTAGTTTTCCTTTTAAATTCTAACTCTCCTATATGCTTTTTTAACTTTAAATATGCATGATTTAGAGCTCAAAGAGGTTTGAAACACAATAGTATTCACACACTCTCCCTTTGGCCATGACACATACGCACACATTCATATATATATATGAAATTATTTGGTGAAGATGACCATAATGCCCCTAAACGTCACTCAAAACAGCCCGTATCATCAAGACAGCTTAACACGTCCATTCGAGACAGCCTTTAACTCCAAAATAGCTTATGATAACCATCCAAGACAGCACTTAACACTAGCACAGCTCATGATAATCATCCTAGACAGCACTTAACAACAAAATGGCTCAAAATAATTTTCTAAGACAACGCTTAACACCAAAACAGCTCAAAATAATTTTCAGGACAGCACTTAACAACAAAACAGCTCATGATAATCATCCAAGACAGCACTTAACACTAGCACAGCTCATGATAATCATCCTAGATAGCACTTAACAACAAAACAGCTCAAAATAATTTTCTAGAATAGCACTTAACACCAAAACAGCTCAAAATAATTTTTCAGGACAACATTTAACAATAAAACAACTCATGATAATAATCCAAGACAGCCTTTAGGATGATGTAAATACAATTCAATACACTAACAAAAGAATCATGACAACTTGGGCATTATACTTTACTACAGAATTCATCACTTCATTCATTTTTCTTTTCTTCCCCAAAATCATCTCAAATCAACATAATATCTCATATCATCATCATCCCAATACTAACATCCATTTAATTACATAAATTTTCCTAAGTTAACCACTTACTAATATAGATCACAATCAATTCATTTTCTTCATTTCAAGTTCAAATAATAATACCCAAAAGCATTAACAATTCATCAATTTCTCAACTAAAACCTTAAACTAAAAAAATCAACCAAATTTCATCAACTCAAGATATCAAACCCTAACCTTACCTCACTAGATTTTTGACTCAAATTTGTTTGATGCTTTCCTTCCACTTCCAAGCTAGATTTGATGATAATCAACCTTGATTTAATCCATAGAATTCATCAAAACTTCATTTAAATCAACAACCTTAAAAACGCATCAACTAAACATGAAAATACTTCAACTTAACTTTTACTTGAGATTTCTTGATGGATTTGAGAAAGAGAAGGATGGATGGCACACGTAGGATCTCTTCTTCTTCTTCTACTTCTTCTTCTTCTCACGTCTTCCTCTTTCTTCCTGGCTGCACTGTTGGGTTTTGTGCCCCAAGAACTTGTAATTATGTAAACAGTTTTAATAAATAATAATAAATTATTCATTTTATTCAATTTATATATTTTGTAAAAATTTTATATGTCATGAGAAACATCCTTGATTACTGATGTATTTTTCAACTAACATAAGTGTTATATACAAGCGGATTTAGTTTGAGAGAAGTAATCTAAAGAGTCCATAGAAAGCAAATGAAGTTGGGTACTTTGTTTGTGGTAAAACTATAGCTACTGTCCATTTCGTATTTAGTACAATAGTTTTATCCGAGACTATCCATGTAGTGACATGGAAATAGAGGCACCTTATATAATAAAGATTATATAGGACTGGACCACGATAAACATGAGTCTCTAATTAATATCCGTTGAACTTAGAGATTTATATTTATCGACTAGATGATCATATATGAATTGATCTTAATCCTAAGTGTATTACGGACTTCTGCTTGTTGAGTTATGTCCTTTGATTTACATGCTTGAGATCGATATAGATGCTCGATCAATAACTTCGTACTTTGAGAATATGATTTAGTAAGTAGCTGGAAACATTCTATACAATAGTAGAATCCATTCCTTCTTATGAGAAGTAGAGAAATAGTTCTCTTAAGAGTTGATTCAAATCTTGAACAATAAAAGCGTTCAACTTTCTATTCATATATAAACAAAAAGATAAATTCATAAGTTGCTATGAATATATTGTTCATTAGAGAATCAATGGTACTTAAGGATCAATATATAATTAGAGAGGTATAACGGACATTCTAACCTAGCTCTAATTATGAACTATTTGTGGAGGGTCAAATCATATGTAGTGATTATATCAATGGACACTGAAAATTTCAGATTATATAAAAACATCTACAGTTTTGAGAGTACAATCTTAGGTTTTTAGTGGAGTAACTCTAAGATTAATAATAATGAATTATTTAATTTAAGAGTTTAATTAATAATTCCGATATTATTGGAGCTCTAAACTGTAGGTCCATCGGGTCCCCTTGATAACTCATTTCACTATAAGAAACATGTATATAGAATATCATAATTGGATAATCCAATTTTATTTGTTACATAAGTAGCAAAATATGTGTTCATTTGATATTTGAATAATATTGATTATTCAAATTATTAATTAGTTAATTATTAATTATGAATTAATAATTATTTAATTAATTTTACAAGAAGTCTTGAATTCGATTCTTAGTAGTGACTGGGGTATAAATTAATTATGAATTAATTATAGGTCACAAGTTTGATTTCAAAATATAACATGAGTTAATTTTGAATTAATTATGTTATATGGGTAAAAGTTTAATTTTAATAAACTTGGGGTTAAATATTAATTTTGATTAATTAAAACCCTAATTGGTTGTCTATAAATAAAAAAGAAACAGTCTTCTTTTCCTAACAGAAGTTATATTTTGGTTTTATTATACGTTTTTTGAAACCAAAATTTATTCTCACCTCTTACATATATTGTTTGTGCTTTCGAGAAAAGAAATCAATAGAAAGTGAGCACAATTCTATATAATTATGCCCACTCACTTGTTTCTTGGTATAGAGACATATCAAGGAAGGTAAGGTGGTGAGCAATCCACAGAGATCAATACAAAAGGTACAAGATTTGATCTTTATTTAGTTTTATTATTTTATTTCATTGTTTTATGAATCTAGGGTTCTTGAGTTTTCTAAAAATTTTTAAAACTCAATGTTCCGCAAATCCTTATTTTTATAAAAAAAATTGTTGTTTTTTCCTTACAATTGGTATCAGAGCCTAGGTTCTAATAAAACAGTTATTTTAAAATAATATGTTTTGTATTGATTTGTATGTCATTGAGTAGGCACTGTTATTTTTTATTTGATTGTGATATGATATATTTTGTATTCATGTTTGATGAATGGGGATTGCATGGTATGATCGTTAATTATATAGTTCTTTGGTTAATTAATTCGATTAATTTTGTAAGTCGTCTATGTCTTTTATTTTTTTTGTAATTCATAGTTTTAGGGTTTTATTTTTTTTTAAGAATGTAGCGCATAAGAGATCTGTAATTTTGTTGGGTTACGGGCTGGTTTTGAACCAGTTTCATTTGCGCTTGAATGTGATTCGACAGCAGCGTGTGAAGGCTGTGCGAACAATATGGTGTGCAGTCTAGATGAGCAGCGTGGAAATAGGTTGTGCAGCTATGATGGCTAAGCAACTGCAGGTTTGGTTCGTAAACCAGTACATTTGTTGCTACACTTAGACTACTCCACATTGTAAACCGCTTTTGAGCCAGTTGTGAGTGCTTATGACGTGTGTACCTCCTGCACTGGATGTTTTGCACAAATCAGTGCAATTGTTGTGTTTGTTTGTGCATGAATGATTGATGCACACCTGTACATGTGACAATGCAGTATGCTGTTTTAGCACTGCAGTATGCTGTTTTGAACAGTCCAGCACTGCAGTATGCTATTTTGATCAGCCCAGCACTGCAGTATGCTGTTTTGAACAGCCCAGCATAGCTGAAATGCTCTTTTGAACAGCCCAGCACTGCAGAATGTTGTTTTAAACAACTTAAATAGATCGTTGGCGCAGCACATGTTCTAGTGCACCAGACTAACAGCAAAAGTTGCTGTTACAGTGAATGGACTGCAAACTGCAGTCAATGCATGCAATTGCTGTCATTTGGCACTGTAAAAAAAAAAAAAATACAAAATCAAGAAATGGGCTACTAACCCAATCCATTTGATGGATGTTTTTGATTGTTAAATTGGATTTAATTTGAGCCCAATAAAGCCCTTGAAGACTATAAATACTACAAGTGAAGGCCAAGGAATGCCTTGGTTAATATATATAATCTTGAAATTAGATTTAGGTTATCAAAACCAAAGAACCTGGTTATACATATGTTGTTTATTTAAATTATTTATCATGCGATGATTGAATAATTTGTTTTAAACATGACCATGCATAAAATATATTATATAGTATAGAGAGTGTCTACTCACTGCATTATAACATGACATGCATTATATGTATTATTTTATTTTACTATTAAATTGTTTATTAGTATAAATAGTAGAATAATACATAGAATGCTTCTTAAATAATTTGAATTGATTTTAGTGGAAAATCATAAGTTTTAAATTAGAAATATGATTTCAATAATTGGCATTCATAATGTGAATTAAATTTTAATTAGTTAAAATCTGGTAACTTTATATTAACTCTAGTCTTTATAATTTTGATTATTTAGATTAGATTTATAAATTGAATTAAATTTTTAAGTGTTAAAAATCCAGTAATTCATTAAGTGTTAATAAGTTATGAACTTTAGTAACTCACAAATTCTTAGTAATTCAGATTAGTTTTTTTTTAGTTGTTAATAATCTAAGACGATTACTAGGAATTTTTAATAGAAAACGCTAATCCTAAAATAGTGAGTGGGAGAGGGATATATGACAATATATCCTACGGTCTCCATCATTAGTTCAACACTGTGAAACTTAAAGGCGCCTCGAGACGGCTTTGTTATCGTCCCCTTACGGGTGGTGTCCATTTAAGTTGATCAAGGTTGACTTCCTAATGGATAGGATTCCTAGATGTATCTTGGGATTGACCTACCCTACGACGGCAATTCTTGAGTTAAGTCAATGAAATCCGAAATGATGGGTTTGAAGGGAAAAAACAACAATTGTTTTTATAAAATAAAGATTTACGGAACATTGAGTTTTAAAATTTTTTTAGAAAACTCAAGAACCCTAGATCCATAAAACAATGAAATAAAATAATAAAACTAAATAAAGATCGAATCTTATACCTTTTATATTGATCTCTGTGGATTGCTCACCACCTTGCCTTCCTTGATATGACTCTACACCAAGAAACAAGTGAGTGGGCACAATTATATAGAATTGTGCTCACTTTCTATTGATTTCTTTTCTTAAAAGAACAAACAATATATGTAAGAGGTGAGAATAGGTTTTAGTTTCAAAGAACGTAAAACAAAACCTAAATATAACTTCTAGTAGGAAAAGAAGACTATTTCTTTTCTATTTATAGGCAACCAATTAGGGTTTAATTAATCAAAATTAATATTTAACCCCAAGTTTATTAAAATTAAACTTTTGCCCATATAACATAATTAATTCAAAATTAATTCATGTTATATTTTATAATCATACTTGTGACCTATAATTAATTCATAATTAATTTATACCCTGTCACAACTAAGAATTGAATTCAAGACCTCTTATAAAATTAATTAAATAATTATTAATTCATAATTAATAATTAACTAAATAATAATTTGAATAATCAATATTATTCAAATACCAAGTGAACACATATTTTACTACTTATGTAACAAATATAATTGGACAATCCAATTACAATATTCTATATACACGTTTCTTATAATGAAATGAGCTATCAAGGGGACCCGATGGACCTACAGTTTTGAGCTCCAATAATATTGGAATTATTAATTAAACTCTTTAATTAAATAATTCACTATTATTAATCTTAGAGTTACTCCACTAAAAATCTAATATTGCACTCTCAAAACTGCAGATGTTTTTATACAATCTGAAATTTTCAGCGTCCATTGATATAATCACTACATATGATTTGACCCTCCACAAATAGTTCATAATTAGAGCTAGGTCATTATGTCCGTTATACCCCTCTAATTATATCTTGATCCTTAAGTACCATTGATTCTCTAATGAACAATATATTCATAACAACTTATGAATTTATCTTTCCGTTTACATATGAACAGAAAGTTGAGCGCTCTTATTGTTCAAGACTTGAATCAACCATTAAGAGAACTATTTCTCTACTTCTCGCAAGAAGGAGTGGATTCCACTATTGTATAGAATGTTCCCAGCTACTTACTAAATCATATCCCCAAAGTATGAAGTTATTGATCGAGTATCTATATCGATCTCACCCATGTAAATCAAAGGATATAAATCAACAAGCAGGAGTCCATAATACACTCAGGATTAAGATCAATTCATATATGATCATCTAGTCGATAAATATAAATCTCTAAGTTTAACGGATATTAATTAGAGACTCATGTTTATCGTGGTCCAGTCCTATATAATCTTTATTATATAAGGTGCCTCCATTTCCATGTCACTACATGAATAGTCTCGGATAAAACTATTGTACCGAATACAAAATGGACCGCAACTGTAGATTTACCACAAACAAAGTACCCAGCTTCGTTTGCTTTCTACGGACTCTTTAGATTACTTCTTTCAAACTAAATCCGCTTGTATATAACACTTATATACTTAGTTTGAAAATACATCAGTAATCAAGGATGTTTCTCATGACATATACAATTTTTGCAAAATATATAAATTGAATAGAATAAATATTTTATTATTATTTATTAAAACCGTTTACATAATTACAAGCTCTTAGGGCACAAAACCCAACAAGGTTACACTCATAAAGGAAATAATTATTTGTTAATTATTTTCTTGATCGAAAAACGGTAGTTAAATAATATAGGAATAAAAGTTATTTTGTTATATTATTTAATTGAGATTGTCTCAATCTAACATACAAATATTTGACCTACCCTACGGCGACACTTATTTGTGGAATGTTAGATTATCATGACATAGTAATTATTTTTAGGGTATTTTCTAATTCATTATTCGTATATCATGCATCACGTTTAATTTTATACCAAAATTAAATGATAATAAATATCTTATATTTTATTTATTTTCAACAATGGTATCTCCGTTGATTTCTATTCTAGCTAATGATAAGCTTAATGGGAAAAATTATGTCAAATGAAAAAGTAACATGAATGCAGTCTTGGTCTGTGAAGACCTTAAATTTGTCACGACTCAGTCTTGTCCTCCCCAGCCAACAAAAAATGTTGGACGTGCTGTGCGCGAAACCTATGAGAAATGAGTCACAACTAATGAGAAGGCCTGCCGCTACTTGTTAGTAGGGATATCCGAGGTGCTTGCTACCAAACATGAGGCAATGACAACAACAACTCAGATATTGGAGTCATTGTAGGATATGTTTGGGCAACCTTCTGAGTAATAGCAACACGAAGCTGTTTGTGCTGTTATGACTGCTAGGATAAAGGAGGGTACATCTGTTCAAGAGCATGTCTTGAAAATGATGACCCACTTCAACACAACTGAAAGCTATGGTGGGGCTATAGATGAACGTAGCCAAGTGAGTATGATACTAGAGACTCTTTCGAAGAGTTTCATGCAATTTAAGAGCAATTATGTTATGAACAAGTTAACTTACTCACTTACGCAATTGCTCAATGAGCTCACTACTTATGAGTCCATGAATAAGGACAAAAAGAAGTCCGGTGAAGCAAATGTTGCTGAGACTTCTTCTTCTGGCAAAAATAAAAGGCAAAGAAACACTTGAAAGGCTAAGGATAAGGCTAAGCCCAAGAAGCAAGCTACTCAAAAGAAGAGCAAAAATGGCTCCAAGGCCACCAAGCCCAAAGGAAAATGTTTCCATTATGGTGTTGATGGACATTGGAAGAGGAACTGTCCTAAGTACCTTAAGAAGCTTCAAGAGAAAAAGATGAAAGGTAAATATGATTTACTAGTTATTGAATCTTGTTTAGTGGAGGATGATTCATCCCCTTGGATAATTGATTCAGGAGCCACTAATCATGTTTGTTCTTTTTTGCAGTTGATTGATTCATATAGGCAGCTTGATAAGGGTGAGTTCAACATGCGAGTCGGGACAGGGGAAGTCGTTTAAGCAAAAGCAGTGGGAGAAGTTAGACTTAGCTTCAATAATAATTGTTTTATTGCATTGAACAATGTTTATTTTATTCCAGATTTTAAGAGAAATTTGATTTCTGTATCTAAACTTTTGGAATTTAATTATTCCATTTCTTTTTATAATAAATAAATTATTATTTCTAGAAATGGTTTGAACATTTGTTCAGGGATGCAAGAAAATGATTTATATGTGTTAAAACTGTTAATGCATAAACCATTGCTTAATATTGAAATGTTTAAGGTTGAAAAACCAAAAACAAAACGACAAAAAATTTCTCAAAACGATGACACATATCTTTGGCATCTAAGACTTGGTCATATTAACCTTGACAGATTGAACAGACTTGTAAAAAGTGGACATTTAAGTGAGTTAAAGATCGGTACTTTACCTGTTTGTGAATCATGTCTAAAAGGTAAAATGACCAAAAGACCTTTTACTGGAAAAGGGCTTAGAGCTAAGGAACTGCTAGAGCTTATACATTCGGACGTCTGCGATCCTATGAATGTTAAAGCTAGAGGCGGTTATGAATATTTCGTCACCTTTATTAATGATTATTCAAGATATGGGTATGTTTACCTAATGCAATGAAAGTTAGAAACTTTTAAAAAGTTCAAAGAATTTCGAGCTGAAGTTGAAAATCAATTAGGTAAAACATTGAAAACTCTACGATCAGATCATGGAGGCGAGTATCTCGATATAAAGTTTGAGGATTACTTGCTTGAGCATGGGATTTTATCCCAATTGATTGCTTCTGGAACACCCCAGCTGTAAGCCCTTATCCGAATTTATTATTTTATGGTATTAGAAATCTCCGAACTTAGTTACAGTTGAATTGTATGCCTCCAGTAGTGTTATTTGAAGTTTATTATATTTTCGTATTGCAAGTCGGATGTCGTTTGGTTGACCCTGGTATGATTATAAAGTTATTAGAATTTATTTATGTGTTAATCAAGCGAGGTGAGCTCACGAAATAAAGCAAAAGATATTTTAATTCAACCAATGAGAAAAGAGATAAGTGGCTTGAAAAGTAGTGGCTATAGATATGCCACATGTCATCTAGTGAATGGTTGAACAGACGAATGGATTAGAATGTGCCAAGTGGACCAATAGAATTAAAAATATATATATATTTGGGTACTAGTAAGATTATTAGAAATTTGAGGTGACTAAATGAAATTTTCTTGAGGGATTCTTTTGTAATTGAGCATTAGTATATATATAAATGCGTTTTGTCTTATTTGGGTGCATTTTGGTCCTGCAAACAAGAAAGAAAGAGAGAGAGAATTTGGGTGCCGAGAGTGAGAGCCAAAAACGCACAAGCAAAAGAGAGGGAGAAAAGAAAGAGATCCGGTCCTAGTTTCATCGCGATTTCTTCAAGAAAGTTGTTCCTTATCACCTCCTCTAACTAACCCAACAAATTTGAAGTGAAAAGATCGCCTATTTGGTAAGTTATGTCAGTTTAAAGTTTAATATTTTATGTGAAAACCCATTCTCTCTTTTGGTTCTTTTTCAAATTTGAGTTTAAGGATGATGAGAGGGAGTTGTGAAGGTGATTTTGGTGTAATTTGTGAGTGATTTGGTGGAAGAAAAATGGGTGAGAGAGAGAGAGAAAGTCACGGCCAAAATGGGTATTTGGTGAGATCCAAATTCGTTTTCGATTCTAAGGCATTAGATAGAAGTTTTAGAGGTTAGAAAATAATCTTTTAAAGTTAGATTTCGAAAACGAAAAGTTTAGGATCGATTTCAAAAATGAATGAACGAGTTGAAGGGTGTTTTCCGAAACCCTTCTAAACGTGTTCGTTTAATGTTCGAAACCGTTTATTTTATCATGGTTGGGTGTTAGAACACTAGAGGATTGATTGTTGAAGTTGTCGGACGTTCGAAGCGAAAAATGATTTTTATTAGTAAGCGAAATCGAGCGAATTTCGTTCCGAGCTTCTGACGATAAAATTGAGTATACTAAGATAATTCTAGGAAATAATAAGTAGGATTTTCGTAGAGAAAACAGATTTCGAAAATCCAGATTGAATAGAAATTGAGATCTGAAAGTTTAGACGTTAAATGGTATTAATAGAGATAAATGAGATCGTTATTGATTTTGAATGTTATTTGAATGAGTTAAGTGACCCTAAATGGATATTTGATGTTTTAGGATAATAGCGGAGGGTTCCGGAGGCATTCGGAGGAGGATCGGATTCCATCTGAGGACGTGTTGTGAGTAGAAATCCCACCTCACCAAGTGTAGTTGACTAAGTTTATTTAATGATTATTTATATTTATTATGTTGTTGTAATTAAATTGCATATTATTGTTATATTAAGATTCTATTATATGAACTTTAAATTAAGTATGTCTTTATGTAAACAATTATTGAGAATTAACGTTTTTAGGCTTTTTGCCTTAAAAGCGAGTTCACTTGAGAATACTGAGAAAAAGAATTTTCATACGCCAATGGTTTACCCTAGTCCCAGTTAAGTATCCAGTAAAATACTTTATGCGTGCATGGTAGATGTGAGAGAGTTACTAACTAAGAGAGAGAGAGTCAGTGGAGTGACCCTCTGCACGTATAGGGTGGTGTAGTTCAAACCGATTGCGTAGGGGTAACGCGTGCCCAGGGTCGCGCATCGGTGACTACATAAGATAGATTCCCTAATTCATAGTGGCTAGCTAGAGATTTATGCGGCCACGACAGGAGTAGTTTCCTTGGGTTACCATCGAGGCGAGAAATAAGAAAGCTTACGAAAGAAATTCAAAGTGAATTTCAGAAATAGTTTTATTAGAAAGATTAAAAAGTATTTCAAAAAAATACTTTAGTTTATAAAATGGTTTAATGTCTATCTCATTGAGTTATACTCACCATTTATTTTCTATGTGGTTCTTAAAATGTTCTATCAGGTGTAGGAGCGAGTCGTCTAGCAGATGAGGCTCATACTGATGCGCGGAGAGACTGACGAACGACTACACCTTATTGTATAGCTCCTATTTTGTCATGCATGTGTTGTACATAAATAAAGTTGTAAATGATGTAAATTGCAAACGTAAATATTAGTTGTTGCATGCACGTTTTGTGAAAATGTTTTTAAAACAAAAATCTAGATTTCCATTGACGGGACCCTTCCGGAATCCCTACTCTAGACTCGTGAAGGATACCGTAGCACTTCGACAGAGCTCTAGTGAACCCTAGCTTTGGTCCGGAGAAGTCCTACCGGAGCACCAAGACTCACTTTAAACTCATTTTGTAAATCATTTAATTGGTGGCCGAGGTAAAATTTTTCCTTTTTCTGACGAAATCCGACAGCATGCCGGTTGTTTATTGAACTAGGCCACCCTGCAAATTCAAAAGTAATTTAAAGATACTTCTATGGCACAAAATCTCCACTACTAGGGGCCTCTGGCCCTCATCCAAAACCGGCCACAACATACCCAATCACAGTTATGAAATGGATGGAAATCTAGAATTTTGTTTTAAAGACATTTTCACAAAACGTGCACCTAACAACTAATATTTACATTTACAATTTACATCATTTACAACTTTATTTATGTATAACACATGCATGACAAAATATGAGCTATACAATAAGGTGTAGTCGTTCGTCAGTCTCTCTGCGTGTCAATCTGAGCCTCGTCTACTGAACGACTCGCTCCTGCACCTGAGAGAACATTTTGAAGAACCACATAGAAAATAAACGGTGAGTATAACTTAGTGAGATAAACCTTAAACCATTTCATAAACTAAAGTATTTTCTGAAATACTTTTTAGTCTTTCAAATAAAATTGTTTCTGAAATTCAATTCGAATTTCTTTTGAAAACTTTCTCATTTCTTGCCTTGATGGTAACCCAGGGAAACTACTCCTGTCGTGGCCGCATAAATCTCTAGCTAGCCACTAGGAATTAAGGAATCTACCCTATGTAGTCACCGATGCGCGACTCTAGGCACACGTTATCCCTACGCAATCTGTTTGAACTACACTACTCTATACGTGCAGAGGGTCGCTCAACTAACTCTCTCTCTCTTAGTTAGTAACTCTCTCACATCTACCGTGCACACATAAAGCATTTTACTGGATACTTAACTAGGGTTAGGGTAAACCATCGGCGTATGAAAATTTTTTTTCTCGGTATTCTCAAGTAAACTCGCCTTTAAGGCAAAAAGCCTAAAAACGTTAACTTTCAATAATTCTTTACATAAACACATACTTAATTTAAAGCTCATATAATAGAATACTAATATAACAATAATATACAATTTAATTACAACAACATAATAAATATAAATAATCATTAAATAAACTTTAATATCAACTACACTTGGTAAGGTGGGATTTCTACTCACAATACGCCCTCGGATAAAATCTGATCCTCCTACGTATGCCTCCTGGAATTTCCGGTTTTACCCTAAAACATCAAATATCCATTTAGGGTCACTTAACTCATTCAAATAACACTCAAATTAATAAAAATCTCATTTATTTCTATTAATACCATTTAACGTCTAAACTTTCAGATATCAATTTCTATTCAATCGGGGTTTTCGAAATCTGTTTTCTCTACGAAAATCCTACTTATTCTTTCCTAGAATTATCTCAGTATACTCAAATTCATCGTCGGAAGCTCGGAATGAAATTCGCTCGATTTCGCTTACTAATAAAAATGACTTTTCGCTTCGAACGTCCGACAACTTCAACAATCAATCCTCTAGTATTCTAACACCCAACCAAGATAAAATAAACGGTTTCGAACGTGTTTAGAAGGGTCTCGGAAAATGCACTTCAACTCGTCCGTTTATCATCGAAATCGATCCTAAACTTTTCGTTTTCGAAATCTAACTTTAAAAGATTATTTCCTAACCTCTAAAACTTCCATATAATGCTTTAGAATTGAAAACGAATTTAGATCTCACCAAATACCCATTTTGGCCATGACTTTCTCTCTCTCTCTCATCCATTTTTCTTCCACCAAATCACTCATAAATCACATCAAAATCATTCTCACAACTCCCTCTCATCATCCTTAAACTCAAATTTGAAAAAGAACCAAAGAGAGAATGGGTTTCACATAAAGCATCAAACTTTAAATTGACATAACTCATCAAATAGGCGATCTTTTTGCTTCAAATTTGTTGGGTTAGTTAGAGGAGGTGATAAGGAACAATTTCCATGAAGAAATCGTGACGAAATTCCAACTGGATCTCCTTCTTTTCTCCCCCTCTTTTTCTTGCGCGAGTTCGACTCTCCTCTCGGCAACTGACTTCTCTCTCTCTTTCTTTCTTATTTTGCATGACCAAAATGCTCCCAAATAAGACAAAACACACATATATATATATATACTAATGCTCAATTACAAAAGAATCCCTCAAGAAAATTTCATTTAATCACCTCAAACTTCTAATAATCTTACTAGTGCCCAAAACTATAAAATTTTTAATTCTATTGGTCCACTTGGCATTTCGTCATCCATTTATCTATTCAACCATTCGCCAGAGGACATGTGGCACTTCCATAACCATTACTTTTCATTCCACTTATCTCTTTTCTCATTGGTTGAATTAAAATATCATTTATTTTATTTCGTGAGCTCACCTCGCTTGATTAACACATAAATAAATTCTAATCACTTTATAATCGTACCGGGGTCAACCAAACGATATCCGACTTATGGTACGAAAATATAATAAACCTCAAATAATACTACTGGAGACATACGATTTGACCGTAACTCAATTAAGAGATTTCTAATACCATAAAGCAATAAATCTGGGTGAGGGCTTACATCCATCCATTTCATAATTTTGATTGGTTATGTTGTGACTGGTTTTGGATGAGGGCTAGAGGCCCCTGTGTAAACTCTTAGCTCCGACTTCTAAAGTCCCAACGTTAGGAATTAAGTTAGAGAGATAATATATAACTCTCTACGTTTAATTGATTTAATTTCATAGCCCCGAAATTTATTCATTTAGAATACGACGAAATTCGTTGTATTAAAAAGTTTAGTAACGTCCAAACGAAAATCTAAGTCAAGAAATCCAAGATGTTAGTAAATGATAATCAAATTAAAATTCGATTAAAAAGAGAGAATCAAGATTAATAAGCTTAGTTTTTAAAATAATCCAAGCTTGACGATCGAAGGAAAATGTTAACGAAACGAAAATCAAATCAAGTAAAAGCGAAATAGACACGGAAGAACCAAGAGGGATATTGCCGTGAGAGAGCTTCAAGAAAGGGAGATGAGAATAAAATTAAAAAGAAAAGGGGACAAGATGTAATTAATAGAAGTTTGGTTAATATATAAACAAGACTCAGTTGATTGTTTCAGACAAAAACAGTCACTGCCGAGAGAGTCGAGAGAATTCGAGAGAAAGAAGAAGAAAAGAGTAGCTGCTGCCGTGAGAGGAGAACCAGAAGAGAGAAGAGAGACAACCAGCAAGCAAGAAGAAGCCTTGAGCAGCAGAAACAGTCTAGAACAAGCAAAGAAGTCGAGCAAGAAGCAGATCCAGCGCGCCAGCAGCTCGCGCGAGGAACTGACGCGAGTTCGAGCAGGACAGCTCGCGTGAGGGGGATCCAAGGCAGTAAAACTGCAGTTTCTGGGCAGCAAAGGAAGAGGACGAGCAGAAGAGGAGAGGTGCAGGTCTGGTCGAGCAGAAACAGAGCAGAAACGGATGCAAACAGCAAGCGAAACAGACCCAGACGCGAGCTGGAACAGAATCGCGACGGGGTGCAGCGAGCTGGTCGGCCAGGGAAGAAAGAACCTCCCAACCAGCCTTCCATCCCCTCAATCCACCTCTTAGGGTCCCTAGTAAGTCATCCAAACCCTCCAAGCAAGCTTTAAGTGAAGTTATAATTAATTTTCTTTAGCTTCTTGCTGAAACAGAACAGAAAAATGTATGACAGCTTTTGTTATTGTTGTTGTGGTTGATTTGGTGGATAGATTGCTTTTAAATCTTGCTAGGACCTTATGAGGTTGTTATAGAATCATCAATGAGGAGTTTTGGGTGTAATTGATGCCTTAAAATGATGTATAAGGGCTGTCATACCCTCCCTCAAAAATAGAACCGAAAATGGTGATTATTGCACACCAAGTGATTGAGAAAAGTCTTGAGTGAATTTTGAGCACTCTAATGACCAAGTGAGATTTAAGTATGTATTAGAAACTTGTAGGGCAGTAGTTAGACCTTAAAAATTGATGGTTTTGAAACCAATTTAAAGCCTCAAAGAGGTTAGAAAAATTTAGAGAAATGTTTAGAGATTTCAAAGGCATTGATGTAGCCAAAATTTGAAACCCGAGCTCAAATTTTGACCTCTAGAAGACCTGACATTATTTCGCTTATTTGGGAGTGTTCTACACCTCAAATGATGCCTAGGAACCATAGAAAACCATAGGTTTTGGAACGGATCGAATCCGATAAAAATTGTGCAAGTTATGCACAATATAGTGCCATTAGAGCTCTGAGAAGTGAAACGGCTAGCTTAATGTAATTTTTATGGCATGAAATGAGTTTAGTTAGTCATTATAAGTTAAATGAAGCTTAGTTGTGGAAGAAAAACTAGCGTCACTAACCTAAAACCAAGAGTTTGCAAAATTGGCACTTAATTGCGCCCGAAAGTGTCCAAAACGGACGTTTTCCTTAAATTTGACATAGCAAACGATAATATTTCTCAATGAAATTTGTCGAGTGACTAGAATGGGATATAAGTGAGCCGTAGGAAAAAGAACGAAGGAAAACAGAGTCCCGGGCAGTGCGTAGCAGTGCACACTGTCAAGGGCTGTCCGTTTAAATAAAAATTGTGATTTTTCGTTTTAAGCCTCCGACAAGTAAACGAACCGTGTGGGGATATCCCTAGGGATCCAAAACTAAAACTTTTCCACAAAAATCGGGATTTGAGAGTCTCGGTTGATTCAGAAACGAGTTAGAAGCTATATAGAGAGAATTGGGCATAGTTGGGAATTCCTAGCATATAGTTGAGAAATGGAGATTTTTGTTAATAGTAATGATGAGATCATGTTGTGTAGGTGACGAGCGCGTGAGCGGCGTCCAGGAGCCTCGTCGAGACGCTTGACGCGGCCTTAAGGTAAGTGGTTCGCCACTTATGAGTATTTAAATTCTATATCAATTCATGATTATTCGTAATGGATATTGTAACTAAGTAATAAATGAAAATAAAAAGGATTTTCAATGTTAATGTTCAAGTTAAGCATATAGATTCCTATGGAATCTATATTGTACTAGAAACTAATACTAAGTTGTTATAGAAAGAGTAAAATGAGAAAGTTTTCAGAAGATGTAAAACTAGTGAGTTTTGTGCTTTTGCACTTGAAGAAATTGATTATAAAACCCATGTATATGCCTTAAGAGGTTATGAGAGTTAGCGCTACGTGACGACGCAGAAAATTCCGTCCGTAGTCGCTCAGAGTATAGAGAAATTAGCACTACGAGACGACGCAGAAAATTCCGTCCGTAGTCGCTCAGTTTCCTAGAAAATATAAGCGCTACGTTGCGATGCAAAAAATTCCGCACGTAGTTGGTTAATTAACAGTTAGCGCTACGAAGCGATACAGTAAATTCCGCTCGTAGTTGCCCAGAGTTTTAGCACTACAATTGCGATGCAGAAAATTCCGCATTGTAGTTGCTCAGCGATAAGATTTAGCGCCCTACGTACGATGCAGTAAATTCCGTAACGTAGTGGTTGAGATACCTCAGTAAGCTTCACGTTGGCGTTAGTTTTAATCGCCCGTGATGGTTAGAATGTTTAAAGGATATACATGGGGGTTTTGAAAGAAATCATAAAACAAATGATAAATTGTCATGTTAGTGTATGTGATATTATATCTTCGTTGCACTAACTTATTTGTTTATTTTGTAGCTATTTATATTTCATTGTGTGCCACCGCGGACGACAGGTCGTCATCATTTTGTTGTATATATATAGGTGGGCGATCTATGATATGTGATGATGTAAAACTTTATGGATGAGATGGATATGTAATTGAGAAACAAATATTCATATTTTGAAATTGTATATTTGTAAATATTTATGCATTTGACATATATGATGCATCTAGATATATTCTACATGAGTTCGTACTTATGAAAAGAGAATTGGGTGTTGATGTTGCATGTTTGTAAAAAAAAAAAAATTGAAATGATGATGATTTGTGCATGTTTGGGAATAAAGAAGTCGAGAGGAATTGAGGTTTTAGTCGAAGTGTAAATTTCTTGACAGGTAAATTTTGGTTTATCAAAAATGCAGCCGTTATGCTGCCGAAAATTTTATAAAAATATTTGAAATAGAATCGAGAAAAATTTTATCACTCCCAACTAGTTTAAAAGAAAACTGAATTTTTGAGACCAAACGAGTAAACCGGTTGAAGAAAGTTAGGTTCGCTTCTCGGATTTCTTCGATCTGATAAGTCGGTTTCGATAAGTCCGTTGAAGTGCCCGGCAGGATCCTCCAGACAAGAGCTTAGATAAGGTCTGGGAAGGGTCCTGTCACCCTGGTAGTGGAGATTGTGTGCCATAGAAGTGTCTTTAAATTGTTTTTGAATTTGTAGGGTGGCATAGTTCAATAAACAACCGGCATGCTACTAGATTTTCGTCAGAAAAAGGAAACATTTTTACCTCGGCTACCAATTAAATGATTTACAAAATGAGTCTAAAGTGAGTCTTGGTGCTCTGGTAGAACTTCTCCGGACCAAAGCTAGGGTTCGCTAGAGCTCTATCAGAGTGCTACGGGGTCTTTCTCGGGTCTAGAGAAGGGATTCAGGAAGGGTCCTATCAATTTAGTATAAGAACATTTAGTTTAAAGTTGTTTAGAAAAGTTTTGAAAAATGGTGCATCTACAAGTCATTTATGCATTTCATTGCATTGAGTTATAAAGCTTCATATGACATTCATTATTTTTGACTGTGGTAGAGCTATGCATCCAGCTAGTCGTCCTCGTACACGCAGAGCTGCCGCTGAGACTCCGCCTGTTCCTTCTGCTCCACTAGAGGCTGAGGAGCCTATCCATGAGTCAGTAAATGAACCTTAGCCTAGGGTGCAACCAGAGCCACCAGTGGCAGGGCCAGCAGTGGATCCTATAGAGAGATTGGCTCAGATTATGCAGGGCATGAGACCTCGCACACCAGGCTCCACCGTACAGAGAGCGCAGAAGTTAGGCGTCGAGGGTTTCGATGGATCAGGAGATCCAAATGCAGCTTTAGAGTGGTTGGAGAGTACTGAGAGGATTCTAGAGCAGATGGAGTGCGAGGATCCGCAGAGAGTATCTATTGCTTCATTTCTTCTGCGAGCTTCCGCTTGAGATTGGTGGGATTCCGTGAGGAGGAGAGTGACTACACCACTATCATGGGATCAATTTAAAGAGTATTTCAATGAGAAGTTATATCCCACAACTTACAGGGATGCGAAGATTGATGAGTTCTACCACTTGGTCCAGGGTAATATGATGGTAGAAGAGTATGAAAAGAAGTTTATAAAGTTATCTAGAGTGGCACCGTTTATCGTCGATGACGAAGCCAACAAGTGCCATAAGTTCCTGCAGGGTTTGAATTTTAGAATCCAGACATATGTAACTGCTACCGAGTACAAAGAGTATGGGAGATTAGTAGAGGCAGCTTTGAGGGTCAGTAGCCGCAGAAGAGGGGACCGAGCCAGGGATGGCAGATTGGAGGACCTAATAAAACCCCCAAGATTGGAAGTAAGTCTGGAGGACCTTTAGAGAGGCAGCAGAGTCAGGGAGCCACCTCTAGTCAGGGTTCAGTAAGGCTACCATCAAGTTCCCAGGGCAGACGTAGTAGTCAAAGCAGGACACCCCGCTATGCGACATGTGGGAGATTCCATCGGGGGGAGTGTCATTTTGGTCGTACTGGGTGCTATTACTGCGGTCAGGAGGGACACCTGAAGAGAGATTGCCCACAAAGGACTACCGCAGAGAGTAGTGAGTCGAGACCAGCGACTCCGGTTCAGTCTAGTAGAGTGCAGTCGCGAGATAGAGGAGGTCCACAGAGGAGAGGACCAGAGACCCTTAGTCAGCCAGGCAGAGGTATGAGCCGAGGTACCCCATTCAGAGACCAGTACGGGAGACTGCTAGTTCAGGCAAGAGTTTTTACTATCACTTAGCAGGAGGCAGAGGCGACGCCCGAGGTGGTTACAGGTGCAGTTTCACTCTCTGGTTTTGATATTCATGTATTAGTAGATCCGAGAGCTACTCACTCATTCATTTCTGAGAGTTTTGCTAGTCGAGCTGGATTGCCATTAGAGTCATTAGAGTGTGAGATGGTGGTGACTACTCCTACCAGAGGTGTGGTAATGGCAGAGAGGGTGTACAGAGAGGGTGAGATTGTGGTTGGAGGTAGAGCATTTTCGGTTAGTTTGGTAGTGATGGATATTCATGACTTTGATGTGATACTGGGGATGGACTGGTTAGCTACTCACCGCGCCACAGTTGATTGTTACCGAAAGGAAGTCAAATTCAGTATGTCAGGGGAGCTAGATGTAGTATTCAGGGGTGAGCGTCAGATGCTTTCTTCTTGTATTATATCAGCTGTAACGGCTAGGAAGTTGTTGAGGAAGCAGTGTGAGAGTTATTTGGCTTATATAATAGATACTTCAGAGAGAGAGGTCTGATTAGATGATATCCCAGTGGTTAGGGAATTTCCGAACGTATTTCCGGAGGATCTTCCTGAGTTACCTCCAGACAGGGAGATAGAGTTTGAGAATAATCTGATTCCAAGGACAGTGCCTATAGCCAGAGCACCCTACAAAATGGCACATACAGAGTTGAAAGAGTTGAAGGTGCAGTTAAAGGAATTAGTAGATAAGGGATTTGTCTGACCGAGTGTTTCTCCCTAGAGAGCACCAGTTTTGTTTGTAAGGAAAAAGGATGGTAGTATGCGGTTGTGCATTGACTACAGGGAGTTGAATAAAGTGACAGTATGGAACCAATATCCGCTTCCTCGCATTGATGATTTGTTCGATCAGCTGTAGGGGGCTAGTGTATTTTCAAAGATTGATCTGAGATCGGGCTACCATCAATTGAAGATTAAATAAGAGGATGTGTCCAAGACTGCCTTCAGGATGCGTTATGGACACTATGAGTTTCTGGTGATGCCTTTTGGGCTAACTTATGCTTCTACAGTGTTTATGGATTTGATGAATAGGGTGTTTCACAATTTTCTGGATAAGTTTGTGATAGTGTTCATTGATGACATCCTGGTGTATTCAGGTAGTAGGGAGGCCCATGCCAAGCATTCGAGGTTGATTTTGCAGACTCTGAGGGATCGCCAACTATATGCTAAGTTCAGTAAGTGTCAATTCTAGTTGGACAGGGTCTCTTTTTAGGGCATGTGGTATCAGCAGATGGAATCAGTGTAGACCCCCAGAAAATTGAAGCAATTCTGAATTGGAAGCAGCCGACTACCGTTACAGAGGTCAGGAGTTTCTTAGGATTGGCAAGGTATTATCGGAAGTTCGTGGAAGGATTCTCCAATATAGCCATTCCTTTGACGAAACTTACCAAAAAAGATGTAAAGTTTGAGTGGTCAGAAGCTTGTCATAAGAGTTTTGATGAATTGAAGGCTAGATTGACCACAGCTCCTGTTCTTACACTTCCTTCTAGGACAGAGGGCTTCGTGGTGTATAGTGATGCTTCCAGACAGGATCTAAGGTGTGTTGATGTAGAATAGGAAAGTAATAGCATACGCATCCAGACAATTGAAGAAGCACGAGCAAAATTACCCTACCCATGATCTAAAGCTAGCTACTATAGTGTTTGCATTGCGGATCTAGAGACACTACCTATATAGGGTTTCCTGCTAGATATTTACAGACCACAAAAGCCTCCAGTATCTACTCTCTCAGAAAGAACTAAACATGAGGTAGAGGAGGTAGTTAGAGCTAATTAAAGATTATGACTACATTATTCAGTACCATCTAGGAAAAGCTAATATAGTAGCTGATGCCCTTAGTAGACAGTCTAGTAGTTCAGTAGCACATTTGAGAGCAGGGTACTATCCGTTGTTGAGGGAGATGAGATCTTTAGGGGTTCAATTGATGACTTCAGAGTCAGGTGCACTGCTAGCCACATTACAGGTCCGACCAATACTCGCAGACCGGATCCGAGAGTTGCAGGGTCAAAATCCTCAGTTGAGCAACATTTGTTTAGAAGTTGAGTTAGGCAAAGGATAGGACTTCTCTATGAGAGATGATGGTACTCTGATGTTGGGTTAGAGATTATGTGTTCCAGACCTGGCAGATCTTAAGAAGGAGATTTTAGATTAAGCTCATTCTTCAGCTTATGCGATGCATCCTGGTACTACAAAGATGTACCATACCTTGAAAGTGCATTTCTGGTGGAAAGGCATGAAGAGGGAGATAGCTGAGTACGTATCTTGATGTTTGATATGTCAGCAGGTTAAAGTAGAGCATCAGAGACCTGCAGGATTAGCTCAGCCACTCTTCATTCTAGAGTGGAAATGGGAGCACATTACCATAGATTTTGTGTTTGGTTTTCCACATAGTCGGAGTGGGTGTGATGGTATATGGGTGATAGTTGATCGCCTTAGGAAGTCAGCTTATTTTCTACCCATCTGTAGTACTTATTCCCTAGATAGATTAGCCAGATTGTATGTTGATGAGATTATTAGGCTTCATGGAGCTCCAGTTTATATCGTTTCTAACAGGGATCCTAGATTTACATATAGATTTTGGCCTAGTTTACAGAAAGCCTTGGGCACTCGATTACATTTCAGTACAACATTTCATCTGTAGACAGACGGACAGTCTGAACGCACTATCCAGACTTTAGAGGATATGCTGAGATCATGTGTGATGGAGTTTGGCGGGAGTTGGGATACTCGTATACCGCCGATCGAGTTCGCCTATAATAACAGTTATCAGGCTAGTATCTGACAGGACCCAAACCAGACCTTATCTAGGCTCTTGTCTAGAGGATCCCCCCAGGCACTTTAACGAAATTCCTGAACCCGACTCGTCGGATTAAAGAAACCCGAGAAGCGAACCCCTAAACTTTCTTAGCCGGTTTACTCGTTTAACTTTAGAATTTGGTTTTCTTTAAAACAGTTGGGATTGATAAAATTTTTTACGATTTTATTTCAAAATGATTTTATAAAAATTTTGGCAGCATAACGGCTGCATTTTTAACAAATCCAAAATTTTCCTGCAAATAAACATACAATTCGACTATAATTTCATTTTCTCCCAACTTCTTTATCCACAAACATGCATTATTCATCATAATTTCCACAAGATTAGGCATGAAACTCATACTAGAAGTGAATATATACATCGTGCATAAAAATTCATGATAATTTACAAACATATTTACATAAATACAATTCCCAAAATACGAGATGTCATAGTTATCATATAATATACATCCATATATATGTTTTACACAAGCCTATCTCATAACTTGCCCACCTATATATATATGCAAAATAAAATGTCGACGTCCCGTCCAACGGTAGCACTCAATGGAATGTGAATGAGCTACATAACAAATAAACACGTTAGTGCAACAAGGCAATGTAATATACCATGTACTAATGTAACAATTTACGAACTTATTTATCCTTATAAATTCCAAATCTTAAGATTTTCTTTCACAAACCTCCATGTATACCCTTAAAAAACTCAAATAATCAAGGGCGATCATAACTAATGCCAACGTGAAACTACTACGGTATCTCAACCACTACGATACAGAATTTACTGCATCGTACGTAGGGTGATAAATCTCCTAATTGAGCAACTACAACGTAGAATTTTCTGCATCGCAATTGTAGTGCTGAAACTCTGGGCGACTACGAGCGGAATTGTCTGCATTGCAACGTAGCGCTATACTTTCTAGGAAAACTGAGCGACTACGGACGAAATTTTCTGCGTCATCGCGTAATGCTAACTTCTCTATAATCTGAGCGACTACAGACAAAATTTTCTGCATCGTCACATAGCGCTAAATCTCGAATAATCTTAAGGCATATACATGGGTTTTTAAAACTAAATCATCAAGTGCAAAAGCATAAAACCAACAATTTTTGGAACTTTTAGAAACTCTCTTGATTCAACTATTTTTATAACAACTTAATATTGAGTTTAATCACTTTATGGATTCCATATGAACCCATATACTCAAAACTTGAACTTTGATATTGAAAAATCATTTTTGTTCTCATTTAACAATTATATACAAAATTTAACACAAAGAAATGGAATTAAACGTAAATGATAGTACACTTACCTCAAAACCGAGCAAATCTGCGTCAAGCGTCTCAACGAGTCTCTTGGACCTCGCGCGCTCGCTCGTCACCTACATGACAAATTCTTATTATCACTTGTGACAATCTCATAACTCAACTTTAACTTTAAATTAATATTCTCCAACAACTACCCTTTTTACACTATAACTTCCCAACTTGTTTCTAACTCAACCGAGACTCTCTAATTCTGATTTCTTTATAAAAGTTTCAGTTTTGGACCGCTAGGGACACCCTCACGCAGTCCGTATAGCTTTTAGAGGCCCGGAACGAAAAATCACAAATTTAAGACTCTTTTGACACGCCAAAATAGAATGTGATGCAGTAACCTGTTTGGGGCTCTGTTTTCTTTCATTCTTTTTCCTACGGTTCACTTATCTTACATTCTAGTCACACATCAAATTTCGTCGAAAAATTATATCGTTTGCTATGCCAAATCTACAAAAAATGCCTTGTTTTGGCGACTTTTTTATGTGCGTTTTCGCATCGGACGAGTGACGATGGTTTTTCTTTCGTATCTAAGACTTGGAGGTAAGTGTACTATCACTTATGTTAATTCTATTTCTTTGTGTTAATTATTGAATACAAGTGTTAAGTAGAACGAAAATGACTTTTCAATATCAAAGTTGAAGCTTTGAGAATATGGGTTCTTATGGAATCCATAAAGTGATTTAAATCAATACTAAGTTGTTCTAAGAAGTGTTGAATTAAGGGAGTTTTTTATATAAGTTCCAAAAATAGTTAGTTTTGTGCTTTTGCACTTAATAAATTTAGTTTAAAAACCTCATGTATATGCCTTAAGATTATATGAGCTTTAGTGCTACGCGACGATGCAGAAAATTCCATCCTTAGTCGCTTAGATCATAGAGAATTAGCACTACGTGACGACGCAGAAAATTCCGTCCGTAGATGCTTAGTGTTTCTAGAAATATAGCGTTATGTTGCGATGCAGATAATTCCGCACGTAGTTGGTTATTTTATAGTTTGGCACTACGTGGGGATGCAGTATATTCCGCTCGTAGTCAGCCAGAGTTTTAATTCTACAATTGCGATGCAGAAAATTCCGCGTTGTAGTTGCTCAATTATGAAATTCATCACCCTACGTGCGATGCAGTAAATTCCGTATCGTAGTGGTCGAGATACCTTAGTAGCTTCACGTTGGCGGTAATTATACTCGCCTGTGATGGTTAGAATATTTCAAGGGTATACATGAGGGTTTTTGAAAGAAATTGTAAGATTTGAATAAGTTTGTAAATTGCTACAATAGTACATGTTATATTACTTTGCCTTGTTGCGCTAACTTGTTTATTTGTTGTGTAGCTCATTTACATTCCATTGAGTGCTACCGTCGGATGGGACGACGACATTTTGTTTTACATATATATATAGGTGGGCGAGTCCTGCAAGATACTTGTGTAAATTTGTGTATATGGATTGACTATATTACATTTGGAAACACACTTGCATTTTGGATTGTATAGTTGTAAATATTTTTGGTGATTAGTGATGGATTTTCATGTAGATATATACTTGTATATTGTATTATAATTCCATGCTTGTTGATTGAGAAATTTGTGATGATATTACATGTTTGTGGATAAAGAAGTTGGAAGGAAATGAGATTATAGTCGAAGTGTATGTTTATTTGCAGGAAATTTTTGGATTTGTCAAAAATGCAACCGTTATGCTGCCAAAATTTTTAAAATCGTTTTGAAATGAAATCGTGAAAATTTTTATCACTCCCAACTATTTTAAAGAAAAACCAAATTCTTAAGTTTAAATGAGTAAACCGGCTAAGAAAGTTTAGGGGTTTGCTTCTCGGATTTTCTCAATCCGATGAGTCGGGCTCAGAAAGTCCGTTGAAGTGCCCGGCGGGATCCTCCAGACGAGAGCCTAGATAAGGTCTAGATTGGGTCCTGTCAAGTTGGTATCAGAGCCCAGTTCTCGTTAAGTTGAGATAAAGTTTTAAAAGAAAAGTTTGAGCTATTTTCGCATAAAGTGTGTGTTAGTGATGCTTGAGTTATGCATGAGGCGAGAAACTATTATATGCATTCATCTTTTTAAAGATTATATGAGTTATGCTTTCATTGATTGCATAAGTTAAAACATGAGCTAGCTTATACAATTGTACATGAAAAGAGATAAGATATAGAAATTGAAGTTAAACGTTACATGAGTATAGTTATAAATGTTCTAATTTGAGTCTTATGATTATTTGAAAACTATAGAGAGATGCAGCGACGTACCCGTCCCAGGACGAGGCAAGTTGCTACCGAGGCACCCACATTAGATAGAGAGCATGCTGACAAATCTATCAATGTGCTTAGGAGTTCTTCTCAGCCAGGGCCATCACAGCCAGCAGGATCAGAGCCTGCCCCAGGACCTATTCCAGGGCAGGTGGAGCAAATGGCCCAGATGTTAGCAGCGGCCCTTCAGCAGCCGCGAGAGACAGGAGTGACTATAGAGCGCGCCCGCAAGTTAGGCGCCAAGCCATATGACGGGACAGGGGAGCCCAAGAGAGCATTATCATGACTACAGACGAATGAGGAGATATTCCAGGTCATGGGTTGCTCAGAGGAGCAGATGGTCACCTTCTCTGCCTTTTTATTAAAGGATAGAGCAAAAGATTGGTGGAGAGCGCATCAGAGAGTGCATCTGAATGGAGCCACATGGGCCGCGTTCAAGAGAGAATTCACATATAAGTTCTTTCCTAAAAGTTACAAAGATGCTAAAATCGAGGAGTTTTACAGGTTAGACTGGGAGAGGGGGGGGGGGTTCTACAGTGACAGAGTATGAAAAGAGATTTTTCAAGCTAGTTCGGCTAGTTCCTTACATTGCCGAAAACGAAGAACAGAAGGTCAGTAGATTTTTAGCAGACCTTAATCCCGCAGTCAGGACCATTGTGACATCCTCAGCACATACTAGATATGGATAGTTGGTGGAGGCAGCCACCAGAGTTGAGCAGAGTGCAGGAACCGTCCCCAAGTCGAAGCAACAATTCAGTCAAAAGCGGAGCTAGACCGGTAGCCATCAAGGAAGGTCCAGTAAAATGGCCAAGAGTGGTTAGAGGTAAGCATGGCCAGAGAGTCGGTGACAGAGTCAGAGACCCCAGACGAGCCAGAGTTCTGTTCAGTCTTTAACAGGGTCTAGGAGTCAGCAGAGTTGGAGGAGCCAACCAGTTTGCAGCAGATGTGGCCGGTCACACCCCGGTGAGTGCCTTCAGGGTAGGACCAGATGCTTCAGGTGTGGATAGGAGGGCCACTTCATGCAGGACTATCCCAGCGTAGTTGCATCGAGCCCAGCTGAGGCTAGATCTACAGTACAGGGACAGACTAGTGGGGGTCGTGGACCAGAGAGAGGAGGCCCCTAGACCAGAGCAGCCACAGGCCGAGAGCCACCTAGCGGTGGACCCAATAGGAGCCTACCACCGCGAGCAACGCCTGGTAGACCCCGTAGCCAGGCCGCGAGAGTGTATACAGTGACCCAACAGGCAGTAGATGCGACACTAGAGGTGGTCACAGGTACCATTTCTCTATTCGATACTGATACTCATGTACTAGTGGACCCAGGAGCCACCCATTCTTTTATTGCACGAGAGTTTATAGATAGAGTCGGGATAGAGTTGAGACCGACCGAGTGTAGCATGGTATTGTCACTTCCCACGGGTGATTCGCTTATTGCGAATAGAGTGTACATGGGAAGTAAAGTGACTATAGCAGGTCATGAGTTCGAAGCTGATCTGATAGTGCTCGATATTCATGATTTTGACATCATTTTGGGCATGGATTGGCTATCCAAGCATCGTGCCACTATAGATTGCTACAGAAAAGAAGTTCAATTCAGCAAACTTGGGGAACCAGATGTGATCTTTTGTGGGGAGAGGAAAATACTCTATACAAGTTTAGTGAGTGTGATTCAAGCCAATAAAATGCTCCGTAAAGCATGCCAGGGGTACTTGGTTTATGTAATAGAAGCTGGCAGTAGTGAGTTGCAATTGGCAGAAGTTCCTGTGGTTAACGAGTTTCCCGATGTATTTCCCGAAGACCTACCAGGATTACCACCGGATAGGGAGATCGAGTTCGAAATTGAGCTAGCACCTGGTACAGAGCCCATTTCTATAGCGCTGTAACCGATGGCGCCAGCAGAGTTAAAGGAGTTGAAGGTGCAGATGGAAGAACTGTTGAGCAAGGGCTTTGTTAAGACGAGTACATTACCGTGGGGAGCTCCGGTGTTGTTTGTTAAGAAGAAAGATGGAAGCCTCCATTTGTGTATTGATTATAGGCAGCTCAACAAAGTAACCGTCCGGAATCAGTATCTGTTGCCAAGGATCGATAATCTATTTGACCAGTTGCAAGGAGCAAAGGTCTTTTCGAAGATCGACTTAAAGTCAAGGTATCATCAGTTGAGAGTACGAAGGGAAGATGTTCCTAAGACGGCTTTCAAAACTCGCAATGGCCATTATGAGTTTTTGGTGATACCGTTTGGATTGACGAATACCCCAATAGCCTTTATGGACTTAATGAACAGAGTTTTCAAACCCTACCTGGATAAGTTCGTAATAGTTTTCATCGATGACATTTTGGTGCATTTAGGTAGTCGAGAGGAACATGTGGAGCACTTGAGGATTGTATTGCAAACTCTGAGAGAGCATCAGCTCTATACGAAGTTTAGCAAGTGCCAGTTTTGGCTTGATCGAGTGGCATTCTTGGGACATGTGGTATCCGCAGAGGGTATTTCAGTACATCCCCAGAAGATATAAGCTATTGTCGATTGGAAGCCACCCACGAATGTAACAGAAGTCAGAAGCTTCTTGGGATTAGCTGGGTATTACAGAAAGTTCGTGGAAGGGTTTTCGAAGATTGCTACTTCCCTGACCAGGTTAACCAGAAAATAAGAAAAGTTCGTCTGGACAGAACCATGTCAGAGCAGTTTTGATGAGTTGAAGCAAAGGTTGACTACTGCACCAGTGCTTACGCTTCCCTCAGGAAGTGATGGATTTACAGTGTATTGTGATACCTCTAGGCAAGGTTTAGGTTGTGTGTTGATGCAACACGACAGAGTTATAGCTTATGCTTCAAGACAGTTAAAGAAGCATGAAGTAAACTATCCAACACACGACTTGGAGTTAGCGGCTGTAGTGTTCGCTTTGAGGATTTGGAGGCATTACCTCTATGGAGTATCCCGCAGGATCTTTACTGATCATAAGAGCCTGCAGTATCTGTTCTCGCAGAAAGAGCTGAATATGAGACAGAGAAGGTGGATTGAGCTTATCAAAGACTATGACTGCACCATTGAATACCATCCAGGTAAAGCAAACATGGTAGCGAACGCACTAAGTAGGAAGCCCACTAGTTCCCTAGCTCAGTTAAAAGCCGAGTATCTACCGATGTTGATAGAGTTGAGATCTATGGGGGTCAGTTTGGAGACAACAGAGTTAGGTGCTCTACTAGCAGCTTTTCATGTTCATCCAGTGTTAGTGGATCGAGTCAGAGAATTGCAAGCTCAGGATCCGTATTTGATGAAATTGAGAAGCAAGATAGAAGTTGGGTAGCAGAGTAGTTTCACCTTGCGAGGTGACGGAACACTAGTCCTACAACAGAGATTATGTGTGCCAGATGTAACAGAGTTGAAGAAAGAGATTATGGAAGAGGCACACTCCCTCAGCATACGCCATGCATCTAGGGAGTACAAAGATGTATCGGACTCTGAGGGACCACTACTGGTGTAGAGGCATGAAGAGGGAGATAGTAGAGTTCGTGTTCAAGTGCTTAACCTGCCAACAGATCAAGATTGAGCATCAGAAACTAGCAGGTTTACTACAGCCTATATCCATTCCAGAATGGAAGTGGGAAAGGATCTCGATGTATTTTGTGATGGGACTCCTTGGGACACAGAGCAGACATGATGCTATTTGGGTCATAGTGGATAGATTAACGAAATCTGCTCACTTTCTTGCTATTAAGAACACCTACTCTTTGGAAAAGTTAGCTGAGCTATATGTAGATGAGATCGTAAGACTACATGGTGCACCAGTGTCCACTGTATCAAATAGAGACCCTCGCTTCACTTCTCGATTCTGGCCAAAGCTACAAGAAGCCATGGGCACCAGATTGAATTTCAGTACTGCTTTTCACTCGTAAACAGATGGCCAATCAGAGAGAACCATCAAGACTCTCGAAGATATGTTGAGAGAATGTGTGATGGAGTTTAAAGGAAGCTGGGATTATTACCTAGCATTGATCGAGTTCGCCTACAACAATAGCTATCAGTCCAGCATTAGAATGACACCGTATGAAGCGTTGTATGGCAGAAAGTGCAGAACCCCAGTCTGTTGGGACGAAGTGGGTAAGAGAAGATTAATTGGCCCAGAGATTGTCCAAAATACAATCGAGAAAGTAAATGTGATACGAGAGCGGTTAAAGATAGCTAGAGATAGACAGAAAAGCTATGCGGACAATCGAAGACGAGACTTAGTGTTTAAAGTAGGTGATCAAGTATTCCTACGAGTCTCACCCTGGAAAGGTATTCTGAGATTCGAGAAACGTGGAAAGTTGAGTCCACGATACATAGGGCCATATGAGATAGTGGCAAAAGTGGGTGAAGTAGCTTATCGGTTAAAGCTGCCATCAAAGCTAGCCAACATCCATGATGTGTTCCATGTCTCCATGCTACGCAAGTATATAGCTGACCCTTCGTACATTCTTAAAGAGCAACCAGTTCAATTAAAGGAAAACTTGACCTATGAGGAGCAGCCAATGGAGATTCTAGATAGTATAAACCAAGCGCTGCGTAATAAAGTGATTCCGCTAGTGAAGGTGCTATGACGAAATCATGGGTCAAAAGAGGCTACTTGGGAGCCTGAAAAGCGGATGCTTGCCCAATATCCTCGATTCTTTGAGTCAGGTATGCAGTTTAAAATCTTGAGAACGAAATTTTTATAAGGGGGGAAGAAATTGTAAACCCTCATCCTTAGTGTTTTATTTTCTAGTATTCTAGTGTTAGAAGTTAGAATATGGAAAGGTATAAATTAAATTATGAATGATACTAACAACCTTACAAGTGATGATACGTTTGAATCCAAAAAAAAAAAAAAAAAACTAGAGAAAGTAATATGTTGAATTAGTAGTTAATAACAAATTAACTTAAAATTTAACTAAGAATGATAGACAAAACAAGTCAAGGGACAAGCTTGACATTCTATGAATTTTTTTTATGAGATTAATAAACAACAATTAAAACAAAATTTACAAGGAAGAAACAAAGAAGTGGCAGCCGTGAAAACCAAGGAAAAGAGATATGGTGGCTTGAAAAGTGATGAAATGAGGACATGAGAGGTATTTTGTGCATTGTTAATGGTATATATATAACACTTAGTGAATTTGAAGGGAAAAAGGAAGCAATTGGCGTGAGAAGAAGAAGCAATCGGTAGCAAAACAAGAAGCAAATTAGATTTGGCGTGAATATAAATAAATGGGGACATGGGAGCCATTTCTTGAATTGTTAAATATATAAATACAAGACTTAGAGACAAAATGAAGGAATAAGAGCAACACTTGGTCGTGCATAACAAGAAGCAAACAACAGCTGTTCTGAAAAAACAAAACAGAACCGAAGTTGTCTTCGCAGAACAGAAACGTGGCAGCAAGGTGGAGAAGAAAAGAGAGAAGAAGGATCATCCAAGCAACCATCCAAGCTTCAAACCACTTCTCTAGGACCTCTTCCAAGTCCCTTTCACTTCTCTAAACAAGAACCAAGTGAGATATCATCTCTTTTCTCCTTCTTACTTGATGAAATTGGAAGTAGTTGAGTTGTTGAGAGTTGTGCAGATTTTTTATGTTGTGTTGGGTGTTTTACACTTCAAACAAGTGTAGAACCCTGTCGACGTTGAATTTCAGTCGACGAGCATTCAATGCCCAATACCTGCAATCAATGTGAGAAAACGGAGAAATCAAGGAAAAGACAATTAAAGAACCAAAGACAAACGAAAGAACAAAAGGGTTTTTAACGTGGTTCAGCAATAATAAGCCTATGTCCACGACTGTCTCTCTTAGATTCTGCAGAGTGACAGTATATTATAAATTTCTGATCATGTCTATTATAATGATTTTAACCCTTATTTATAGGGGAAGAGGCGTTACAAATTAGGAAGCAACAAAATAGGAAGAGAATCATGAATTAATTACACTTCCTTATATGTTTGAATAAAATCAGGAAACTGCTCCTTAAAATCTGAGATAATGTTGACTGAATTTGAATTTGAATTAACTTTCATATCTGGAGAGAGAATCATTATTTGATTAGGTAACTGCCTGTTCTGGAAGATACTGTATTAATTGTGTTCTTGAGCAAGCTGCTGTCTATGGCAGTCTCGAGTTGAAGTTCGTTGGTAAACGTATATCGAGCTACACTTAAGGAGGTCTGAGGAACGAGCTGCGACCTTGTTATGAGATGAGCGCATTGCTGCGAGCTAAAGGGATGCTGGGCGAGCTGTGGAGCTCGCTGGGCTTAGAATAGACGCTTGTGCCTCGTCTGATGGGCCTTTTCATTGGGTCGACTTTATTAGGCCTCCTATTGGGCCTAAGTTGGGCTTTTACTAGCCCATTTAATGAGTCCAGAAGATACATATAACATTAGCCCCCTAGCTCTCAGCTCGCTCTGCGAACTGGGAGCTCGAGCTCGCTGGTAAAAGCTAGCTTCGATGGTAAGCCAACTTGGACGCTTGCTTTCGTACCCTTTCAAATTCTGTCTTTTCAGTTTTGACACGTGGCAGTCATGCATGAGGTAACTGAAACGACGCTAGCACATCCTTTACATGCGCATTTAATGCGCTTGTCTTTCAACTGACGGCTGCATGATTACAAGGCTATACCTCGTGCTGCATTGTTGGATTAATGACGGTTACATAATACAGAGATCTGATGGCTGGGGTTCAAGCTCGTTCACCTATATAACTGGTGGAGCCTTTCATTTTTCCTTTTCATCTGTCATTTTCTCTCGAAGCAACCAAGCAACCAAGTTCAAAAAACTTACTGATTTTTCACAAAATCAACACTTCCAGTCGCAGTTCCTTTCCATTTCCTCAACGAATCACGGTAAGTCCTCCATCTATCTTCAAACTTTTAATTTTTTATTTATTTTGTTGAGTTCATATCATATTGTGCTTGCATCATGCCATTCTTGTGTATGTGATGGTACGAACATGCCATGTTCTTGATATTAAACTATTGCTGTTCTCGGTTTCTTGTCGAACAAGACTTTTCAACTTTTGTTGATTTGATCCTGTTACATGTTTATTAGCGACTTGATTACTGTTTGTGGCCTATTATGCATGCGTACTGTAGAATTAGGCATCTGTGAATCATTAGCTCGCAGGTCGTTTGTTCATAGGTGGAGCCCCCCATTGCATGAATGATCTGTCAAATAGGAAACTTAGAAAATTTTTAGTATTTTAATAGTTTGCCTGCCGCGACCTGATTATATCTCCTTTTGCATAGATGTCTTCAAGTGGAGCTCGTAGTGCTAATAAAGCATTTCTGGGTGGAAAGCGAGCAAAAACTCAGCAGCGAGCTGAAGAAGAAAAGGAAGCTCGCAAGATATTCGCTCACCATCCTTCACAGTTAGATTTTTTTGATGTGATAGGGCTTAGCATTCAATTCCGTATCTCTATGGGTTGTCGTGCACTGATACCCGTTCCCAAAAACCATGCATGCTATCCACCAAAGGGGTACGTCGCTGTCAGTGCCCAACATCTCGAGCAGGGGCTAAGGTTCCCCATTCATCCTTACTTGATCGCATTCCTCAACGCGGTTAAGCTCACACCATTCCAATTGACACTGAACTCTTATGCACAGTTGACTTCGCTGGCTCTAGCCTTCCTTAGGAACGGCCTTCCTCCCCTAACCCCAAAGATCATACAACAATTTTACAGTTTCAAGGCTTTAAGCATAAAAGAGGGAGAAAAACCCGACGGTATCTATTATCTCACAGCTCGCCCGTCAGAATACAAAGACCTCTTGCCCCAAGGAGAAGCGAAGGGCAAGTCCAATGTTGGAAAGTATAAAACGAGCTGCTTTTATGTCTTTTGCCCCTCTCTTGCGAGCCTCAATAATCATAGCTTCGTCCTGGAACCAGGTATGTAGAAAGGAAAATTTAGTGAACTGATTTTTTTTTTTTTTAATGTTTTGCTTTGCAGTGCTGAAAGTGGACGAGACTCCTCTCAGTAGCGAGGAAAAAGGGGCTCTTAATGTGCTCGCGAACTCAGAGGAAGCGAGCATCAGCAGCAAGTTCAACGATAGGGAGCGACGAGCACGTGAGCGAAGTCCGAGAGACCCGTCGAGACGCTTGATTCGGAATTGCGCGACTTGGAGGTAAGTGTACTATCACTTATGTTAATTCTATTTCTTTGTGTTAATTATTGAATACAAGTGTTAAGTAGAACGAAAATGACTTTTTAGTATCAAAGTTTAAGCTTTGAGAATATGGGTTCTTATGGAATCCATAAAGTGATTTAAATCAATACTAAGTTGTTCTAAGAAGTGTTGAATTAAGGGAGTTTTTTTTTTATAAGTTCCAAAAACAGTTAGTTTTTTGCTTTTGCACTTAATAAATTTAGTTTTAAAACCCATGTATATGCCTTAAGATTATATGAGCTTTAGCGCTACGCGACGATGTAGAAAATTCTATCCGTAGTCGCTCAGATCATAGAGAATTAGCAATACGTGACGATGCAGAAAATTCCATCCGTAGTCGCTCAGGTCATAGAGAATTAGCACAACGTGACGACGCAGAAAATTCCATCCGTAAATGCTTAGTGTTTCTAGAAAGTATAGCGCTATGTTGCGATGTAGACAATTCCGCACGTAGTTGGTTATTTTATAGTTTGGCACTACGTGGCGATGCAGTATATTCCGCTCGTAGTCGGCTAGAGTTTTAGCACTACAATTACGATGCAGAAAATTCCGCGTTGTAGTTGCTCAGTTATGAAATTCATCACCCTACGTGCAATGCAGTAAATTTCATATCATAGTGGTCGAGATACCTCAGTAGCTTCACGTTGGCGTTAATTATACTCGCCTGTGATGGTTAGAATGTTTCAAGGGTATACATGGGGGTTTTTGAAAGAAATTGTAAGATTTGAATAAGTTTGTAAATTGCTACAATAGTACATGTTATATTACTTTGCCTTGTTGCGCTAACTTGTTTATTTGTTGTGTAGCTCATTTACATTCCATTGAGTGCTACCGTCGGACGGGACGACGACATTTTGTTTTACATATATATATATAGGTGGGCGAGTCCTGCAAGATACTTGTGTAAATTCGTGTATATGGATTGACTATACTACATTTGGAAACACACTTGCATTTTGGATTGTATAGTTGTAAATATTTTTGGTGATTAGTGATGGATTTTCATGTAGATATATATTTTTATATTGTATTATAATTCCATGTTTGTTGATTGAGAAATTTGTGGTGATATTACATGTTTGTGGATAAAGAAGTTGGGAGGAAATGAGATTATAGTCGAAGTGTATGTTTATTTGCAGAGAAATTTTTGGATTTGTCAAAAATGCAACCGTTATGCTGCAAAAATTTTTAAAATCGTTTTGAAATGAAATCATGAAAAATTTTATCACTCCCAACTATTTTAAAGAAAAACCAAACTCTTAAGTTTAAACGAGTAAACCGGCTAAGAAAGTTTAGGGTTTTGCTTCTCGGATTTCCTCAATCCGATGAGTCGGGTTCAGGAAGTCCGTTGAAGTGTCCGGCGGGATCCTCCAGACGAGAGCCTAGATAAGGTCTGGATTGGGTCCTATCACAACTTGTCATTTAAATCTCTACATCATCTATTTAAGATTCTACACTAATTTTTAGGAGTAAAATGTCCCACACAACTCATCCAACAACCAAAACTATCACATACCCATTTAGGTTTCAATTTCAGCAAGTAGAAGGAGAAAAGAGATGATATCTCACTTTGTTCTTGTTTAGAGAAGTGAGATGGACTTCGAAGAGATCCTAAAGAGAGGGGTTTGAGGCTGGGAAGGGCTGGATGGAGCTTTCTTCTTTCACTTTTCTGGTTTGGCCATCCACTTCTGCTCTTCCGTTTCTGCTTTGTTGCTTTCTCACGTCTGCTTTGTTTTGCTGCTGTTTTGTTTTTGTTTTCATGACCAAGTGCTGCTCTTGTTCCTTCATTTCTTCTGTAAGTGAGGTATTTATATATTTAACATTTCAAGAATGCCTTCCATGTCCCTAATCTTTCTAATTCACGCCACTTTCTCCTTTCCTTGTGTTTCACGGCTGCACCTTCTTTGTTTCTTTCAACTTTTGCTTTCAACTTTTGCTTTATGTGTTATATATATGTATACATATCTCATTAACATTTTATGAAATGTCAAGCTTGTCCCTTGATTTGTTTTGACTATCATCCATATCTCTAACTAAATTTAATTAGTGATTAGCTATCCATTCTAACTAACAATTCCTAAAATTCTCAATTGTGCACTCACTCATATTGTTTTCTTTAAATTATCTCTTATTTGTGGATGGATTATTTTACTCTTCTTTGACCTTTTTCCTTAACTAAATTAATTATTGTGAAATTCGCAAACAAGCGTTCGCTCTTCGATAACTCGGTTTAAATTAACATTTACTAGATTTATTATTTAAACTTCCTAATTTAGTTTCTAACACCAGGACATAAAAAATCGAGACTAGGGGTTTACAGTCCAAGTCCGTTCGTTTTAATAAATTTTTAGATTTCGAAATCGTAAACCGTCCCTGGAACCATCCGGAAATCTTATGAAAATTTAATTATTTATCTGGATTCAAATATTTTAATACCTTAATAATTCACACTTAGAGATAAGCTTTAAGGGTTTACCTGAATTTCGGGAAAGCATGTTACATAAAACTTTCAAGCAATTCATATAAAAATAGTTAACATGCTAAAGTAAATTTAAAATCACATAATAAATTCTTTCATTAAAACAACAATTAAATAAATCAATTCTTATTTAATAAACTCACAAATACTTTACAAAAATAAAACCACTCACAACTTATTGCCAATACAATTTCACCACTCTTCAAGTCCTCCTTTTGATCTTGCAATTTTCCTACACTTAGATCCAACCAAAATCTTGATTTAGGATTTATAAATACGTTATATTAATAACTTCATTAAAATTCCATACACCAATGCATAACAACACCATATTCTTGACTAATCTTCCAACCAACTTTCTAACCAAACTTTTGCACTTAAAATCAATTCAACAATTCAACATTTCACTCAATTAATTTTCAACATATAAAACACCAATTAACCATTTAAATTCTAATTCAATACATAATCCAATAATTTCACAACTTCACCATATTTCCAACCAATAATCTCACATCTATTTCTTTTAATTTCCTTGGCACCAAAGCATTCAAACACATCATAAACACCACTAAAACACATCAAAATGATGGAATAACAAATTTACACCCATTCTTGACCTTAACCACATTAACACCCAAACTTTCCATTTCAAATTTTTCTTCTATTTTTTTTATTCCAACCAACTCAAATTCATTCCACAACATCATACCCACCATTCAAGCATTAAAAATCCATACAAACACATGCTTAAACATAACTTGTTTATACACTAGTATAATTGCTTATCGTTTCATTCCATCGCTTTTCTTTTCAAAATTTTCATCTCAATCAACATGAAATCTCATAGAAATTCATCCAAATATCAAAAACCATTCAATTACATAAACTTTTCCAAGTTAGGCACATTCTAGTATATAACACAACTAAGCTATTCACTTTATTTCAAACTCAAAAATCACACCCAAATTCATCAATTAATCATCAATTACTCAACTAAAACCTTAAACTCAAAATCAATTAAATTCCATCAACTTTTGATATCAAACCCTAACCCTTACCTTATTAAATTCTTGACCCAAAAATCCTTGATGCTTTCCTTCCCTTCCAAACTTAATTTGATGATGATCAACCTCTAATCATGCCATAAATTCCATCAAGTAAACACTATATCATCAACTTTAAAAACCCATGAAACTAACTATGAAAGAAATCCAACTTAGCTTCAATTTCCTTCAAACTTTCTTGAGAAAATCTTGATGGGTTTGAGAGGTAAGAAAGGTTGGAACACCCTTGGACTGTCTTCTTCTTCTTCTTCTTCCTTCTTCATGGTAATTTGTCTTCTTCTCTCGGTCTCACTCCTCTCTCACGGGCTGCTCTCTAATTTCAGCATGGTCTCACTTTTTTTTTTCTTTATTTGGCTAAATAGATCACTTATTCATACTTTCATGCACTTCAACTATATATACTAGCCCTACAAATGTCTAATTTACCCTCAAACTAACTTAAAAATCACAAAAATGTCATCTATGAAATCTTGCCAAGTGTCCTCATCCTTATCTCTTATGCCATATGTCACATTTCCATTGTTGCTTGCCCCACATGTCTATCCTTTTTTATCTTTTTTGATTTGACTTTTCCGAAACACCCGAATTTAGTTTTTCTGGGACTTTTTTCGAAATCCTTTCAAATTTTATCGGGGCCTATATTCGAACTTCCTACATACTCCTAGTAACATTAGTGACTTTTAATAGTCATTCCATGCCCCTTTTTGCCTCTCCGTAAACTCACTAAATCGCCTCTAATGATTTTCGAATTGATTACATTTCAATCCGAATCTCCTTCAGAAGTGTTGCTTGAGTTTCTATAATATTTATTGAGTATTTTAATACTCATTTTGATACTTCTCTAAATTTTTGAAAATTTTCAAAAATCCTTTCGAATTTTTTATCGAATCTGGAAATGGTTCCATTTTACCTCAAACAGACTCATTTTTGATCCGTCTCAGTTTCCTTAAACTTCATTACTTATTTCAAAGTTTTTGACTTCGAGGTCCGCTTTTCGAAAAATCACTATTTACATGAAAATACTATTCATTCGAAATATTATTCATCTGGAAATATTATTCTAGAAGTTTTGGGTTTTACACTGCTTTGTTAGGAGTAGCAGTGGAAGGGGTCATAGGCCAGACATGACATTTTGAAGGAGCTTGTCGAAAGGAGAGCTTCACCATCCCTGAAGCCTATTAAAGAGTAGAAGCTGGAACTGATTATTGGACAGGAACTAATTCCGCTTGACCCGTAACTTCGAAGACAAAGGCGAGCTCAAATTTAGCCATGTTTTTTATGCCCATTCTACTATCCAATAGTTTGCTGCTAAGAGGAGAGGCTAACTTGTAAGCCTTGAAGAGTTTGTCATCGAGGGAGTTACTAAGTATTGCCTCGCTCGAATTCGCAAGTGTCTTGAGAATCTTGTCCTCCTCGTTAGTGAGATTTGCTTTATCTCTTATCAAGTCCGCAAGATGAAATGAAATGGTAAAAAAAAAAAAGAGGGTTTTAGCTCGTAATGGTCAGTTCCTTTTATCTACTTGGGCTAAGAGCAAAAGAGAAGTTGCAGAGCTGTTTAAGGGAAGGGCAAAAAATATAAAACCAACTTAATTTGTAGTCCTCTACATTAGATTTTTCATTCACATCATCCTGAGGTAAGAGACCCTTATAGCTCGTTTTTCGAGCTGTGAGATAGTAAATTCCATCTCGCATTCCATTTTTCATACCATCGACATTTTTAATGTTGTAGAGGTGGTAGAAGATTTTTGGACTTAGGGGAGGAAGGTTGTTCCTAATGAGGACCAAAGCTAAGGATGTGAGTTGTGAGTAGGAGTTTAGGGTCAATTGAAAAGGGCTAAGCTTAAGCCTATTCAAGAGGTCGATGAGGTAGGCAGGGGTTGAAAATCTAAGTCTGTGCCTAAGGTGGTGAGTACTGATAGCAATGAATCCCTTGGGAGAATAAGTTGCATGGTCAATAGAAGCGAGAGATATCACACGACATCCCTTGGGAAGGTGATACTACAAGGCAATTACCCTTATCTCCTCATATTTTATCTTTGAGGCATAATGTATGACGCCTCACGAGCTAGCTGTTCCTTAAAGGCCTAATGAATTATTATGGGGTTTGCTCGAGCTGTGAATCCCTCAATGACCTTATCGCTTTGAGAAGTTACTTCACCAGTAATGCAAACTTCCCCCGAGCTGGACGAGTCATGATCTCCTACCCTATGTGACCGGTGTTTGCGATCTGAAGACATCTACACATGAAAGGGTTCAATTAGGTCACTATTATCAGACCATGCCTTAAAGTCCTAAGTTTCCTATCAAGATACTCCTTAGTCTACAAGTCACAAACGCCACACAAATCGCTAAAGCTATAGAGAGCTTGATTCATAAGCAAACGACCTACGGGCTAATGATTTATAAGGAATTCTTCTTACAACTCGCATGCATAAAAGTCACAAATAGTAAACAGATCACAAATGATCAAGTAGCACGATCAAATCAATAGGAAACGAAAAGTTGCAATCAATAACAAAGCATTCAAAGTCAATAACACAAAACATTTAAGCAAGTTCCAAATGTAGAAAAAACACAATGTGCACAAAAATAGAGACAGGCCAAAAAACCAAGAGCTAGTCGTGAAACTAACTGTGAATGCTCGCTTAAGAGTGAAGGATTCTGATCGTTGAAGATGTTGAATCCTAGGAAAACCAACACGAGAAAGCAAGACGACAAGAAAGAAAGAAGACTCGACATTTGGTTTTGAAAATGACAGAGTAAGAGAAAATGAAAAGGCTCAACTCGTATAAAGGTGCAAGGTTCTAACCCTAACCGTTTGATCTGATGGTAATCCAACCGCCTTAAATTTGACGGTGCAGCACAAGTTATGATTTTCGTTGTCATGTGTTGTCAGTTGAGAGACGTGCGCATTGAATGTACATGGCACGAGACATGCTAGTGGTGCAGTCACTGAAAAGTCATCACGTGTCGAAGTGATGAGATGGAATATGAAAATGTGGGAGATGATAGGATGTAACGCATCAACTTTTACCAACGCGCTCGAGCTTCCAATCCACAAAGCGCACTGAGAGCTGAATGGTTGATGTTATAAGTATATTTTAGACTACATAAATGGGCTAGTAAAAGCCCAACAAATTAATCCAATGGATAAGTTTAAAAGGTAAAAGCTCAACAGATTGATTGAAGGGATTGGCCCAGCATGTAGAAGCCTAGCTTGTTAATGTCTAGCTCACTGGAGTGACTAGCTCACTATTGCAAAATGCAAGTCCCAAGTTAGCCATGACTCAGCTCGCCTCATGTTCAGCTCAAGGTCGTCTTAACGAGACTCAACTCGTAGCTTGAAACACACGTTACGGGGAATCTTTTTAGAAAGAGTCAACTGTCAGAATTGAAGATAAAATCAAACTCCTAATTCGAAGGAGTATTTTTCCTAATTGATATATTCTAGCTTTGGAAGTGTATTTTAATGTAATATTCTTTCTTGTTTTATCTGTACTCAAACTGTAAGACCCCACACTATAAATAGGGGTTGAAATTCATTATAAACAGAGAGAATACTTAATAATATATTGTGACTCTACCAAGATAACCAGAGAAGCAGTCGTGGACTAAATTCATGTGTTGACAACATGTATTCGGTCCAAGTAAGATGGAGTAGTAGATGATGGTTTTTGAAGATGTTGAATGGTTAATTGAACTATATTAATGATGAAAATAATATAAAAATTTGTAAAAGTATTCATTGGATGTCATATAGTGTAATCCATGACCAAAATGCATACTAGTGTTATTAGATTTTGAATTTATTAAAAGTTAACTTGATTGTCACTAAAATTCATGTGTTTGAGCATGGTTTGGTGACAAGAATTTGATCAAATGGGTGATGTAAAAACATGTAGAGAATTCAACTAATATGGAAGTAGAATAGTTCGAGAATTCGAATTAACAGTTCAATGCAAATTTAAACATTGGTTGAAGGATTTGGTGTACTTATATGTTAGAGATTTCGAATAGGAAATCAACATGAATAATCTTGGTCATAACATCGCCTAGATATAGAATATGTTCATGTGTAGGTATATCTCGAATGAAGGAATCGTTAATCGAAATTGTTGTAAGCTAATAATAAGTGAGTGTTCCTTAAAATGTTCACATACAAGTATATTTTTATTCGCTATGAAAATTTAATTTATATTCAATTACATGCTTTAAATCAATTTTAAGCTTATCACATGAGTTTATGAAAAAAACGTATTTGAATTATGGAATTTTACAATTTGAGATACGAAATTATATGATGAAAAGGAGAATATGCATGGAAATATTTTATAAGCCTAAAATACTAATATTTACCCATTGGAGATGATGGTTTGTCCTGCCCAGTTATATGTTACCGATCAGCATACCCAAAACGTGAACGGGCAGTGTTAGGGGTATTTTTAACTAACAATCGGAGGGACTGTGTCAGATAGTCTTGTTTAGTGTGTTGTCCATGCACGAACTATGTATATAAAATAGCTAGCTTCTATATAAGTGAGGGTAAATTCCGCTCTTACAAATTAGAACAACGCCGGAGCCGGGGCATAAGGTATGGCTGGCCGAATTTAGGCTGATCCATACTTAGAGTACTATGTGATATTCAGGCACCAGTGATTGGCTCCTTTTATAGATAGATTTTTCATAAAATATATATTGCCACCACATATTTATGATTTACGGCATAAAATCGAAATATGTAATTATTTATGATTTTAAATTTGAAAAGCAAGTCAAAATAGCTTTTGAAATTAGAAAATCGTTTTTCAACATGTTACTATATTTAAATTTTATGCAACATGATTCATGTTAATATTAAATGTCATTCATGTATTCTACCTTGAATAAGAATTTTAAAAAGTTTATATTGGTTTTATGAAATCACAAACAAATTGATTTTTAAGTTTTAGGGAGATTATTTTAGAAAATATAGTATAATTAAAGAAAATACGACACTCACTAAGCTTGTATAGCTTACTTTAGTTTTATATTTTATAAATAAAACCTCTCCAAGTACAGGTACAGGTGCAAGGACATCAGTAGCGGGGACTCTGATCCAAGAGTAGATGGATTTTGTTGTGTGCCTCTGTGGTTTACGTATATTTGTATAAATGATTTTGAAAGTTTGTATAATAACTTTTGTATGTAAACGAATTATATTTTATAAATATATGACTATATTGATGCATGACAGAGAAGTGTTTTAAATGATATGTTATATTTTAATTATTTTCATATCAATGAATTGCTAAATTTATGAGTTTGACTCGTGCTTCAATTTAAAAATGTGTTGTGGTTGGTTGTGGAAAGAAAAGAGGGTCTGAGACCCTATAGTTGAGACTTTTTTTGCCATAGAACTGTACAAGTTTTCTATGAAATTTTTGCAGGGTGACATTCTTAGAAAAACAGCTATTATGTTGTCCAAATTTTTATTAAATCTATTTTATAAAAGTATAACTAAAGGAAAAAGTTCTTAACCGTTCCCGTTTACAAAAGACATTCTTAAAAGATTTTGTAAGATATGTGACGGCTTAGCTTCACGAGAACCTTCCAGATGGATAAGAAATTCACTAAAGGGCCATTTTGGGGTTACCGGTGGGCTACCGACTGTACGGAAATAGAGGTATAAGAATGGGGCCTATTAATTTTTCTTTTCTTTCTTCTTTCCTTTCTTTTTCTTGGCTCCTCCAATTTTTTTTTTCTTTTTTCTTCTCCTTGTTGCTCGGTTCTACTCTTGTCTTCTCACCGCTTTCTAATCTAAAACAACACCTATATATATACACAAAAAAAAAAACCCACCACCTCTTAATCTTTTTTCATTTTATTTGACTATTTTATTATTATTATTTTTTTCATCATTCGACACATCTATATATATACATGATTGCACCACCTTATGTTAACCATTTTTTTTTCGATTATTTTATTATTTTTTTAATTGATCCCACCACTAACTTATATATTTTTTTTTTTTTTAATGGGCATGGCTGACTAGGGGTGAGCATTTGAATATGGATCCGATCCGAACCGATCCGTTGGTGTTTGGACCGGATCACATGTTTAAAAATAGGGTGTTCGGGTCGGCATCCATCAAAACACCATGTTTCACAGATCGGTTCGGATCGGGATATCCAAAACCGATCCGATCCGTGAAAACAGGGGTACATGCGTAATTTCGCAAGCCCATATATAAATGCCACTTAAATCAGTCTCAAACCCTAAGTGTCTAACCCGCCTCTCACCCTCAGCTTCAGATCGCGACCCCGACCAGCATCCCGAACCCTACCCACTCAGTCCTTCTTCAGCAGCAACCAGCGACGGCGTCACTCTCAGCTTCAGATCGCGACCCCAACCAGCATCCCGAACCCCACCCACCCAGTCTTTCTTCAGTGCAGCAACCAGCGACGGCGAGAGGTCCTTCAGCGCAGCAACTAGCGACGGCGACAGGTCCTTCAGCGCTGACAGCGACGGCCCCTGAGGAGCGTTTTCAGCTCGCGACCCTGACAGCCCTTAGGTGCGTTTTCAGCTCACGACCAGCAACCTTCTTCATCGCCATCAGCGACGATGACGGGTCTCACTCAGCAGCTCCGACTCCGAGCTCTCATCGCCAACATCGACAGCCCCCCCTCTAGCTTCTTCATTGTCGACACTAGTAGCTCTCATCTCATGGTGAGTCTATTTGCTGCTTTGGCTTGATTTTTTACATGATTGGGTGTGGTGATTTCTATGTCTATTTGTTGTTTTCTGTTGTAAGATCAGACTATCATTTTTCATATATGTGTGTTTGTTGTTTTCTGTTGTTAAGTTATATATATCAGATTATCAGTTCCTAATTTTTCATATGTGTGTGTAATGTGTTTGTTGTTAAGTTATATATATCAAATTATCGGTTGCTGATTTTTCATATTATCAGATTAATATATATATCAGACTATCAGTTGCTGATTTATCATATATGTGTGTTTGTTGTTTTCTGTTGTTAATTTATATATATTAATCAGACTATCAGTTTCTGAATTTTCATATATGTGTGTTTGTTTTTGTTGTTTTCTCATTTCTGTTTGTTGTTTTCTGTTTGTTTTTGTTGTTGTGAATCTTGTGAATAGATGGGGAAAAGTATAGAGAGTGGTGAGGAGTCAGAGTTTGATATTGATGATGTTAGTTCAATTGGAAAAAGTCAAAATCTTGGAGTGACAAAAAAAATAGAGAAGTCGATGAAGAATGAAAGTAGTAGTAAGCTTAAGTCGAATTGTTGGGAGCATTTTAAGATATTTGAAACTAAGGAAGGTAGAAGAAGGTCTCGGTGTATACATTGTGGAGCTACATATGCTTGTGAATCCTTCTCTAATGGGACCACAAACATGAACAAGCATATTAAATTTAGGTGTAAGGCATTCAAAGCCAAACAGGTTGATACAACTCAAAAAACATTAGTGAAACAAAAAAATTTAGAAGGATTTGGTAGTAATTTAACTACATATACATTTAATCAAGAGTTTTGTCGGAAAAGATTGGCGGAGATGATTGTAAAAGCTGAATTGCCATTTAGATTTGTGGAGAATAGTGGATTTCAAAGGTATAGTGAAGCATTGTGCCCTCGATTTGAAATGTCATCTAGGAGAACAGTGGTGAGAGATATTTACAAGTTGTTTCTTGATGAAAAGGCAGAATTGAAGAGAAAGCTCAAGGAAAGTAATGTGAGAATTTGTCTAACCACATACACTTGGACTTCGGTCCAAAACATTAATTATATGGTTGTGACTTCTCACTTTATTGATGATGAGTGGTGTTTGTAAAAGAGGATTTTGAGCTTCACTCCAATAGAAGATCATAAAGGGGAATCAATTGGGAGGTGTATTGAGAGGGTTCTAAAAGAATGGGGTATTAAAAAAGTCTTCACCATTACTGTTGACAATGCATCTGCAAATTCTGTTGCCTTAAACTATGTGATATGGAGATTGAATAGTTGGGATGTGCATGAAACAGTTTTAGGAGGAAAATATTTGCATGTTAGATGTTGTGCCCACATATTGAATTTGATTGTGGGTGATGGTTTGAAAGATATCCATGAGTCGATTGTAGCCATTAGAAATGCAGTGAAGTATGTTAGATCTTCTCCTGCTAGATTGGCGAGGTTTAAAAAATGTGTTGAAGATGAGATGATGGAGTCGTCGGCTTTGGTATCTATGGATTGTCCTACGAGGTGGAACTCAACATATTTGATGTTAGAGAGTGCTAACAAATTAAGAAAAGCTTTTGTGCGGTTGGAGGAGGAGGATGGATATTATGTTCACTACTTTTCAGAAAGCGAGGATGGAAAGAAGCGGTTTGGGCCACCTACTTCAGAGCATTGGGATTGTTCTATGGTATTTGTTCGTTTCTTACAGACCTTTTATCAAATTACTTTGAGATTTAGTGCTTCTTTGCAGGTGATAGCAAATGAATATTTTTCAAATTGGTGTGAGGCATTTCGAAGAATCAATGAATTGGAAAGTTTGACTGATCCTCTTCTGATAAGCATGCCCTCTAACATGAGGGTAAAGTTTTTTAAGTATTTAGGGGGGGGGGGGTTGGATAAAGCTAACATGCTGTTGTTGGTAGCTCAAATACTTGACCCTAGGTACAAATTGGATTATATTGAATATCGGTTGGAAACTTTTTACCCTGAGGCAGAAGCAAAATCCATGACTGCACAAGTAAAAAAATTGTTGGAAGAGTTGTATGATTATTATAAATTTGTGCAATCTGATGGGAATGGAGATTATCATCATGACTCTTTTGGTTCTTGTGATGTGCTTGAGGTTGGTGGTGATGGTCAGACTCAGACTAGCAAAGCAAACATAAGTGAAGAAGCGGTATTATGAGGGATCAGACAAAAACAACGAACCGCGAGGGTGGAGAAGAAAAGTGAGTTGGATTTGTATTTGTTGGAAGAATGTGAGTCTATGGATAACAAGATGTTTAATTTGTTGCATTGGTGGAAGAATTCTTGTACAAAGTATCCAACTTTGGCAACTATAGCAAAGGATGTGTTGGCAATGCAAGTTTCAACGGTGGCATTAGAATCCGCTTTTAGCACGGGTGGTCGTATTCTAGATCCATTTAGAAGTTCATTGACTCCTAAAATTGTTGAGGCAGTGATTTGTTATCAAAATTGGTTGAAAGGTTCAGATCCGATGCCCGAAATCGTTAATCTAGAAGAGCATGCGGAGCGTGACGATAATAGTGTTCAAAATATTCAGCTTTATCAATCCATTGAAAGTAGTAAGTTTTATAGTTTAGTTGAGCATTTACATTTTGTGTTTTATGTTTATGTTTATATAAATAATACTTTATAATTGATTTATTTTTCTTAATTTTTGATGTAGTGTCCATTAAGGATAGAGCAAATGAAGTTTCAACTTCAATGGATTTGGATTTTGTTTGAAATGGTAGTGGTAAGATTGTATAGTATATGTTATTTTTGATATCATTATTCATTTATTATTTGTTGAGCATTTACATTTTGTGTTTTATGTTTATGTTTATATAAATAATACTTTATAATTGCATTATGTTTCTTAATTTTTGATGTAGTGTCCATTAAGGATAGAGCAAATGAAGTTTCAACTTCAATGGATTTGGATTTTGTTTGAAATGTTAGTGGTAAGATTGTATAGTATATGTTATTTTTTATATCATTATTCATTTATTATTTGTTTATTGTTTATGTACTAATAAAATTTTTTTGAAGGGCTACAAACAAGTTTGTGAACTTTGGAGCTAATCTTTGGAGTTGGGCTTGGAGGGCTATTTTGTTGAAGGGCTACAAACAACTCTTTGGAGATTCATGTGGACTATTTTGTTTATTTTATGGATGTGAATTGTTTTATTTATTTTATGGATGTTGATTGTTATGGTTTAATTTGGAGTTTAACTTTTTATGGATGTGGACTTTTGGCTTGAGATTCATGTGACTTGTTTATTTTATTTATTTCTAGCCTTTTTTGGATGTGGACTATTGGTTTTATATTCATATGGATTGTTGGCTTGTTTTTTTTGTTTATTTTGTGGATGTGGACCTTCAACTTTCAAGTCATGTTGGTTCTTTTCTCCTTTAAATTGAAAAATGAAAGCAGATGTTCATAAGTTAAAATTGAAAGTAGGTATTTCGATCCGGTCCGATCCGCGAACTAGGTGTTCGGATCGGATCGGTTCCTTCTCCTTGATGGATCATGTTCGGATCCAAAAATGACGATCCGCGAAGTTACCATGTTCGGATCGGATCCGGTCGGAAGCGATCCGAACATGGTGTTGCCCACCCCTATGGCTGACCACTTATACTATTATTATTATTATTATTATTATTTAGAAAAATTTCACCTACCATATGATTTTTTCCAATAAATATAAATTTCCATTTTAACCCCTATGGCCATTTTCCTTTTAGCCTAAATCTTTTAATTTCTTTTAAAATATCGTCCAATAGGATATTTATCCACAAGCTTTTATACTTCTAAAACTAGAATTGCACCAACTTAATAATAATAAATTGGATTTCAATTAATCTCTTGAGTCCAGTTAAATTGGTGCATAACATATTCATTGTATAGTAAAACACATAGAGTCTCATTTCATAAATCTTTATCTTATAGAAAACCTCATACTTTAAGATAAAACACGAAATCCATATAACAATATATATGCATTAACATTCGAACTTGAAAAACAGTGAAGTAGCATGCTCTAAACTTACTTGAATTCGCAGCAGATTCTGGGGCGATCACTCGGTTGTTCAACTGGTCGGATTTCACCATGAAATCGGATTGAAATCTCTTTCCACAATGTAAGTAACCTTGCCTTTGACTCACTGTTTTTTCTCTCTGTTTTTCTCCTTTGGTTTCTTCTGCATATACAATTTTCCACACTCCCGAATAACGTAACAACTGCTGCCATAATATACAAAACGAGGAGGAAAAACTGCTACTTGATAACGTGCAAAAACTGCACCTTTAAAACTGCCAGTGGCAGTTAATGAGTTTTATCCAAATCTGATGGATCTTGGATCCGAATTTTGGGTATTGGGCCATCTTGGGTGAACCCGACCCAATGGCCATATAACCCAACACTTTATAACTAATACATTCCAATGTTTGTGGCTAAATGAAAACAAAAACACATGGAGGGACTATGCATTTTGTGACTTTTATAGATGTTGCATCAAGGAAAGCTTGGTCTTATGCTATCAATGATAAACCTCGATTCTAGTTTCCTTGGAGAATTCATTTCCAGCGATCAAATAGAGAATAAAGAGTCCAGAAATAGTACAAGGGGCCCGGTTAGAATTCGATTATTTTTAGAAGGCCTTGAGTGTCGTGTTAGGAAGAAATGAGAATTTTCGGTGAATAATGTTCGGATCTAGAACGAATAATGATTTTTCCGGAAAAGATCCGAAATTAGTGTTTAAGACTGAATTTGGACTCGGTTATATTGTCCAGGGTCATACATTAAGATTCGGTGGGAAACGAGAGTTTTAGGTGAATAGTATTTTTCGGACGAAAATTTTCGGATGAATAATAAAATTTTCTAAAATTGACCTTAATGGTCGAAAAAGATCTGAAAATAGTAGGAGAGTATAGAGAAACAGAAACAGATCAAAAAGAAGACCATTTGAGTCGATTCTAAGCGATCCGAAGAAAATTACGATATTGCCCTTTTGAGAGATTAATGAGTTTTAATGAGTTTAAACCCAATTGAAATTTTTTTTCGAAGCATGAGATTGATAGATAAGACACCCAATTAAAGTATTTCATGGTCAATTTGAAGATTAGATAACCATGAAATATTTTCAGAATATTTTCTGGTCGAAGTAAAATTAGATTATGAAAAGGGCAAAATAGACATTTTAAGTTAAGTATGCGTGGATCACGCGTGAGCATAATATGCAGAAGTTTCAAGGAGTGTAACCCAAGTGAATGAGAATAGGTTATAGAGAATGGGCATAAAAATTGAGTATTTAAGGTATAGATACGTATAAAAAAGCTATCGGTTCATTCGACTGGATTTCGGTTAGGAACATTTTTTTTTCAAGTATATATGAGAGGTATTAGGCCTAAATTGAAGCTTATAAAGTCAATTTGGCCATAAAATATGTGTAGAATATTTATGGAATATTTTTCGAAATGATTAGGTATTAAAAGTTTTATTGAAATGAGAATTCGAATTTATACACCAAGGGGTAAAAGTGTAACTTCCATGTAGGATTTACATGTATGAATTTATGAAAATGGTATGAGTGCTTTACATGAGAGTGATGCTTAAAAGAGATGGAGTAAGCCCTGATTTCTGTTATGATATATAATCGATATTTTTTTTTCGATATATCGCGTAATTCGAAATCGATTTAGCTTTCACCCAGATTTATTATTTTATGGTATTAAAAATCTTCAAATTGAATTACGGTCGAATCGTATGCCTCTAGTAGTGTTATTTGAGGTTTATTATATTTTCGTATCGCAAATTGGATGTCGTTTGGTTGACCCCGGTACGATTACAAAGTGATTAGGAGTGAATTATATGTTAATCAAGCGAGGTGAGCTCACAGAATAAAGTAAAAGATATTTTAATTCAACCAATAAGAAAAGAGACAAATGAATTGAAAAGTAATGACTATGGATGTGCCACATGTAATCAAGTGAATGGCTGAAGAGATAAATGAATTAGAATGTGCCAAGTGGACCAATAGAATTAAAAATTATATATTTTTGGGTACTAGTAAGATTATTGAAAGTTTGAGGTAATTAAATGAAAATTTCTTGAGGAACTTAATTGTAATTGAGCATTAGTATATATATAAGTGGAATTTTGTCTCATTTGAGACATTTGTGGCCGTGAAAAACAAAGAAAAGAGAGAGAGAGAATCGGGTGAGAAAGAGAGAGCCGAGAGTGCGACGCGAGAGAGAGAGGGAAGAAGAGGAAGATCCGATCCAAATTTCGTCGCAGTTTCTTCATAAAAGTTGTTCCTTGTCATCTTCTCTAGCTAACCCAACAAATTTGAAGTGAAAAGATCACCTATTTGGTGATTTATTTCAGTTTAAAGTTTGATATTTCATATGAAAATCCATCTCATCTTTTCTTTCTTTTTCAAATTTGAGTTTAGGGATGATGAGAGGGAGGTGCGAGGATGATTTTGGTGTGATTTATGAGTGATTTGGTGGAAGAAAAATGGGTGAAAGAGAGAGAGAAAGTCGCGGTAAAAAATGAGTGTTGTGGGATCCGAGTTCGTTTTCGATTTAAGGCATTAAATGGATGTTTTAGAAGTTAGAAAATAATCTTATGAAGTTAAATTTCAAAAACGAAAAGTTTAGGATCGATTTCGAAACTAAACGGATGAGTTGAATGGTGTTTTCTGAAATCATTCTAAATGCGTTCGTTTAACGTTCGAAACTATTTATTTAATCATGGTTGGGTGTTAGAATACTAGAGAATTGATTGTTGAAGTTGTCGGACGTTCAAAGCGAAAAATGATTTTTACTAGTGAGCGAAATCGAACAAATTTCGTTCCGAGCTTCCGACGATGACATTGAGTATACTGAGGTATTCCTAGGAAAGAACAAGTAGGATTCATGTAAAGAAAACGGATTTCGAAAACCCCGATTGAATAGAAATTTAGATCTGAAAGTTTAGACGTCAAAGGGTATTAATATAAATAAATGGGATTTTTATTGATTTTGAATGTTATTTGAATGAGTTAAGTGACCTTAAATGGATATTTGATGTTTTAGAGTAAAAGTGGAGAGTTCTGGATGCATATGAAGAAGGATCGGATTTTATCCGAGGACGCATTGTGAGTTAAATACAAGATACCCCTTTAAGGTTCGGCTAAATATAGACGGAAACATTTTTTCATTTTTATAACACAAAACCCCCACACTAACGGTCAAATATGGTTAAAGTTAACGTTTGACCTTGGAATGTTGCACAATGACGAAAATGTCCATGGATAAGGACAAAACTTTTATATTAATAATTTAAAATAAAAAATATTTTAAAAAAGATAACAATATATATTTTTAAAAATTTGTTGAATTTCCACCGTCCATCACTAATGATGGACGGTGGAAATTATTATTTAAAAAATAAAAAATCTAATATATATTAATTTTAATAAAATAAAAAATAAAAAATGTTGATCAGATTTGATCTCCACCGTCCATCCAGATCTGGATGGACGGTGGAGATCTAGGAATTAAAAAAAAAAACTGAAAAAAATGTTAAAAAAATAGAAGAGAAAAAAATTCTTTCGTTCTTCAACCTTCATCTCTCTCTCTCTCCCTTCTTGCCTTAATAGTCTCTCTCTTTATCTCTCTGACTGTAGATCCAACACCTATCATCATCACAACATCTTTCCTTCTCTCCCACATCATCCAACCGCTGCATCGCCGAACCCAGATGAACCTTCTCTGGGTTCATTGATTCGAACCCAGATGAACCTTCATCTGGGTTCGAATCGACGAACCCAGAGGAACCCGACGAACCCAGAGGAAGGAGCATTTAATTTTTCAGTTTTTTTTTTTTTTTTGGGTTTCAATCTATGGGTTTTTTGTTTTTTTTTTTCAATTCTTCTTGTTGGTTTTTTTTTTCAATTTCTGTTGTTCAAGATTTCTGTTGTTGATTTATGGTTAATGATTGATGCGGTTTGGGGTTTGAAGATGCTAGGTTCGATTTGGGGTTTGATGATTTTTGAAGATGCGGTTTTGGGTTAGAAGATGTTGGGTGCGATTTGGGGTTTGATGATTTTTGAGATGTGGTTTGGGATTTGACATGAAGTTGTTCTGGGTTCGATCGAAAACCCAGAACATGAAGTTTTGGGTTTGATCAAGAACCCAGAATACGAAGAAGTTTAGGGTTCAAGTTGATGGTGGTAGATGATCATGAAGAAGATGAAGCTGTTGGAGATGATGGTTTCGATTTGGTTGCGGTGATGAAGATGAGATTGAAAATGATGAATTATTCTGGTTTTCAGATTTGGTTGTTTTTTTTTTCACTTTTTTCATATCGAGATTCCTTGTTTTTATTTTTAGAAAATTGTAAAAAGTTTTTTTTTTTTTTATAAAATATCAAACATAATTTTTTATTTTTTAATTTTGAAATAAGTATAAAGTTACCATTTTACCCTTCCTGCTCCTACTGACATCTAACATCTACTGTTAACTTGGGGGTATTGTGTTATTAAAATTAAAATATTAATATGTTTGTATTTAGCTGAACCTCAAAGGGGTATCTTGTATTTAACTCTTAATATAAATAAATGGGATTTTTATTGATTTTGAATGTTATTTGAATGAGTTAAGTGACCTTAAATGAATATTTGATGTTTTAGAGTAAAAGTGGAGAGTTTCGGATGCATACGGAGAAGGATCGGATTTTATCCGAGGACGTGTTGTGAGTGAAGTTTTTATTAAAATTTAAAGTACATTTTATGTTGTACATTATTGAGTTTATAATTATTTATTTGAATTCATAAATGTTAGTACCTTGTTTTAATTATGATTTCTAGCATGAAAAAAATTAAAGCTTATTGCATGAAAAATTTTTAAGCTTGAGTTGAAATAAGAAAAGCTAGTATTTAGAACCATTTGATATGATTTAGTAATATATAAGCATATTTAAGACATGCTAGAGATTAAGAAAATTATTTAGGCTTTTGCCTTAAGAAATCAAAGATTTTTGAATAAAGTCAAGTGATTTTAGAAATGTCTTTGGTTTACCTAGCTAACAATGAGCAGCGAGTACTAGGCTGAGTGCCTTATACGTTTATGGCTAGTTATGAGTAAAAATCTACCCTTTTCAAGTGTAGTTTGTTTACAGTTTCTTGTATGGTTATTGGTATTTATTTTATTATGTAATTGAAATGTATATTGCAACTATATTGAAATTATACCATGTGGGTTTCTAATTGATTTCATATTTATACTTAAAATGTATAAAAATCAAAGATTTTAGACGTACTGCCTTAAAAATGAATTTATTTCAAAAGATTGAGTAAAAGTATTTTAGTACGCCGATGGTTTACCCTAGCCCTAGTTGAGTACCCAGTTGGAAGCTTTGTGCGTGTATGGTAGACATGAGAGACAGTCACTAACTGAGTGTGGGGTCCGAACGACTCCTGAGAAAGAAAGTCAGTTGTGTCATCCTCTGCACGTATAGGGTAGTGTTGTTCAAACTGATTTTGTAGGGGTAACGCATGCCCAGAGTTTGCACATCGGCGACTACATAGAGTAGATTCCTCAATTCCTAGTGGTTAGCTAGAGATCTTATGCTGCCACGACAGGAGTAGTTTCCCTGGGTTACCATTCAGGCGAGAAATGAAACAGTTTTAGAAAAAGATTTAGAAAGAGTTTGGAAACAGTTTGTAAATGAGTTTTGAAAGAGTATTTAAAAAAAAAAAAAATTAGAAAGCAATTTAGTTTTTAAAAACTATTTTTGGGAGAATATTTTATACAGAAATGAGTTTTAGTTTATATAAATCATACCACTTATTAAGTTACACTCATGTTTTCTTTAAACATTTTTCTTAAAAATTCTCCCATAGGCACAGGAGCTAGTCGTTCAGCTGACGAGGATCAGTTAAACGTGCTGGCGGATGCATAGGACGACACATACTACATGTATATATTTTGTTAATTTGATCATGTATATGTTTATATATATAGTTGTAAATATTTTAAAGAAATAGTGGATGCATTAGTTAAAACTGTTTTATTAAAGTTTTGTGAAATTCAGTTTTCAGATTTTATTTACTTGTTTGTGGTTGTGTTATGAGAAATGAGCCGGAGGCTCTGAAAGTTGAGAAATGGATGTCATAGAAGTGTTTTTATAAACTGTATTTGAAACTTGCAGTGTAGCATTGTTTAGAAAATAGATGGCATGCTGTTGAAATTTTTATTTAAAAGCGAAAAATTTTTATCACCGTCACCTTGTAAAAGAAGTTAAAAGATCTAGCTAACTAATTTTACGGTGCCCTGATGGGGTTCCTCCAGGCTGAGTATAAGGTTCGTGAGAATTCTTTCAGGGTGCTACATGGTCTTTCTTGGGTCCAGAGAAGAGATGTGGGAAGGGTCTCGTCAATCAAGACCAAGGATGAAGTTCTTGGGGTATTTCAACAATTCCAAGCATTGGTTGAAAGAAAATTCGAAAAAGCTCTCAAGTATCTTTGATCGGATAACAGTGGTGAATATATCGGTCCACTTGAGACTTATTGCAAGAATAAAAGTATTAGACATAAGCAATCTGTTTTGAAGTGTAAACCCCTAGCCTCGATTTATAACTTCCTAGTGTTAGAAACTAGATGATAAAGTTTAAATGATAAATCTAGTTAATAAATCTAGTTAGTGTTGATATAAATCGAGTCATCGAAGAGCGAACGCTCATTCTAGAATTACCCAACAATAAACCTTAGTGAGGGAAAAGTTAAGGAAGGATATAATAGTTAGTCTACAATCAAGTAATAAATTATAAGTAATGATACGTTCAAGTTCAAAAATACACAACTAGAGGAAGTGTCATGTAAAGATTAGTAGTTAATAACAAATTAAATTAGAATTTAACTAAGAATTATAGCCAACTAATCAAATGGGACAAGCTTGGAATGATATGAAATCTTAATGAGGTGTATACACAACTCATAGAGCAAAATTGAAAAGAAAAAGGAAAGAAGAAACAAGCTGCCAGGAAATTGATAACAAAGAGGGGCAGCCGTGAAACATAAGGAAAGGAGAGGGGGTTTGGCATGAAATTAAAAAGAGATGGGGCATGAAAGCAATTTAGGGAAATGTTATTAGTATATATATGACACTTAGTTGGTATTTGAAAGGAAGAAGTCGTGCAAACCAGAAGCAAAAGAGATCAGACGTGAAAGAGAGCAGAATTCTGGAACGCCAGCAGAAAAGTGGAAGAAGAAAGCTGTCGACGTTGGAATTCAGTCGACGAGTAATCAATGCCCAATACCTGCAATCAATGTGAGAAAGCACACAAATACCAAGGAAAGACAAAGACAGAAACAGAGGATCAAACGAGGAACACGGAGCTTTTACGTGGTTCGGCAATAATTGGCCTACGTCCACGACTGTCTGTCTCTTTAATTCTGCAGAGTGACAGTATATTATTGAATGTTTGTGTTTTTTGTTACAATGATCTTGATCCCTATTTATAGGGAAAGAAGTGTTACAATTCTGATTGTAGCAAAATTAGGAAGAGAATCCTGAATTAATTACATTCCCTAAACAATTGGAAAAATAAGGAAAAGAATTATAAATTAATTATGTTTCCTAATATTTTTAGATAATATTAGGAAATTACTATATTTATCTCAAGATAATGTTGACTTGATTTTGAATTTGAATTGATCTCCATATCTGACGAGGGAATCATGGTTTGATTGGACAATTGCCATATTTGGAGAGAGAATCACGTTTTGAACTTGGTAACTGCCTGCTCTGGAAGATATGATGTTTATCACGTGTCTGAGCGAGCTGACGTGTCATGGTGATCCCAATCTCGAGCTCGCTGAGAGACGAGCTGCGCAGGCGGCGACTGCGACCTGGCTACACTTATGGGTCTGTTGATGCCAGCTGGAAATCTTGATGGCCTTTGAGTCAATACTGGGCCTCATCTGATGGGCTTTGACTATACTGACCTCATTGGTTCTTCTTATCGGGTCTTAAATGGGCCTAAATTGGACTTTTACCAGCCCAACTACTGAGTCCGAAAAATATGCATAACATTAGCCCCCCAGCTTCTCAGTTTGCTTTAGCGAGCTGGGAGCTTGAATTGCTGGTAAAAGTTGGCTTCCTTGTCACGCTTACTTTTGTAACCGCCTTTGTGCACTTTCAATTTCCACCTTTTCAGTTGCGACACGTGGCGATCATGCAGGTGGTAATTGAAACGACGTCTGCACGTCCTTTACACGTACATTTAATGCGCACGTCCTTCAACTGACGACTGCATGATTTCCAAAGCCTCGTTCTGCGCTGCACCGTCAGATCTATGACGGTTACACTTTCCAAGGATCTAACGGTTGGGACTCACGCTTGCTTGTCTATATAAGCCATTGGCCCCTTTCCATTTTCTTCTTTCATCTGTCACTTTCTTCCAAAGCAAACAAGCGTTTCAAGCTTTCAAGCAACCAGGACCCACAATCCTTTCTCGAAATCATCAGCCTTTCTCTCGTCAACAGTTCAAGGTGAGGCTTCTTTTTCTTCAAAACTTTTTTGTTTTGGGTTCATCTTGCTCCATCACCATTGTTGTTCCTGCAATGATATATATGTATTTATTTATTTATTTTTAGATGTCTTCAAGTAGAACTCGCAAGGGGATGATTCCAAGCAATGAAGCTCGTGAGCATGACAAAGCCCGAACTCATGCTATTCAGGGAAGAGAGGCTCGTGAAGCATTCGCTCGTCATCCCACATCGCTAAAATGTCCTGAGGTGGAAGGACTTGTCAAGCAATTCCATATTCCCTTCGGTTGTCGTATACTGCTGCCTGATTCAAACAATCATGCATGCTATCCACCCAGGGGATTCATCGCTGTCAGCACCCAGCATCTCGAGCAGGGGTTACGGTTCCCCGTTCCACCGTTCTTGGTCGAATTTCTCAACAAAGTCAAGCTCGTGCCATTTCAACTGACTCCCAACTCTTATACGCAGTTGATCTCGCTGGCTGTAGCCTTCTTCAGGAATGGCCTTCATGCCCCTACACCAAGGATTATTCAGCAGTTTTACTCCTTCAAGGCCGTGTCTGCGGGAGATGGAGAGAAACCGGATGGCATCTATTATCTCACAGCTCGCCAGTCGCAATACAAAGACCTTTTGCCCAAAGGAGAAGCGAAAGGCAAATCCAACGTTGGGCCGTACAAGACGAGTTGGTTTTATATCTCGTGCCCATCTCTTGCAGATCTCCAAAACTTCAGCTTCGTCCTAAAACCAGGTACTCATAAGAAAATTTAAGCGAGCTGACTTTGTCTTGTATCTTCATTACTTATCATTTTTTGACCATTTGTTGTGCAGTGCTGAAGATGGACGAGTCTCCTCTTAACAGCGGGGAGGAACGAGCTCTTGACAAGCTCGCCAAATCGAACGACGCGGGCATCAGCAGCAGATTCGACGATGCTATCCTTAGAGCTTACAAGCTTGCTCCTTCTACGGACTCCCATCTTCTGCGAGCTGGGGAAGATATAGGCAAGATGAGTGACAGGCCTAGACTTCCTTCTGTTTTTGAGGTTTCTGTTCAGGATGCGTCTACTTCCCGACCTCCGCCAGCAGTTTCTTCATCATCAGAGGATGCCATTCGCTTGGATAACATTCGCTCGCCTTCTCCACCTCAGAAGACTTCATCTCGAGGTGCTCCTGCTCGCACCTCGTCTAAAGCAAGATCATCTTCAGCTCGCACACCAACGAAGGCGAAGCCGTCTTCAACTCGCAACCCTTCAAAGGGTGCGTCTAAAAGAGGTTCTTCTACAATTCCTGCTCCAGTTCGGACAGGTTCAGACCCAGTCCCTGTGGCTTCTACTGCACAGGCTGACCCATCATCTTCTCCACATCACACATCTACTCCAGGGGCTTCACTGCCATCCCCAGCTCGTGCTCCAGCCCCTGCTCCTTCTTCTACGAAACTCCCAGCCAACAGGAGGAAACTTATACTCATGAAATCTCCTCCTGCAAGCCCCTCTGTATCTAAAGCTTCCTCGACTCCTTCAACAAAACGGCCTGCCGAAGACTTGGCCACTCCAGCAGCACCCTCAAAACGCTCTAAACTATCTGCCCAGGACCAGGCTCCTGCAATTGCTGCATCCAACGAAGCGCCTGTTGTTGCTGAAGCTACTGTCCCTGCGACCGCCGCTCCCAGCGAGGTGCATGAAGCTGCAAAAGCCACTGCTTCCTCAACTGTTGCTCCTAACGAGGTGCCTCTCTCAAATGTGTTTGCAAATCTTCAGTCACCTCCTACTTCCAGTTCGCAGCCTGGGAAAGGTGATGCTCCTTCTAAGGTTGCTCCCCAGTCATCCCGAGCTGGCCCCAGCGGACATGCGACTAAGCGTACCGTTGTATCGCGACGAGGTGGTTCTTATGATGATGCACGCGATATCCCGGAGCGCGAGAGAACTCCTTCCCCAACCACATCAGACATCGAGCTGGGTCCTGGAGGAAGATATTTAAATTCCTTCCTTGACAACTGGGCAACAATTATGCTCAATCACGCGAATGTCTTGGAAAATAGGTGTCTTAAGGGCGAGGACCTAGATGAGTTCGCGGCTCGCCATTGCATGCTGGTAAGTTATTTTTCCTCATCTGTTGATTCCCTTACTTGACTAGATTTTAATCCGTTCATAATTTCCAGGGTGCCCTTGCTGCAATGAAGCGAAAAAGGGAGACAAAGGCTACTAAGGATGAGATGAGGAAGCTGGAATTCGACCTGGAGGCGGCTACTGAGGATTTAGCTAAATTAGCCTCGGGCAGAATAGAAGGTCAGGAAGCTCAGATCGCTAAGGCGAACGCTGCAAGTCAAGCCTTTGAGGAAGCTCTAAAGAAGATGGAACACGAGCACATCATGCTAAGAGACGAGCTTCTCAAGGTGAAAGAGGACCTGAGGCAGTCCGAGCAGCGAGCTGAATTGGACGAGCAGAGGGCTTCAGTTGCAGAAGAAAAGGTCGAAGTGCTTCATCGCCAAGTTGAAACTGCCTTGGCGCGGGCTGAAGCTGCTGAGAAACAGGCCGAGGAGGCAAGGAAGCGAGCTGATGAGATGGGCACTGCAGCTAAAAGTGCTGAGGAGGCTGCAACCAAACGAGCCGAGGTGCTAAAGCAGCAAGTGGGGGAGGCTGTTCAGCGAGCTGATGCTGCGGAGCAACGTATTGAAGACATGAAGAAAGAGGCTGAGGTCGTCAATCGTCTCGCTGATAATGCCTTCGAAGAGCTGTCGGTCTTCAGAGAGCAAGCAGCTCAAGAACTGGAAGTGCGGGTTGCAGATGCAAAGGACGAGGCCGAGGCACGAACAGGTCGTGATTTCCTCTACACACTGTGGATGTCCCATCCAGGAATGGATTTTTCTATCTTCGGGGACATAGGGCTTGAAACCGTTGAGGAATTTAAAGCAGAAGCTGCCTCGTCTACTGCTGGTCCAGAATCTTTGGCTGATCTAGATCCTCCTGCTCAAAACTAATAGCTCTTTTTCTTTCCTTTTTTGTGTAATCAGTTTTTCAGTTTTTCATACTTAATGAAAATTTCTTTCATTATTTCTGCGTTGACTGTTCTTCAGGCTTTTGTATAATATACTTTATACTCTTTATATTTCCTGCGAGCTGATAATCAATGAACCCAAAATCTGGTAATAATTAACGCAATCACTTGTTTTACCAACTTAATAAAATTTTGCAGGTATAAGTAATTGGTTTATCAGAATGTTTGATGAGTTATGCAGGGGTACTTAGTCCTCTGCTTTTTAGGCTCTTTCATTTATAGCGAGCTATGCAGGGGTCGTCACCTCACCTGCTTTTTAGGCTCATTAGGCGAGCTATGCAAGGACACTTAGTCACTTGCTTTTTAGGCTCTTTCATTTATAGCGAGCTATGCAGGGGTCGTCACCTCACCTGCTTTTTAGGCTCATTAGGCAAGCTATGCAAGGACACTTAGTCACTTGCTTTTTAGGCTCATTCATTTATAGCGAGCTATGCAGGGGTCGTCACCTCACCTGTTTTTTAGGCTCATTAGGCGAGCTATGCAAGGACACTTAGTCACTTGCTTTTTAGGCTCATTCATTTATAGCGAGCTATGTAGGGGTCGTCACCTCTCTTGCTTTTTAGGCTCATTAGGCGAGCTATGCAAGGACACTTAGTCACTTGCTTTTTAGGCTCATTCATTTATTCTTTGAACTGTTGAGTTCGGAGCCCGTTAGCCTGGTGAGGAAAGTTGAATCAAAAACAGGGGAAGAATGGAGCTATCATTTATAATTAATCCATATTACAAATAATGAAAAACTTATTGATAATAAGGGCGGAGATGCTCGGCATTCCAAGCTCTGGGGACTTCTGCCCCATTTACATTAGCTAAGCGATAAGCTCCATTTCCCAAGGCTGTTTTGACAACATACGGTCCTTCCCAGTTAGGGCCTAAGGATCCGTCACTTGGCTTGCGGGCTCCTGGTAGAATGAGGCGTAGGACTAAGTCTCCCTCATTGAATCGGCGAACCCGAGCATTCTTATTGTAGTACCTCGCTATTCTTTGCTGATAAACAGCTACCCTTAGCCTGGCCGTTTCCCTGTGTTCTTCAAGCAGGTCCAGGTTTGTTGCAAGTAGCTGATCATTGTCATTTGGATTGAAGGTCGCTCTTCTTTGCGAGGTGACTTCAAACTCAGCCGGGATCATAGCCTCCGATCCGTATACCATTGAAAATGGAGTCTCGCCAGTGGAGCTGCGAACTGTGGTTCTGTAGGACCATAATACTTTTTGAAGCTCATCTACCCATGCTCATTTCTTTGCTTCCAGTTTCATCTTCAGGGTCTGCTTGATGATCTTATTCACTGCTTCAACTTGGCCATTGGCTTGTGGATGATCCACTGCTGAGAAGCTCTTAACGATTTTGAGGTCGTTGCAGAACCTGAGAAACTGGTCACTAGCGAATTGGGTCCCGTTATCGGTTATAATCTGCTGTGGGACTCCGAATCTGCAAATAATGTTGCTCCATACAAACTTCTCAATCTTTGTTGTGGAGATTTCAGCTAGCTCCTTCGCTTCCGCCCACTTGGTGAAGTAATCTACCGCGACCACCGCATGTTTGCATCTTCCCCGAGCCATTGGTAGAGGTCCGATCAGGTCCATCCCCCAGATCGCAAAGGGCCACGGGCTCACCATCTGTTGGAGGTAAGCTGGTGGAGCTCGCGGAATATGAGCAAACCTCTGACACTTGTCGCATTTCTTTACTAAATTGATGGCGTCCTGCCTCATGGTGGGCCAGTAGAAGCCTTGCCGAAGTGCTTTTTGAGCTAGAGATAGCCCCCCAGCATGGTTCCCGCAATGGCCTTCATGTATTTGTTTTAATACTGTTTCACATTCAGGACCATCAATACACCTTAGCAGTGGGGCTGAGAACCCCTTCTTGTACAGCGCATCGTCATAGATGCAATACCTGGCTGCTCTAGCTCGAAGACGCCGAGCCTCCAGCTTGTCACGAGGTAGCTTTCCATCCTGTAAATAGCTGAGTATCGAGCTCATCCAGGAGTCAGGCTGCACAATGATGGCCATTGTCACATTCTTTTCCTCTGTACTTGGAGCTGGTAGAAACTCAACTGGGATTGCCCCAAGGAAATCTGTGTCTCGTGTAGTCGCGAGGCGAGCTAGTGCATCAGCATGCGAGTTCTGAGCTCGCGGGATTTGTTTCATTTCGTACTTGTGGAATGCACCTAGCAGCTCGTGAACTTTCTGGAGGTAGAGGGCCATTTTTGGTCCCCTGGCTTGATATTCCCCCAATACGTGGCCGACAACGAGCTGCGAGTCACTAAAGATCTTCAAGCGTTCAGCTCGCATCTCCTTAGCCAGACGTAGACCCGCGAGCAAGGCTTCATACTCAGCCTCGTTGTTTGTCGCTTGAAAGCCAAACCTTAGGGCACAAAGGATTTTGTGGCCTTCAGGACTAATTAGTAGAATTCCAGCTCCAGCCTTCTGCTCGCTGGCTGATCCATCAACATATAATTCCCAAGCCGGACCTTCGGAAGACTCAGCCTCGTCATCTACAGATCCTGTAAACTCCGCAATGAAGTCCGCTAGAGCTTGGGCTTTGATAGCCGTCCTTGGCTTGAATTGGATGTCGAACTGTGCGAGCTCCACTGCCCATTTTAACAAACGACCTGAGGTGTCTGCTTTCTGCAAGACTTGCTTCAACGGATACTTGGTGAGGACTTCGATGGTATGAGCTTGAAAATAAGGTCGCAGCTTCCTCGACACAATCACCAGGCAGTAAGCCAATTTCTCCATCTGCGAATATCTGGTTTCAGCATCCTGTAACCGTTTGCTCACATAATAGACCGGAAGCTGCGTCTTTTCTTCTTCCCTCACCAGGGCGGCACTCAGAGCCTGCTCCGATACTCCCAAGTATAAGATCAGCTTTTCTTCTTCTCTGGGCTTGGAAAGAAGTGGAGCTCGTCCCATATACTCCTTCAACTGCTGGAAGGCCACTTCACATTGTTCAGTCCACTCGAAGCTCTTTGCTTTCTTCAGAATGTCAAAGAAAGGGACACACTTGTCTGTTGCTTTTGAAATGAACCTACTCAATGCTGCGACCTGGCCATTGAGGCTCTGTACGTCCTTTACCCTGGTAGGCGACCTCATGTCAATCAGTGCTTTGATCTTCTCGGGGTTTGCTTCAATTCCCCTACTATTGACCATGAAGCCCAGGAACTTCCCTGAAGCTACTCCAAATGCACATTTGAGCGGATTTAACTTCATCTGGTAACTCCTCAGAATTTGAAACATCTCTCTCAGGTCGCTAACATGGTTACCGATCAGCCTGGATTTCACCAACATGTCGTCAACATAGACCTCCATGGTCTTTCCAATCTGTTCTTTGAACATCATGTTCACCAAGCGTTGATAGGTCGCTCCAGCATTCTTTAAACCGAAGGGCATCACCTTGTAGCAGTATAACCCCCAATCAGTTATGAACGAGGTGTGCTCTTCGTCTTCGGGCTTCATTGGGATCTGGTTATATCCCGAATATGCATCCATGAAGCTCAGGAGCTCGTGGCCTGCTGTAGCATCCACGAGCTGATCTATCCTTGGCAGGGGAAAACTGTCTTTGGGGCATGCTTTGTTTAGGTCGGTGAAGTCGATGCAAGTTCTCCACTTCCCGTTCTTCTTTTTACTAGTACAGGATTGGCAACCCAGGTCGGGTAGTAGGCTTCTCTGATGAACTTGTTAACCAGAAGCTTGTCTACCTCTTCTTTTAGTGCTAGGTATCGTTCCCCTGTCATTGCTCTTCTTTTCTGACGAACTGGCTTGAAATGAGGATCAATATTCAGCCTGTGAGACATTACTTCTGGATCTATTCCCACCATGTCCTCATGATTCCATGCAAACACGTCCAAGTTCGCCTTCAGGAAGTCAGCGAGCTGGATTCTCAACTCCGGAGTTAATCCACTTCCCAGCTTCAAGCATCACTCAGGATCTACCTCGCTGACTGGTACATCTTCTAACTCCTCAATTGGACCGGTAGCTTGGTCTGCATCTACCTCGCGAGGGTCCAGGTCGTGACTGACTCCTTTCTCGGTCATAGCTCGTGGCTCGCCTCTTGAGACCACGTTCACCTTCTTTCCCTTTACACCCATCTTCACAGCATCTTCATAACAACGGCGAGCTAGGTGCTGTTCTCCTCGAACACATCCGATGCCATTAGGAGTTGGGAACTTCACTGTCAGAGTTCTGGTCGACGTAACCATGTCCAACTCGTTCATAGCAGGTCTTCCGAGGACCACATTATACGCTGATGGGCAGTCGATTATCAAGAAGTCTGTCAAGGTTGTTGCCTGACGACCTGCCTCTCCCAGAGTCAATGGCAACTTAATCTGCCCCACTGGTACCACAGCATCTCCAGTGAATCCAAATAAAGGCTCCGGGGATGGTCTCATTTGCTCTGTTCGCAGCCCCATCTGGTCAAAACAACTCCTATACATCACGTTCACCGAGCTCCCGGTATCGATCATAATGCGCCTAACTTCCGCATTGCTAATTTTAGCTCATACAACAAGCGCGTCGTTATGAGGCCAGACTACTCCTCTAGCATCTTCGTCCGTAAACACAATCTCGTCCGAGGTCGGTTTTGCCCTTTTCGCAGGTCCTTCTGATCCATAGAGCTGAAAAGAATGATTCGCCTCTCGGACATACCTCTCATGCGATCTGTTGGAATCACCTGCGATATGAGGGCCACCATAAATGGTAAAAATGGTCCTTACCGCCGGCTCGTGGTCTGGTTCGGAAGCTCGTTGAGGCTGTTGATGGTGTGTTGGCTGTTGCTGTTGAGGTCGTTGTTGGTGAGGTCGCTGGTCAGCAGGTCTTGCCACATATTCTCCCAGGCGACCTCGCCTGATCAATTTCTCAATGGCGTTCTTCAACGCCCAGCAATCTGAGGTACTGTGCCCAACCTCATTATGATAGGCACAGAACTTGTTCTGATCTCTTTGTTGAATGGGAGCCCTTATAGGATTGGGCCTCCCGAAGTCCTCCTTATTCCGCTCCGCAGCATAAATCCTGTCCGGTGACGTCGTCAGGACGCTGTATTCTTCCTGGCGACCCCAACGCTGAGGTCGTTCATATCTTGGCTCTCTCCTCGCTCTTTTGGCGATCTGGTTACTTGAGCCGTTATTCCTTCCTTCTTCGTTCCTGCCATTGTTTCTCCTCTTTGGCTGGCTGGAACTGCCCGCTTCGTTCTTCTGATTCTGCTTTTTCGGGCCGAAGGTCTCTTCCCATCTGATCTCTTTCGCAGCTCGCTCGTAGAACTCTCCCAGATCCTTCACTGGGGTCTTGTAAATACTCTCGTATAACTTTCCATCCTTGCGCAGCCCAGCTGAGATCGCTGTCAGTATGCTCTCATCTGATGGATGTTCAACATTTGCGACCTCGCGTCTAAACCTGGTGATATATTCTTTCAGTGATTCACCCTGACGCTGAAAAATCGTAGCTAGGTGGCAGGATGGAACGAGCTGCCTTCTCAGTGCCCTGTATTGACCGACGAACTTCTGTTGGCATTGCTCCCAACTTCCTATGCTGCGAGCTGGGAGATTCTTGAACCACGTCCTTGGAATATCCCCCAATGTAGCGGGGAATACTCGGCACTTCACCATCGGACTTCCTGTCTGCAGGTCCATCTGAACGTTGAACGCGTCCAGATGGTCATACGGGTCACTGTCCCCATTGTACTGCTGAATGGTTGGCATCTTGAACCTTGGAGGGAGAGGTTGTGTCTCAATCTCCCTTGTGAATGGGGTCCTATCTCCGTAGAGCCCACGCTGTTCCAGAACTCCAGGTCGCGCTTCCAACTGCCGGACCCTTCGGAGGAGCTCCTCTACTTGGGGGTCTCGGAGTTCATATCTCCTCCTGTGATCATGACTTGGAGCCGGATGTTCAGGGTCATACCTTTCGTCTTCCTCGAATTGGTCCTCATGATGATGGGACCTTACCTGCTGCCCATCCACTTCATCGACATAACAAGCTTCGACTCGGACTCTGCCTTGGCCAACTTCTATCCGCCTGTTTCCATCCTGGCTCAGTCTTCCTACCAGGCTGCCAGGACGTGCGACCTCCCTTTCGTGTTGAACAGGGTGTCTTCCGGCCCTCGAACGCGCATTAGATGAGCGAGCGAGTCTGCAGGTCGCGGGACTTCCCTTGCTAACCTTTCAGGTCCTTGCGCCGTTTCAGGAGGCTGGGGCACTCCCTGTGGTGCCTGAACTTCCACCCTAGTTACGTTCTGAGCCTGGGCCTGCACCAACATGTTGACGGCTTGTGTGAGCTGTCTAACCGTATTCTCTAAAGCTTCTTGTCTCTGCAACAACGCATTCTGTCCTTCGGCCATCTGGGCGACTGGAACCATTTGACGGTGAGGCAGAGGAGGGACGCCTGGTGCAGCCCCGAGTATCTGTCCTTGGGACGGGCCTGCTGCATGCATGGTTGCATCTTGCTCAGGCTGTAAGTTCTGCTGAGGTTGGTTCATGTGACTTTCTGCCTGCAGGTCATCATCTCCAAGGAACCTGTTTGATCTAGTCTTTGCCATACCGTCAGAAGTTAATGAACTGAGATGAAAAAGATTGTAGTCTGGGCCCTCCTTCTAGCGCCAAAATGTCGACGTTGGAATTCAGTCGACGAGTAATCAATGCCCAATACCTGCAATCAATGTGAGAAAGCACACAAATACCAAGGAAAGACAAAGACAGAAACAGAGGATCAAACGAGGAACACGGAGCTTTTACGTGGTTCGGCAATAATTGGCCTACGTCCACGACTGTCTGTCTCTTTAATTCTGCAGAGTGACAATATATTATTGAATATTGTGTTTTTTTGTTACAATGATCTTGATCCCTATTTATAGGGAAAGAAGTGTTACAATTCTGATTGTAGCAAAATTAGGAAGAGAATCCTGAATTAATTACATTCCCTAAACAATTGGAAAAAATAAGGAAAAGAATTATAAATTAATTATGTTTCCTAATATTTTTAGATAATATTAGGAAATTACTATATTTATCTCAAGATAATGTTGACTTGATTTTGAATTTGAATTGATCTCCATATCTGACGAGGGAATCATGGTTTGATTGGACAATTGCCATATTTGGAGAGAGAATCACGTTTTGAACTTGGTAACTGCTTGCTCTGGAAGATATGATGTTTATCACGTGTCTGAGCGAGCTGACGTGTCATGGTGATCCCAATCTCGAGCTCGCTGAGAGACGAGCTGCGCAGGCGGCGAGCTGCGACCTGGCTACACTTATGGGTCTGTTGATGCCAGCTGGAAATCTTGATGGCCTTTGAGTCAATACTGGGCCTCATCTGATGGGCTTTGACTATACTGACCTCATTGGTTCTTCTTATCGGGTCTTAAATGGGCCTAAATTGGACTTTTACCAGCCCAACTACTAAGTCCGAAAAATATGCATAACAAAAGCCATTCCAGCCCTTCCAAACCTTCAAACCACCTCTCTAGGACCTCTCTCAAGTCCCTCTCATTTCTCTAAATAAAAACCAAGTGAGATCTCATCTCTTTTCTTCCTTATACTTGCTGAAATTGAAGTAAATTGCTGGAAGTTTTGTGTAGATTTTTTTTGTGTGTTGTGTTGGGTATCTTACCCTCAAAATGATGGTAGAACTCTAAGTGATTATTGTAGAGAGTTAAATGATAAGTTGATATGTATAAATGGTAGCTTAGGGTTGTAAATATGGGCTGCCATAGACTTGATTCAAGTGGAAACAAAATCTGTTTCCATGCACTCCAACTAGTTGACAGAAATTTTGTGTGAGTTGTGAGTGTTTGAATGACAAAGTTATATTTGTGTGTGTGTTAAGGACTTGAAGAGCAGTAGATAGCCTTGAGTTTAGATGGTTTTGAACTCAAAATTTAGCACAAAAAGGGTTAGGAAAACATAGAAAAGCAAGTAGAAGTGTTAGAAGCTCAATAGAAGTCGTTTTGACAATTTTGTGGTCCCGAGCTCAAATCTTGAGCTAGAGGAAACCTGACCAAGTCTGACATATATGGGGATGTTCTACACCTCAAATGATGCCTAGGAGTCATAGAAATCCATAGGTTTTAGAACGGATCGAATCCGATAAAAATTGCGCAAGTTATGCACAAAATAGTGTCGTTAGAGCATTGAGAAGTGAAATAACTATGTAAATGCAATTTTTGTTGCATGAAATTAGTTTAGTTGATCATAATTAGGTAAATGAAGCTTAGATACGAAAGCAAAACTAGCATCGCTCGTTCGACACGAAAAAGTGCACAAAAAGTGCCCGAAAAATGATATTTTTTGTAGATTTGACATAGCAGACAATAGAATTTTTCGACGAAATTTGATGTGTGACCAGAATGTGAGATAAGTGAATCGTAGGAAAAAGAATGAAGGAAAACAGAGCCCCGAGCAGGGGGCTGTGATACATTCTGTTATGGGCTGTCAATGAAGCTCAAAATTTCGATTTTTCGTTTCGAGCCTCTAAAAATTATACGGACCGCGTGGGGGTATCCCTAGGGTTCCAAATTGAAACTTTTGTGAAGAAATCGGAATTAGAGAGCCTCGATTAAGTTGGAAGTGAATAGAGAAAGTTAGAGCTAAGAAAACGCATTGTATTGAATTTTAAAGCTTAAAAACATTGTGTGAGTTGTTTAATAAGTATTTGGCAGCATATATTAAATGAGAAAGTATTGTGTAGGTGAAGAGTGAGCTACCGAGGCCCCCGAGACTCGTGAAGGCACTTGACGCGGCTTCAAGGTAAGTGTATTATCACACTTATGCTTAATTTCAATTCTTGTGTTAATTGTAGTATTAATGGTTAAGTAAGAATCAAAAAAATGATTTTCCAATATCAAAGTTCAAGTTTTGAGTATATGGGTTTTTATGGAATCCATCAAGTGATTAAAATCAATATTAAGTTCTTTTAAAAAGAGTTGAATCAAGAGAGTTTTTCAAAGTTCCAAAAAGTATCGGTTTTGTGCTTTTTGCACTTGATAAGTTAGTTTAAAAACTCATGTATATACCTTAAGAGTTTATGAAATTTAGTGCTACGTGACGACGCAGAAAATTCCATCCGTAGTCGCTCAAAGTATAGAGAAATTAGCACTACGAGACGACGAAGAAAATTTCGTCCGTAATTGCTCAGTTCTAATAGAACGTATAGCGCTACGTTGTGACGTAGACAATTCCGCACGTAGTTGGTTATTTTACAGTTTGGCACTATGTGGTGATGCAGAAAATTTCGCTCGTAGTCACCTAAAGTTTAGCACTACAATCGCGATGCAGAAAATTCCGCATTGTAGTTGCTTAGTTATGAGATTTATCACCCTACGTGCGATGTAGTAAATTCCGTATCGTTGTGGCAGAGTTCTCGCAGAGCTTCACGTTGGCATTAGTTAAAACCGCCCGTGATGGTTAGAGTGTTGGAAGGTTATACATGGGGATTTTAAAAGAAAATATTAAGATTTTGAAATCTTAAGAAACTAAGTTTATCGTTTATTTCATTAATGCATAGTATATTATATGATTTTGTTGCACTAACGCGTTTGATGATTGTGTAGCTTATTTATATCCTTGGGCGCTGTCGTAGGATGACAGGACGACATCATTTTGTTGTATATATATATATATATATATATATAGGTGGGCGAATTATGTATAGGCATATATAAAGTGTGGATATGGAATTGGATTGTATGATGATTATAATATTTCCCATTTTGATATTGTATACATGTAATATGTTGTAAATCTTTATGAATCTTCATGCATGGTATATATACACTTATTTTAGTAGGTGTTTATGTTTATCGATTGAGAAATGTGTGTTGATATTGCATGATTGTGGATAAAAAAGTTGGGAGGAATTGAAAGTCTAGTCGAAGTGTAATTTTCCTTACAGGTAAATTTTGGATTTGTTGAAAATGCAGCCGTTATGCTGCCAAAATTTTTATGAAATCATTTTGAAATGAAATCGCGAAAAATTTTATCACTCCCAACTGTTTTTAAGAAAACCAAGTTCTTAAGTTTAAACGAGTAAACCGGCTAAGAAAGTTAAGGGTTCGCTTCTTGGGTTTCTTAAATCCGACGAGTCGGGTTGAGGAAGTCCGTTGAAGTGCCCGGTAGGATCCTCCAGACGAGAGCCTAGATAAGGTCTGGGAAGGGTCATGAAGTGTAACACCCCGAATCCTAATCGGTTTGATAGATTATATTTATATACATATCTAAATGAAGTTTAGGTGGGGTTCAAATAAAATCACAACAGGTGTAATTAGAAACTTAAATTAAAAAGCCCAAAGAAAAGAAAATTCAAGTGAGCCCAATTAAAAACTAGTATGGTCCAATTATTTTCTAAACACACTCAATTATTTTTTTAAATACACCTACCTAAGGTCAAACATGGAAAAGGGAGGATGTGAAAATGGTAAAATTATGAAATAGGAGAATGTGAGAGGGGTAAATTTGTCCACCACAAAAAAGGAGGAATTATAGGATTTTTGAAGGGCAGTTGATGGAAAAAAAAAAAGAAATTTCTAGAAAGAATAAGAATGGAAATAAAATGTTATGGCAAATGCAAGATTGGAAATGCAAAAGGACACTTGGTTAGATTTTGATTGGATGGAAACGTGAGTGGTGGAAGAGAAGGCTAAATAGATGAAATTTTGGACATGCATGAGAATATATAAATGTGATTATATGTAAATTAAAAATTCAATCCATCCATTTTCTTTTGCTTTGGCCAAACCTACTCAAAAAAGAGAAAGAAAAATCAAAGACCAAAGGGAAGAGAGAAGAAAAAAAGAAGGAGAAAGAAGAAAAAGAGAAGGAAATCAAAGAAGCTTGGAGAAGGAATTGTAGTGAAAAAGGTTCCTAGGAGAAGACAAATATAAGTGAATTTCTATAGGGATTAGAAGTAAACTAGTATCTGTCGTATATTCATGCTGATTATTGCATATCGTGAGAAGGACCACATAATGAGAAACAGTTGACTTGTATATATTATTTCCTTATTTATCAAGTGTTGTAAATGTATTTTCAAAATAGTTTTACAACTTAATAATCATTTTACCAATATTTGAAAAATATTTTATATGTTCAATTTATGGGTCTAACACAAAAAATTTAAAAATTTTAGATTTATTTAATTTATATTTCAATCAAATTCATTATCAGAATTTCGACGCTTATCTTAAAGGATTTTTAATAAATACAAATTTTAATTAAAAAGACCACAGTTTGCACGAGATCCTCTCGGGGTCGAGATAAAAGTTGGGATAGGTCATTTCATGAAGGCTCCACAACAAAATGGGATTGTCGAAAGAATGAATAGAATAATTATGAAAAAAGTGAGATGCATGTTGTCTCACTCTAAGTTGCCAAAAAGCTTTTGGTGAGAGGCCATGAATACAACTATTTATTTGATAAATAGATCTCCAAAACAACTTTGAATGGTGATGTGCCTGAGAAAGTTTAGAGAGGTAAAGAAGTTTTTTATGACCACTTATGTTTGGTTGTAAAGCCTTTGTACAATGTTTTTAAGGATGAGTGCCACAAACTTGAAGATAAGGCAAAAGATTGCATTTTCTTGGGTTCTGGGGATGAGCAATTTTGGGTACAGATTATGAGATCCAAAGTCTAGGAAGCTGGTTCGAAGTCGAGATGTGACATTCCTTGAAAACCAAACAATTGAAGATTGTGGTAAATTGAAAATCAACAACAAGTTAAAGAGTACACTAATTTTGATTTTTCTTCTTTCCAAATAGCAGATGGAAATGATCAAGGCAAGTAGTGAAGAAGTTGTGATTGGAAATCAAGTATGAAAGCATCATGAAAAGGAAGAGAGACAACCTTTTGAAGAAAATGTGGAGCCATAAGTTAGAAGAAGTTCTAGAATATGGCAACCTTTATCCAAGTGTCCTCAAGATGAATAGGTTACACTCACTAGAACCTCTTGAAGAAAATATGGAGCCATAAGTTTGAAGAAGTTCTAGAATACAACAACCTTCATCCAAGTATCCTCAAGATGAATGCGTTAGACTTACTAGTAAGGGGGAGTCAGAATGTGTTCAAGAAGTTGAATCAACAAACCAAAAGGAAGCATGGTTTAAAACTATGGAAAAAGAGATGAAGTCATTTTACAAAAACACACCTATGAACTTGCGGAATTACCTAAACGTTTTAGAGCCTTGGAATACAAATGGGTCTTTAGGATAAAGGCTGATGAAAAGAGCTCACAACTAAGGTATAAAGCAAGATTGTTTGTGAAGGGATTTCAACAAAAACAAGGCATTAACTATAATGAAATTTTCTCTCTGGTAGTAAAGATGACTTCTGTTCAAATGGTGCTTGGACTAGTTGCTCAATTAGACTTGAAATTGGAGCAATTTAATGTCAAAACAACATTTCTTCATGGAGATTTGGATGAAATCACCTGAAGGTTTTAAAGTGAAAAGGAAAGAAAATCTGGTTTGTAAGTTAAATAAGAGTTTATGTGGTTTAAAGCAACCTCCAAGGCATTAATACAAAAAGTTTGATTCATTTATGGTGTAGCAAGGCTACAAGAAGACAACTTCTGACCATTGTGTATTTATCCAAAAATTCTCTAATGATGATTTTGTTATTTTATTATTATATGTTAGTGACATGTTGATAGTTAGTAGGAATGCTTCAAGAATTGGCAAGTTGAAGATGCAATTGATTCAATCTTTTGTTGTGACAGACTTAAGGCCAGCAAAGCAAATTCTTAACATGAGAATTCATCGTGAGAGAAATGCTAAGAAGTTATACCTATCACATGAGAAGTATATTGAAAAATTACTTCAGAGATTCAACATGGAGAAATCCAAAGTGGTTAGCTCTCTCCTTGCTACACACTTCAAATTAAGTATTGAGCAGTGTCCTTCTATAGATAAAGAAAAAAGTGACATGGAAAGGATTCTGCATGCTTCAGCGGTAGGGAGGGTAATGTATATGATGGTATGTACCAGGCGCAAGATAGCTTATGCCATTGGTGTTGTTAGTTGGTTTATGTTTAATCCTGAAATGGAGCATTAGAATGCAGTTAAGTGGATTATGAGATATCTACAAGATACTTCTAGTTTAAAGCTTGGTTTTGGAAATGACAAGTCGTCGCTAATCGGTTATATAGATGCAAACATGGTAGGAGATGTGGATACTCGAAAATCCACTTCTAGTTATTTGATTGCTTTTACAGATGGAGCTATACTTGGGCCATTAAAGTTGCAAAAGTGTGTTGCACTGTCCACCACAAAGGCTAAGTTCATTGCAACAACTGAAGCTTGCAAGAAGTTGTTATGGATGAAGTAGTTTACAAGAGAACTTGGCTTCAAACAGCAAAAGTATATGTTATTTTGTGATAGTCAAAGTTCCATTCATCTTGGTATGAACTCTAATCTCCATGGAAGATCAAAACATATTGATGTGAGATTCCATTAGATCATAGATGTTTTGAATGATAAACTATTGGAAATTGAAAAGCACACACTGATCATAATGGTTTTGATATTTTGACAAAAGTTTTATTGAGGGAGAAGCTTGAAGTTTGTCAGTTGATAGCCGAAATAGCGAATCTCTCCATATAATCGAGAAGGGAAAGGTTTGTAAGGTTGGGTTTCATCTTATATAAACACAACCCATGAAGTTGGCTCATTTGTTCAAAATAGATGATAGGATCGTTAGATTTTTCTTTTTTTTGGTGGTATAAAAACTCTCATTTTCTTATTAGGATCAAATGAGAGAGTGAAAAACAAAAGAGAGAGTCAGCAGTTACGTGGTCTGGTTCTACCTACCTAAAAGTAAGAAAAAGAGAGAGGAAGTGACAGGACCTTAACCAGACCTTATCTAGGCTCTCGTTTGGAGGATCCCGCCGAGCACTTCAATAGACTTCCTGAACCCGACTCGTCGGATTGAAGAAATCCGAGAAGCAAACCCTTATACTTTCTTAGCCAGTTTACTCGTTTTAAACTTAAGAATTTGGTTTTTTTTTTTAAATAGTTGGCAGTGATAAAACTTTTCGTGATTTCATTTCAAAATGATTTTATAAAAATTTCAACAGCATAACGGCTGTATTTTTAACAAATCCAAAATTTTACCTGCAAGGAAATTATACTTCGACTATAGTTCCATTTCCTCCCAACTTCTTTATCCACAAACATGCATTAAAATCACATTTTTTCACAACAATATGCAAGAACTCATTCTAACATATGCATGTATACTTCATATATGAAAATGCATAAGTATTTACAATATTATTTACAATCATACAATTTAAATTACAAGTGTTTTTCCAAAATCAATATGATCTACGTATGTGCATGACTTATACAAAATATTTCGCGACTCGCCCCACCTATATATATGTGAGATGAAAGTGTCGTCACCCCGCCCGACAATCGCACTCAATAGAATATATATAACTATACAACAATTAAACAAGTTAGTGCAACAAAAGAATATAATATAATATAATATAATATGCATTAATGAAATAAACTATAAACTTAGTTTCTTAAAATTTCAAAATCTTAAATTTTTTTTTCCAAAATCCCCATGTATACCCTTAAAGTGCTCTAACCATCACGGACAATTTTAACTAACGCCAACGTGACGATACTGAGGTATCTCAACTACTACGATACGGAATTTACTACATCGCATGTAGGGTGATGTAAACCCCTAGTCTCAAATTGTAACGCAATAACGTTAGAAGCTATGTTCGCAAGTTTAAATAATAAAACTAGTAAATAAATCTAGGTAGTGTTAGTCTAAAGCGATTCGTCGAAGAGCGAACGCTCATTCTAGAAGTACATCACAATAAGTTTAGTAAAGAAAAAGATCAATGAAGAGTAAAATAACCTATCCACAGATAAGGGACAAATTAAATATAACAATATAGACAAGTGCACAAGTGAGAATTCTCAAATTTGAGAAGTAGGATAAGTGATTAATTAAGTGAAGACTGACGCCGAAATTCGTCAACTATAAAAGTAGATAGAGTAAAATTATATGTTTACAAATAATATATATATATAATTGACACGTGGATAAATCCAAAAGTTAGAACTTTATTACATAAATATCCATAAGTAATAAAGTATTACTAAGTGATTAAATAAGTGTTAGTAATAGTTCAACCAATCAATTAGAAGCAAATATTATCAAAGGAATAAAAGAGGAAGGGTGTAATGGAGAATTAAGCAAACAAGAGAGGGAGTTTTATGAATTGGAAGAGATGGATGCAAGAAATGCAATTCTTGAAAGGTGGAATCTATAAATACCACACTTATCTGAATTTTTTTTCAGCAAGCAAGAAGCAATCAGTCGTGAAACAAGCTGAAACCGTGAACCAAAGACAGCAGCGCAGCTGCAGCGACCAGAAACGTGCAGAACCGAGAGAGACCAGAGCAGAACTGAAGAAGACCAAGAAGAGAGGAAGAAGGCACGAAAAGAAGGAGCAATCAAAAGCAAAACAAGAGCAGCTGGTCGTGCACAAGAGGAAACAACCAGCAGCAGCAGCAGCAGAAGCAAACCAGAAAAGTGAAGACAGCTCTGCAGAGGTCTGGACGGCAGCAAGGAAAAGTGGAAGAAGAAGAGCCCGTCCAGCCCTTCTGAACCTCAAATCCTCTTCTCTAAACCCTCTTCTAAGTCCTCTCACTCCTCTAAACCAAGGATCAAGTAAGATATCATATTATCTTCTCATTCTTTTGCTGAAAACTGCAGTAGGCTGCTGAAATTTTTGGTGCAGAAAATCTTTTTGTGTTGTGTTGGTGTTCTACACCTCAATTAAGTGTGGAACCCTAACTAGATGATGATGAGCTTTAAATAACATGTTGTTGTATGTAAATGATAGCTTAGGGCTGTAATTAAGGGCTGCCACACACTTGATTTAAGTGAAAACAAAATCAGCTCTCACACACTCCAACTAGTTGATGAAAAGTGTGAGTGAATTTTGAGTGTTTGAATGACAAAGTTAAGTTTGTGTGTGTGCTAAAGACTTGAAGAGCAGTAGATAAGCTCTGAAATTAAGTGGTTTTGAACTCAAAATTTGGCATGAAAAGGATTAGAAAAGCATAGGGAAGCATGTAGAGATCAAAGAGCTAGTTTTGACAATTTTTGTGAAACCCGAGCTGAAATTTTGAGCTAGAGAAAACCTGACCAAGTCTGACATATATGGGGGTGTTCTACACCTCAAATGATGCCTAGGAGTCATAGAAAACCATAGGTTTTGGAACGGATCGAATCCGATAAAAATTGCGCAAGTTAGGCGCAAAATAGTGTCGTTAGAGCTCTGAGAAGTGAAATAACTATGTGAATGCAATTTTTATTGTATGAAATGAGTTTAGTTGATCATAATTAGTTAAATAAGCTTATATATGAAAGAAAAACTAGCGTCGTTAATCCGAAACGAAAAAGTGCACAAAACGTGCACTAAAAGTGCTAGAAAAAGGGCATTTTTCTTAGATTTGACATAGCAAACGATAGAATTTTTCGACGAAATTTGACGTGTGACCAGAATGTGAGATAAGTGAACCGTAGGAAAAAGAACGAAGGAAAACGAGCCCCGAGCAGTGTGCTGTCATGCATTCTGTTATGGGCTGTCATTTGAGCTTAAAAATTTGATTTTTCGTTTCGAACCTTTAACAATTATACGGACCGCGTGGGGTGATCCGTAGGGGTCAAAAACTGAAACTTTTGCTAAGAAATCGAAATTAGAGAGTCTCGGTTGAGTTAGAAATAAGTTAGGAGGTTATATAGAAAAAAAGGGTTTTAGCTGAGATTATTAACTTATAGTTCAGAATTTAGATTGTCACAAGTAATAATGAGAAACTATCATGTAGGTGATGAGCGAGCACACGAGGTCCGAGAGACTCGTTAAGACGCTTGACGCGGCTTCGAGGTAAGTGCTTTGTCACTTATAGTTATTTCCTATTGTATCTCATTCTTTGTGATTATGTTAAATGGAAATAAAAGTGATTTTTAACTATCAAAGCTCAAGTTTGAGTATATGGCTTCTTATGGAATCCATGAAGTGATTTAAACCAATACTAAGTTGTTTTTAAAGGAGTTGAAACAAGAGAGTTTTTCAAAGTTACAAAACTAGTTAGTTTTGTACTTTTCGCACTAAATAAGTTTAGTTGGAAAAACCCATGTATATGCCTTAAGAGTTTATAAGATTTAGCGCTACGTGACGATGCAGAAAATTCAGTCAGTAGTCGGTCAGATTATAGAAAAATATAGCGCTACGTTGCAATGCAGACAATTCCGCACGTAGTTGGTTATTTTATAGTTGGCACTACGTAACGATGCAGAAAATTTCGCTCGTAGTCACCCAGAGTTTTGCACTACAATTGCGATGCAGAAAATTCCGCTTTGTAGTTGCTCAGTTATGAGAATTATCACCCTACGTGCGATGCAGTAAATTCCGTAACGTAATGGTTGAGATACCTCAGTAAGCTTCACGTTGGCGTTAGTTATAATCGCCTGTGATGGTTAGAATGTTTCGAGGATATACATGGGAGTTTTTGAAAGAAATTACAAAACTTGAACAAATTTGTAATTTGCTACATTATTACATGTTATGTTACATTGATGTGTTGCACTAACCTGTTTATTTGTTGTGTAGCCTATTTACATTTCGTTGAGTGCTACCGCGGGCGAGACGACGACATTTTGTTTTGTGTATATATAGGTGGGCGACTCGTGGAATGTGATGATGTGAATTTTTGTGTATATAGATGTATATTATGTGATAACTATAACCCTTGTATTTGAGAATTGCATATTTGTAAATATTATGCATTTTACATATGATGTATATACATGTACATTTCAACATGATTTCATGCTTATTTGTGATGAAAATGTGATGATAAATATTGTTTGTGGATAAAGAAGTTGGGAGGAATTGAGATCATAGTTGAAGTGTAATTTTCCTTATAGGTAAATTTTGGTTTTATAAAAAATGCAGTCGTTATGCTGCCGAAATTTTTATAAAAGTATTTGAAACAAAATCGCGAAAAATTTTATCACTCCCTACTAGTTTGAAGAAAATTGAATTACTAAGTTTTAAACGAGTAAACCGGCTAAGAAAGTTAGGGTTCGCTTCTCGAATTTCTTCGATCCGACGAGTCGGGTTCGATGAGTCCGTTGAAGTGTCTGGTAGGATCCTCCAGACAAGAGCTTAGATAAGGTCTGGGAAGGGTCTTGTCAGGTGATAACTCTCATAACTGAGCAACTACAACGCGGAATTTTCTGCATCGCAATTAGTTGGTTATTTTATAGTTGGCACTACGTAGCGATGCAGAAAATTCCGCTCGTAGTCGCCCAGAGTTTTAGCACTACAATTGCGATGCAGAAAATTTCGCTTTGTAGTTGCTCAGTTATGAGAATTATCACCCTACGTGCGATGTAGTAAATTCCGTAACGTAGTGGTTGAGATACCTCAGTAAGCTTCACGTTGGCGTTAGTTATAATCACCCGTGATGGTTAGAATGTTTCGAGGATATACATGGGAGGTTTTGAAAGAAATTACAAAACTTGAACAAATTTGTAATTTGCTACATTATTACATGTTATGTTACATTGATGTGTTGCACTAACCTGTTTATTCGTTGTGTAGTCTATTTACATTTCGTTGAGCGCTACCGCGGGCGATACGACGACATTTTGTTTTGTGTATATATAGGTGGGCGACTCGTGGAATGTGATGATGTGAATTTTTGTGTATATAGATGTATATTATATGATAACTATAACCCTTGTATTTGAGAATTGCATATTTGTAAATATTATGCATTTTAAATATGATGTATATACATGTACATTTCAACATGACTTCATGCTTATTTGTGATGAAAATGTGATGATAAATATTGTTTGTGGATAAAGAAGTTGGGAGGAATTGAAATCATAGTTGAAGTGTAATTTTCCTTACAGGTAAATTTTGGTTTTATAAAAAATGCAGTTGTTATGCTGCCGAAATTTTTATAAAAGTATTTGAAACAAAATCGCGAAAAATTTTATCACTCCTAACTAGTTTAAAGAAAACTGAATTACTAAGTTTTAAATGAGTAAACCGACTAAGAAAGTTAGGGTTCGCTTCTCGGATTTTTTCGATCCGACGAGTCGGGTTCGATGAGTCCGTTGAAGTGCCCGGCAGGATCCTCCAAACAAGAGCCTAGATAAGGTTTGGGAAGGGTCTTGTCAGGTGATAACTTTCATAACTGAGCAACTACAACGCGGAATTTTTTGCATTGCAATTGTAATGCTAAAACTCTGGGCGACTACGAGTGGAATATACTACATCGCCATGTAGTGCCAAACTGTAAAATAACTAACTACGTGCGGAATTGTTTGCATCGCAACGTAGAACTATACTTTCTAGGAAAACTGAGCAACTACGGATTGAATTTTCTATGTCATCGCGTAGTGCTAATTTCTCTCTAATCTGAGCGACTACGGACGGAATTTTCTGTATCGTCACGTAGCGCTAAATTTCATATGGTTTTACGGAATATACATGGATTTTTAAAACTAACTCATCAAGTGCAAAAGCACAAAACTAACTATTTTTAGAACTTTTAAAAACTCTCTTAAGTCAAATCTTTTTAGGAACAACTTAATATTGATTTTAATCACTTTATGGATTCCATAAGAAATCTACATACTCAAAATTTAAACTTTGAAAGTTACAAATCATTTTTATTTTCATTTAACACAATAGTCAAAACTTGAAATAGAATTTAAAACAACCGCATGTGGCGAAACACTTACCTAAATCCGCACAAGACCGTGTTAAGCGCCTCCACGAGTCTCACGTGTCGCGGTAGCTCACTCTTCACCTACACATAATTTTCTTATTTAATATACGCTTCATAAACTACACATACATTGCTTTTAAACTTTAAAATTCAATACAATACACATTTTGACTATAACCTGCTCTACTCACTTCTAACTTAATCGAGGCTTCCTAATTCTAATTTCTTTACAAAAGTTTCAGTTTTGGACTCCTAGGGACACCCTCACGCAGTCCGTATAATTTTTAGAGGCCCGAAACGGAAAATTACAAATTTAAGCCTCTTTTGACACCCCAAAACAGAATGTGATGCGCAGATCTGTTCGGGGCTCCGTTTTCCTTCGTTCTTTTTCCTACGGTCCTCTTATCTCACATTCCAGTCACATGTCAAATTTCGTCGAAAAATTCTATCGTTTGCTATGTCAAATCTAAGAAAAACGTAGTGTTTTTAGCACTTTTTTATGCGCGTTTTCATATTGGACGAGCAACGATGGTTTTTCTTTCGTATCTAAGGTTTTTTTACTTAATTATGATCAACTAAATTCATTTCATGCAATAAAAATTGCATTTACATAGTTATTTCACTTAACGACTCTCAGACGGCACTATTTTTGCCATAACTTGAGCAATTTTTATCGGAATCGATCCGTTCCAAAACCTATGGTTTTCTATGACTCCTAGGCATCATTTGAGGTGTAGAACAACCCCATATATGTCAGACTTGCACAGGTTGTCTCTATCCCATGGTTTGAGCTCGGGATTCCCAAATTGTCTAAAACTAGCTCTTTGACAACTCCATCGTTTCTAGATGCTTTTCTAACCTTATTCATGCTTAAATTTGAGTTCAAAACCATCTAAACTCAGAGGTTATCTACTGTTCTTCAAGCCCTTTACACACACACAAACACTACTTTTTCATTTTAACACTCACAACTCACTCACAACTTTTATCAAATAGATAGAGTTCATGAAAATCAATTTTGTTTCCACTTTATCAAGTTTATGGCAACCCCTTTTTACAACCCTAACTTCATCTTTCTATCATATTTTGTTGGCTTTCAATCACCCAATAAATCAACATAAAAGCTAAACAAAAACTTCATCAAAACTAGTTTAAATATCAACCTAAATCCACATAACCTTCATCCAACTTATACAACACCAACTAACCACCAAAATGGAGAGAAGAGGTGATATCTCACCTTGTTTCTTGTTTAGAAAGGTGGGATTGACTTGGAAGACGTCCTAGAGAAGTGGTTTGAAGCTTGGATGGTTGCTTCTTTACCCTTTTCTTCTTGTCGTTCTTCTTCTCTTGTTCACGTTTTCATTCTGCTTCTTTTCATGCCAGATCTGATTTCCTTCTTGTATTCACAACAATTGCTTCTCTTTTTGTCTCTCAAATTCTCTAAGTGTTGTATATATATCATTAACAAATTCCTAAATGACCTCCATGTCCCCTTTCATCATTTACACGCCAATCTCTCCACTTCCTTTAAAATTCACGACTGCATCTTCTTCTTTTATTTTTCTGGCAGCTTTGCACTCTTCACTTGTCAATTTTGCTTCTAATTGATTTGTTTATATATCTCATTAAAGATTTATAGAATGCCAAGCTTGTCCCATTTGATTATTTGACTATAATCAATATTATTACTTAGTCTAATTTTGGATTGGTTACTCCTTCCAAATAACAAATCCTAAATTTCTCATTTGTGCATTTAATTAATTTTCTCAATATGGTTATCGTATAATCCTACACGATCATTAACTCCTTAATATTTCGATTTAAATTATCGTTAACTAGATTTATTATTTTAACTTTATCATCTAGTTTCTAACACTAGGAGATTAAACATCGAGACTAGGGGTTTACAGGAAGAGAAAGAGAAGAGAAAGAGAGAAAGAATAAAGAAGAAAGGGGGTGAAAATAGAATAGAAACACCCGTACAGTTTTCATGTAAATGTCGTTTCTCCTTTGTACACCGTCAAATTGAGGTGATTTTTGGCAATCAGGTTAAACACTCGTAGTTCTTGAGGTTGAAGAGTCTTATCATAGATCAAAGGTTTCTGTGGTAAGTTTTGGCCATCAAATCATCACTGGTCAGAAATATAGGGCTTGAACTATGCAGTCTTCATCTAAGGGCTCTAACTTCATCTGTTGTTTGATTAAGCTCAAATTTGGATGAAAGCTTCATGAGACATGGAACCTCATTCTCAGTGGTGTGATTTGTGATCAAAGCACTCTTTGTTGAGATATGCAGCTGGAATATTAGCCTTGAGTTTGATTCCTCTATCTCTCTCTTCTTATTTGATATCATATTGTGATTGTTGTTAAGAATTGAGTTTCTTGATGATGTTGTTGTGTTAAATCTCTTGATAAAGTTAGAGAATTGTTGTAGACTCACAAATTGATTTATAGTGAATATGTTTTGATAAATACAGTCCCATGGTTTTTACTCCTTAATTAGGGATGTTTTCCTCGTTATAAATCGACTTGTGTTTTTTGTGCATGTATGGATTGCTTGATTGGTTGATTGTTACATATAGTTATTGTGGGATTGAGTTCTATTTAATTGGTTTGTATTCGGTTTACACATATGGGAGAAAATTTATTTCGTTATTTGTTCTGCTGTTACACTTTCTCCCTACAACAATAAAGGTCGAGAAAGGGGTAGAAATAGAAGTAAATGGAACAATAATAAGGTGTCCTGCAAACTTTAAGGAAAAGCTGGCTACACTTCAATGCGATAAAAGAATTGATTAAAACTGACAGGGTTTCCATCTATATATATCAGCAATTTTCTGGTTACGATCGCACACAACATCAAGGTTTTCCTTCCTAAATACAAGCACACCTTGGTCAAATTTTTCAACCACCACCACAAAACTACTACAATTAGATATTTGCAGCTCCTTCCTACTGTGCAACACCTAAATCAATTCATGATCCCTCTTGGCATTTGGATAGTGAGGCAACTAACCATATAACCAATCTTGAGAATTTGTCAATTAAAAGTGATTATAAGTGCAATGAAAGGCTAGCTATGGGCAGTGAATGATAACTACAAATCCTTTCTCATTGGTAACTCTCATATTTCTTCTCAAACTTAACCTTTGTAAACTCTACATCGGAAAATATACTTCATGTCCCCAACATTAAAAAGAAACTTTTGAGCATTTCTTGCTTAACCAAAGACAATAATGGATGTGCTGAATTTCATATTGATCATCTTGTTATAAAGAGCTAGATTATGAGGAGGGAGCTTCTCAAAGGCCAACTTAGAGATGACTAGTATCAAGTGAAGTCATTGGAGCTCCTCCTTAAATGAACAATGAGTCCTCCATGAGTCCTATGTCAATGTACTTAACTAAATCCTCTTTCGATGATTGTAAAACTCTGTGATGCCTTGTTCTCCTCCAGTTTTAAATTTGATATCCATTTTTTTTAAAAAAAAATGGTTTAAATTTGATATCAATAGTCGTCCTTTACCCACTACAATTGATGGTAACCGACGGGATGTAATGTCATTACTACAGTATTAACATTCCATCCCATACTTCTTAAAAAGGAGAAAGTTCAGAAGATTGGCATTGGTGACAACAGCAATTATTAACAGGGCTGACCTAGCAGCAAAACTAGTTATTGGCGTCTGACCATATAAACCAATTATCTCTATAACAGATTTAGTTCAATGGTTTTACAATAACAGGGACGCCAAACTGTGGTTGCAAAGTGATGCCATAAACTGGTGCATGCTTGTACTCAGGTGAGAGTGATAAGGAAAACCTTTGAAGGATCAATGCAATTCCCATTTTGGCTTCAAACATAGAGAACGACTGACCTATGCAAACTCTTGGACCGGTTGAGAAGGCAAGCAGTGCATGTGGGTGTTTTGTTGCTTTGGAGATCCCATTAGCAAATCTTAGCGGATTGAATTCATCAGCATCTTCTCCCCAATATTCTTTGCTCTTGTGAATTTTCAATATTGGAAGCATGATATTTGTATGCTTAGGAATTGTTATATTCCCCAACTTCAAGTCTTCTGATGCTTTCCTCGTCAACAATGGTGCTGGATCATACAGCCTCAATGACTCCAGCAAAACCATGTTCACCTGGAGAAATGGTACTAGTACAAATAAAATGAAGTATTTTTTTTTTCTAACATTTAAAAGTTCAAATTTTAAAACTACCATTGAAATTATAAACTGAGTTTCATTAACATCAATTGTTCGTATAGGAAAAATTTCTTTCTGTAGAAAAACTGAAAGTTCATGCAAACGAATAATGCTAAAAAAAAATCAATTTATAATTTCAGGAATAGTTCTACGATTTAACAATTTTTTTTTTCCTATTTGATGAAACTTTCAACCAAATAAATTAAAAGAAACAAGAAAAGAAATTAAGATATCATGATACTTGATAGCTCACCAATTTTAACTTGGATAGCATATCAGCATCAGGAATTCCCCTTCCAAGTTCCTTCAACACTTCTTCTCTAAGTTTTGATTGCCACTTAGGATATATACATAGTAAATACACAGTCCAAGTTAACAAAGAGGCGGTGGTTTCATGCCCTGCAAAAAAGAATGTTTTGCACTCGTCTATAATCTCACCCATGTTTAACTCGAGGATGGATCTAGATTGAACCATTTTTGAGGCTCCAATCAGTACACCGAGTACATCATCTCCATAATCTTCTGAAATTTCATTAGCTTTGGCATTCAATCTTCTCTCTATGATGTTTCTTATTGTGTTTTTCAACTTCCTGTCAAGCTTCCATATTTTAATGTTTGATGGAGTAGGTAGATACCTAAAATGAATATAAATAATAGTTTGTTAAGCAATGTGAGTACTTAATTGTCCTTGAAGTCCAATACAAAAGTTAAAAATTAATTAGAGAAGTAAAACTCAAGAGAGTAAGGCATGAAATTACCGGCCTCCTGCTAAGAAAATATCATCCATTGTAGCTGTAGCGATTTTTTGAAGCTCAATTTGGGATTTGAAGGCTTCTTTGCCTTCTTTATAGCTACTTCCAAAGGCAGCATGGGAGATTACATCAGACGTAAGCCTCACGAATTCTCCATGTATCTCTATTACTTTACTCTGATCCTCAGATATAGTGACATGATTTTCCCACTCTTCAAGTATGGATATGATACATTTGGCCATTTGACTTAACATAGCCTATCAAGGATCAACAATATATAATACATTATCATAAACTTGGACAAATTGTACATAAGACAATCTTATTTCTTGGCTTAGAAAACTACTTGCAAACAAAGAAAAATTGTAGAGACCTTGATTTTTTCAATCTTGAAGGCAGGACTAATTATTCTCCTGTGCCTGGCCCAGTCATGTCCATTAAGTAAAGGCAATCCTTTCCCTATCGTGGTCAATAGGGTAAGCGTTTTCTTGGGCCGATGATACAAACCACACTTGTTATCCAGTATTTGTATGACCAGCTCTAGATCTGTAATATAAATCCAAGGCTCCGTTCCATTCCAAAACAGAAATGGCTCTCCTCATTTATATTGCATAATATACGAAGTGAAAATCCAGCAAATATCACTAAATTTAACATAAATTTTCGAAAACAACATCAACTTTTAAAATGAATGTTTTAGATCAATGTTCAAAAACCGAGTAAGGATTTTCTACCTTTTTTGTTTTAAATTTTTGATAATTTAGTGACACATCAACATTAACAAATAGTGGATAACCAAAATTATTATATTTTTTCTTTCTCGTGCATCACTTAAACTTAACTTCTCTTATAAAAAATTTAGCAAAAACAAGAACCTAACAAATAATCCTTGCTCTCAAAAACTATTGTTTTATTTTGTGCATTTAATAAATCTTCCCTATACTTTAGCTATATTACTTAACAACTTTTATGGTAAAATTGTGCTTGTGTGGTGTCCCCTAAATACAAAATATACATAACCTACCCATATATGTATTTCACAATATGTAAAAATCTCCCCCCCCCCCCCCCCCCCCCAAAAAAAATAGCATTAAAAAAAATCTAGAGTTTTAAAATTAGTACCAAAATTATAAACTAAATATTTTTAGCACCATTACTACATATAACAACCACATATTAATTTTAACATGAGGAAATAGTTCACATTCAAACTATTGATCCTTAAAAAATAAAATAAAATAAAATAAAAAAGCTTTATTTATAATTTTCGTGCTATTTTCAAAACTTTCTACAATATAAATCAAACTCAAAGAAAAAAAAGTTAATAATAAGACAATAATCAACAAAGTAAGAAAAAAATGTTAGCATCTTTCAAAAAAAAAATTATAAGATATCTATGCAAAGTAAACAAGTTTACAATAATAAAATCCAACTTTTTTTTTTCTTTTTAATTCAAATCCATTTTATAATGATGTTACAAATAACTAGCTAGCAGCGTAATGTACCAACCAATTGATTAAAATAAAAAGCATTTTACAAATATGTAATTCAAGAACTTCAAATATATACTTTTAATGATCAAGGTTAGACTATATATCAATTGAAAATGCAAGCATGAATAAAAATATTCACTTAAAAATAGGAAGAAGAAATTGATAATCACCATATTGAGAAGACCATCTATTAAGGTAAGGTAGAATCTTATCCATGATATCATGTGAGTATGTGTCTAAAACCTTTTCTCGTGAATCCTTGTTGAGTTTCTTCTTTTCTTTGAGAGAACCTAAAACAACCTTATAAGAAGGCCCCATTATTCCTTGTTTTCTAAAGCATCTTGTCATTGCATATGGCCTCCAAAATACAATCCTACAAACTTTCAGAATTTTTGAGACTAGAAAAATTGCTAAAAGAGCTACACTGACTTGACCAAAAAACTCCATTGTCATCATCTCCTTGTGTTTGATAGAGAGAGTGATTGTGTTGGCTTGTATAAACAAACAAGATGGTGATTGGTGATGATGTCATTAATGATGTTTAAGAATGGAGCCAAAGTGTTAAAAATCCAATTGAGATTTTGTTTTGGTATGACACATTACCTTGTTTGGTAATAAAACAACTTTCTACAAAAAATAGGTTGTTTCATCTTGTTTGCATACAGATTGGATTGAATTATTTTGATATGAATAGATTGGGCTGGACAACAACTTCTTTGGAATATGACAATTTTTCACTAAAAAAAAAGGTTTTTTGGCCTCGTTTAGCACATGAGATTTATTAGATTATTTTGATATGATTGGATTAAATTAGACAATACCTTCTTTGGTAATAAAACAACTTTTTTGCTAAAAATAAGTTGTTTGACCTCGTTTACCATGTGGGATTAGATTGGAAAATACCTTCTTTGGTAATAAGCAACTTTTTTATTAAAAATAGGTTGTTTGGCATCGTTTAGCATGCAAGATTAGGTTAGATTATATTGATGTAACTGGGTTGAATTGATTTGGCATATGAGATTGAATTGAATTATTTTGATGTGATTGAATTGGATTGGATAGTACCTTCTTTGATAATAAGACAATCTTTTATAAAAATAGTTTTTTCGACCTTGTTTCGCACACGAGATTGATTTGATTATTTTGTTGAGATTGAATTGAATTGGACAATGCCTTCCTCAGTAAAAGATAATTTTTTACTAAAAATAGGTCTTTGGCCTTGTTTAACACGTAGGATTAGATTACTTTGATATGATTGGATGAGACTGGACAGTACCTTATTTGGTAATAAGACAACTTTTTACTAAAAAAAGGTTATTTGGCCCCGTTTATCATGCGAGATTGGATGATTTAATGTGATTGGATTGGACAGCACCTTCGTTGGTAATAAGCAACTTTTTATTAAAAATAGGTTGTTTGGCCTCATTTGGCATGCAAGATTAGATTAGATTATATTAATGTGATTGGGTTGACTTGATTTGGCACATGGGATTGAATTGAATTATTTTGATGTGATTGAATTGGATGAGATGGTACCTTCTTTGATAATAAGACAATCTTTTATAAAAATAGTTTTTTCGACCTTGTTTCTCACGTGAGATTGATTTGATTATTTTGTTGAGATTGAATTGAATTGGACAATGCCTTCCCTAGTAAAAGATAATTTTTTACTAAAAATAGGTCTTTGGCCTTGTTTAACACGTAGGATTAGATTATTTTGATATGATTGGATTAGATTGGACAGTACCTTCTTTGGTAATAAGACAACTTTTTACTAAAAATAGGTTATTTGGCCTTGCTTATCAGGCGAGATTGGATGATTTAATGTGATTGGATTGGACAGCACCTTCTTCGGTAATATGACAACATTTTACTAAAATTAGGTTGCCTAGCCTTATTTACTGTGCGGGATTTGATTAGATTATATTGATGTGATTGGATTGAATAGGACAATACCTTCTTTAGTAATAAGACAACTTTCTTACTAAAAATAGGTTGTTTGGTCTCGTTTGGCACACAGGATTGGATTAGATTATTTTGATATGATTGGATTGGATTAGACAATACCTTCTTTGGTAATAAGACAACTTTTACTAAAAATAGGCTTCTTAGCCTTGTTTGAAATGTGAGATTGATTTGATTATTTTGATGTGATTAGATTGAATTTAACAATACTTTCTTTAGTAGCAAACAACCTTTTACTAAAAATAAGTTGTTTGGCCTCGTTTAGCATGCGAGATTAGACTATTTTGATATGATTTGATTGGATTGGACAGTATCTTCACAAATTTTTACTAAAAATAGGTTTTTTGGTCTCGTTTGACGCATAGGATTCGATTGAATTATTTCGACGTGATTGAATTGGATTGGATAATACATTCTTTTGTAATAAGACAATTTTTTACTAAAAAAATAGGTTGTTTGGCCTCGTTTAGCACGTGAAATAGGATTGAATTATTTTGATGTGACTAGATTTGATTAGATAGGATAGGATTGAATTGAATTAATTAGTTGTGATGTGTTTGGCATTGTATGGGATTTCATTAAAAATTGTACTAGTATCAATTTTTAGTGTATTATAAGAGTGCACAAAAAATAATTATGCATTATAAAATAAAACTAAAAAGTAAAACATAACTCTTTAAAATTATTTTATAAAAAAAAAAAAAAATCTTTAAAATTATTTTTTAAAATAATATTTATTTTATAATTATTATTGATTTATATATTATTTTTTAATATTATAGCAAAGTGTATAAAAATGAAATTGTCTGTTTGCTATAGATTAACTGATTTTTGCTTATGTTGGTTTTATTCAATATTATGACTTAATATGTTATGTTGCAACTTTAATTATATGTCATAACCTATAAACTAGATGTTGTAATGCAAAAATAAAAAATAGTAGTAATGTAAATCAACACACGAACAATTTAACGTGGTTCGGTATTATCTTACATCCATGAGGCTTTGCCCAAAGAGATCAACTATTGATGAACATATAGGTGCAACTTACTTGACTTACTCAAGCTAAGAATCCATTTTAGAATCGATGCAATATGAAGTACACATTCATTGGTATTGTTTTAGCAAGCTAATCTTGCCTTCATAGGTGACAACAGTTTGAAATCCCTTTAAATTGTGATCCTGCCTACTCTCTCTATGGCCAAATGTCTTGTTATCCCAATAAGCACTTACTCTAAACTTAATAGCCTCATAAGTTTAAGTCTAGCACACAAACTTAGAAAGTAAGCCTCTCTAGGCATTACAATGAATATCACTCAATCTCTCAATGTATATGTACTGTTTTCACTCATAAAAACCTCACAGATAAACAACCAAGAGTAAAGAAAACTCTAAGTCACAAATACATGTAGTTTGTAAGATAAACTCTTCACATTCTACACTCTAAACTGCATACAAAAATTGTAAGTGTAACACGCTCTCTCTGTATCCAGGTAACCCCTTAAATTTTACCGTTATGTATACAATGATAAGCTATTAAATATTTTTGGATGGGTCTGGGGTAGGTTTATGATTTCAAAATCCTAAAATTTATTAAAATGAACGGACTCGGGTAATTGTTAGGATAGTAACGAAGTTTTCGAATTTGAAATTGGATTTTAATAAAATTTTCAGTTGGACTCGAGAGGATCACGAATATGAAAATCGCATTTTAGGAGTTTGGAAGGACAAAATAATACAAGTGACAAATGCGTGGTGGATGGAGAGAATGTGTGACAAGTGTGAGCTCATGATTGAATATATATATATATATACATATACGGAAATGAAGAATAAACAAATAAATTGAAAAAAAAAAAGCAAAAAGCAAAAAGCAAAAACAAAAAGCAAAAAGCAAGACAAAATATGAACCACTCATTCGGTCAATGCTTTATTTCACTCATTCTTTGATTTTTTTTTCACTTACCCGGGCACACACACATTGTCTCATCTGTCATTCACTCATACACTCGATCCTCTCTTCCTTTTTAACAACAATCATCTCATTCTCACGTCTCTCTCTCAAACTCACGGTTTCTCTCTCAATCTCTTACTTTAGCTAAAGCTTCTCTCAGTTCCCTCGTCTCTCTCACAAGCTCATCTCCCTCACCCACTCATTTCTTTCACGGTAAACATCTCTCTCTTTCTCGGTTCTCTTCTCCCTCTAGTTTATGGATTCTACTCTCTTTCTCACTCAATCTTTTAATTTTGGAAGGAGTTAACAAGAATCAAGGAAGTTAGCTTTAAAGCAAGCTAGATGAAGCAAGAAAACAAGTGAGACAAGCCAAAGTGACTCACAGCCAAGCTAGGGGGGTTGGAGGTCGAGTGTGTTCCATGGGGAAGGAATGACATTCTTGATGAAACAACACCCATTTAGGAAGGTAGAAGTCATTTAGAAGCGTTTGCAATGTTTTCGGAACGTAAGTGTTAGTTTTCGAAAAATTTAGTTAAGCTTTCGGAAAGATTTTCTTTGGTAAATGCGTGATTGGATCTTAGGATATACCACCTCGTTAGTGCGGAGGTTGGTTTGTGGATGATTTGATGTGGATTGATTTTGAAAACAAAAATGCATATATTCTAGTTTTGACCACGAAGGGGTATTTTGGTCATTTAAAAATTGTTTCGATTAATTGATGAAATTTTAGGGAACTTTTGAATGCTAGGATAAGCTCGAAAATCAAAAACGAAATCGTTGAATACTAATTGGTCACTTCACGATTTAAAGTATCATAATTGTTCGAAAGTAATATTTAATGGTTGTAAGTGAAATTAGTATTGTTAAAAATAACGTAAGAAGAATGATGATATGGCTATGTGTGGAATTCAGTCAAGTGAGGAAGTGTTAGTTCGAAATTTTCATTTAAGTTTATTCGCATGAGTTTAATCTCGAGTTGAAATGTACATAGTGTTCAAATAATTAAAATTGCGAATGAATACTAAACGCGAGTAATCCAAATTAAAACGAATTAAAATGGAGTGTTTCGAGATATTTGATTGGTTAAGTATTTCGTTGGTTGATGTGTAAATGTATATACATGTGAATTACGTTAGTCGTAGTGTAGTTTGAAATTAGATTGCGGAAATATGTAGGTTATTCGGAGGCAAAGTGAAATATCCTGTTGATTAGAGTAAATAGCGAGCTAGGAATCCAAGTGAGTGTCCCAACGAAAAGGTTTTGAATTGTTATTATATCTATTCATATTATATTTGTATGTTCATATATATATTCATGCTATTATAGATTGTAAATTTATTTTTATATGATAAATGAGTTTTTTGAACGAGAATCAAATTGCAAGAATTACCAAAAAGTTTTCATGAAATGTGAGTTTTGAAATGATAAATATGTATTTGAAATGATTTATAGCATATGATATATATTTTGTGATTTTCGGTATTGGTAGAGTATCTAAATGCGATGTAAGATTCCGCCTGGGAGACAATATAGGATTCCGCTCCCTACAGGGTACATTTTAAGTTAGCTTACTACCTGAGACGATGTAGGATTCTGTTCCGTAGTGATATATAATTTTCGCTACGTAATACCGGACACGTATGGCCTGAGACGATGTAGGATTCCGCTCCGCCATGCATTTATTTTCGAATACCATGTGAGTGGAAAATGACAGTGGTTGGCTAGTTTTAAATAAAAATTTTTCGAAAATATATATTGCCATCACTGATATGTTTTACTAACAAGAAAAGTGAATGAAAGTATGTGAAATATTATGTTATGTACATTTTATTATTTGAAAAGCAGTTGATAGTAATTGTTGATATTTATAGTTGCTTTTCAAGTTATTGCTTAAAATATCAGTTTGCGATATATGTGTATATTACAAATGATGATTCATGCTATGAAATGTTTATGGTTCTCGAATTATATATTTAAATTCCACAATATGATTTTATGCGCGAAACGAGTTTATAAATGCTATTAATGAGGAAAATTTTTGAATATCAGTTCGAATAGAAATGAATGACAATCATTGAGCCTATTTCGCTCACCCTTAGTACATTTGTTTTTAAATAAAAACCTCCCAGGATCAGGTACAAGTGCAGACGCTCTAGCAGCCGAAACTTCACATCCGGAGTAGATAGATTTCCGACGAGTGCAGCTGTGATTCTTTTAGCAATACATGTATGATGTTATGTTCTAAATCATGTGAAATACTTTGTATATAAATATACTCTTCTTTTGATTTATGTATATATTCATGCATGTCATGTTTTGAAACGTCAACTTGTTTTTAAAGTTGATACATATTTGTGGATGGTTGTGAATTGTGAGAAAAAAAAAAAAAAAAGGTCTGAGACTCAGTAGTTGAGAAAATGAACAATTTTGAACTGTACAGGTATTTTAAATGTGATTTTACAGGGTGGTATTTTCAGAAAAACAGCAGTTGTGCTACTAAAATTTTTAAAAAATTATGTTTATAAGTATAAATTTTAATTTGAAAAAGTTCCCACCAAAATTTCGCTAGAAAACAAACTTTAGAAATGGATTTTCATAATATAATTTAAATTGGCTTAGTTTCAGGGGAGCTTTTCAGTCGTAGGGAATTCTGACTGGAAGGCTATCGTGAGGCGTCGTGCTAGTCGCTTGGAGGATAGGATTTGGGGCTCGTCAACATTGGTATCAGAGCATAGGTTTTCGAAATAAGGGTTGTCTCTTTTTATATTATGATTTTAAAAGTTTTTACAGGGCAACCTGAAATTATCTCAATATTCTCATGCATACATTTTCAATAATTGCATGTATTTATAATCTTATCTTGGTTGAAATCACAACAATATGGCCCAACGAGGTCGTAAAGGTCCCAGAGGAGCTCTTCCAGAAGCTCTAGCACCTAATGTACCATCCTCGTAAGAGGCCAAACAAGCAACGAGTTCGACAAATGCCTCCATGAATCAATCCCAACTAGGACCATCAGGACCGATAGCACCGGTTAGTGGAAATTTCAATGCGGAGCAGTTGACACCGATATTGATGGCAGTTATGCGTCAGACGCGAGAGACTCCGGAAGCAGCAAAAAGTTCAATCGAAAGAGTTTGTAAATTGGGTGCTAAACCATTCGATGGTAGTGGCAATCCTGAGAGTGCCCTAGCCTGGTTGGATAGGGTTAGTAGGGTATATGGTGTGATAAGTTGTCCAGATGATCAGAAGGTTCTGTTTTCCACCTTCCTCCTAGAAGAATGAGCAAAAGACTAGTGGGAAGCATTGGAGAGACGACATCCAATTGAGGTGTCTTGGACCTTATTTCAGAAAGAATTTTTACAAACAGGTTCTACCCAAAGAGTTACAAGGATACACAGGTAGAGGAATTCTTCAGATTAGAGCAGGGCTCGACTTTAGTGACAGATTGTGATAAGAGGTTTTCAGAGTTAGTCCGGATAGTTCAGTACATCGCAGAGGATGAAGAACAGATGTGCAAGAGATTCCTGGCAAGTTTGAGTCCCAGCATCAGGATTCATTTATCTCTGGCCCCTTAGATGTATTACGGGGAGGAGTAGGCAGAGGTTGCAATGAAAGTGGAACAGAATATGACCACCATCACTCAGGGTGGCAAATTAGAGGGCAAGCGTAGCGAATCCAGTTTGCATCAAGCAGGACTTAACAAGATAGCCAGAAAGAAGATCAAGTCCATATGAGTTGGTGGTAGGAGGATAAGTCAAGGGACATCATCTAGTCAAAGTTCAATCAGATCTCCTCCAGCATCTGGAAGCTTTCGAGATACAAGAACTTCATGGCCAGAATGTAAAAAATACAGGCAGAAGCACATAGGTGAATGTCGGGTGAGTGGCACAACTTACTATCAATGTGGGCAAGAGGGTCACTTTATTAAAGATTGCCCACAGTCAGTAGCACCTATGAGTTCAGAGGTCAAATCTATAGCTTCCACTCAGGCCAGTGTAGGCTAGAGATAAGGAGGTAGAGGCTCTCAGACTAGAGGGTGGAGTACTACAACTCCGGGCAGGGTTTAGGGAGCAGAGGAGTATCTCTTATGGGCTAGCCAGGTAGACCCCGTCTACAGGCCAAAGTCTTCGCAGTCACTCAACAAGAGGTGGATGCTACTCCAGAAGTGGTCACCGATATAATTTATGTATTTGATCATGATGCTTATGTGTTGATAGATCCCGGGGCCATGCATTCTTTTGTATTTGTACATTTTTCTGCCAAGCTAAATGTTGAGTTGCAGACATTAAACTGTAGTATGATTATTTCCATCCTTGTCGAAGACTCGTTAGTAGCAGAAAAAATTATTCAGGGAAGTAAAGTAATGATTGATGGCAAGGAGTTCACAACGAGCTTGATTATGTTAGACATTCGAGATTTTGATGTGATCTTAGGGATGGATTGGTTGTTTCAGCATCAAGCCACAATTGACTGTTTCAAGAAGGAAGTCAGATTAGCTAGATTGAAGGAGTTAAAGACGGTGTTCCAAGGAATACAGAAGACATTGGCCACCAGTATGATGACAGCTATGATAGCAAGTAAGATGCTTCAAAAAAGGTGTCAAGGATACCTAGCGTATAAAGTTGAATAGAAAGATGATGAAAGCCATCTAGAGGATATTCCAATGGTCAGAGAGTTCTCAGTTGTGTTTTCAGAAGATCTCCCAAGTTTACCTCTAGATAGGGAAATAGAGTTTAAGATAGACTTGACTCCGGGGACGGAGCCGATATCGATTACTTCTTATGAGATGGCTCCAGTTGAGTTGAAAAAATTAAAAGCTCAGATAGAAGAGTTGGTAGACAAAGGTTTTGTCAGACCCAATACTTCACCTTGGGGGGCTCCAGTTCTTGGGCTAGCAATGTGATTGAAGTCAGGAGCTTTCTTGGGCTAGCAGGCTACTATAGAAAGTTCATTGAGGGATTTTATAGAATAGCGGCCCTATTGACCAAACTGACGAGAAAAGATGAAAAGTCAGATGTCTGTCAGCAAAGCTTCGATGAATTGAAAAGAAGATTGACATCAGCTCCTATGCTTATATTACCTACAAGGACCAGTGGTTTTCCGATATACAGTGATGCCTCGAGACAGGGCTTAGGGTGTGTCTTAATGCAAATGATAGAGTTATTGCATATGCTTCTAGACAGTTGAAGAAGCATGAGTAGAACTACCCTACCCATGATTTGGAGCTTGCACCTGTTGTGTTCACACTGAGGATATGGAGGCATTACATGTATGGTGTTCCCTGTCGGATCTTCACAAATCACAAGAGTCTCCAATATTTGTTTATGCAGAAATAGCTAAATTTGAGATAGAGGAGGTGGTTGGAACTAATTAAAGACTACGATTGTACGATTGAATACCACCCTGGAAAAGCCAATGTAGTGGCAGATGCTCTTAGTAGGAGACCTACCAGTATGTTAGCGTAGTTGAAGACGATATATCTTCCGCTTTTGGTGGAAATGAGGTCTTTGAGAGTACATTTAGAGACAGAAGACTCGGGGGCATTGTTGGCTACATTTTATGTTCATCCCGTCTTAGTGGATCAGATCAGAGAACAACAGAAGCAGGATCCTCTATTGATGAAGTTAAGAAAGGAAATTGAGAGCGGGCAGAGATCGGATTTTGTGATCAAAGATGATGGTACAGTGATGATGGGTCAGCGATTATATGTACCAGATGTGGGAGATTTGAAAAAGGAGATTATGGAGGAAGCTCACTTTTTAGCTTATGCCATGCATCCGGGTAGTACAAAAATGTACCATACTCTGAAAGAGCACTACTGGTGGAATATGTCCTCCTAAAATAATTTACAAAACTAATAATTTTCTTATAACTTTATTAAAATTACGAAACTAATTAATTCTTATAAAATTTTCTTTATTTCTCGAAATTGGAAATAAATTTCTAATTTAATAAACTTCACATTTATTGACGTGTTTTTCTCTTTTATCTCGCAAAGACAACCCAGGGAAGTTTAGCCCTATTGTGACGGAATTTCTCATCGCCACTAGAGCTCGGGAATGCTACCATGTGTAGTCGCAGATATAGGAAACTCTTGGGGTCGCGATTCCCCTCCCAACATCAGGCAAATCTACACTACCATATACGTGCAGAGGGTGGCTCACAAACTCAAACTCAACCCCCCAAGCTAGTAATTATCCCAACCATATTACCATACACGCAATGGTACTACGACCGGGTATACTGGGGATTATGGTCAACCAAAGACATCTAAAAATCTCTTTCATAATACTAAAAATTCTTTCTTTTCTTTTGGCTTATTGTTTGAAACTAAAATCTTTTTTTTTTTTCTAAGGCCAAAGCCTAACTTTCCAATCTACTTTAGCATGTCTATTCATACATATATATATATATATATACTCAAATATACTAAATGACTTTAATACTAAAATGATTAACATGCTAAAGTTTAAATACATCACAATTCTAAAATAGATGATTAACTAAAATGGTAACTTAACCATTATAAATTGAACACTGAACAATAATTGAAAAAATAAATTGTAAGTAATCAAAAAGTACATAAACACTTTTAAAAGAATTTATAACCACTCACAAATTTTCTTCTAAGGGTAATTCACCACTCCTTTCCAAACCTCCCTTTAATCCTTTTTGTTTCCAAGTTACCTAGAATCACATTCCACCATCAATTCATCACCTTTTCCATTTAAATTTAATATCAATCTCAATTAATCCTCAAATTTGAACTTAAATGATAATATACAATATAATTCTAATTATTGACATAATCTTCCAAACCAACATTCCAACCAACACTTTTCATTTAATATCAATTCAACAATCCAACATTTCACTCAATTAATTGTCAACATATAAAACACCAATTAACCATTTAAATTCTAATTCAATACATATATTTAATAAATTCACCACATCACTATATTTCCATCAAATTTTCTAACATTCATTCCTTTGAATTTCTTTGGCACAATTGCACTCAAACACATCCTAAATACCATCAAAACACTTTAAAAGGATTGAATAACAACTTTACACCCATTTCTTGACATTAACCACATTAAGACCCAATTTTTCAAATTTCCATTTTTCTTACACTTATTTGATGCCAATCAACTCATTTTCATTCCAAAACATCATACCAACCACTGAAGCATTAAAATCAACCCAACACATGCAAAAATACAATTTGTCCATACACTAACATAAATTGCTCATCACTTCATTCCTTTGCTTTTCTTTTCAAACATTCATCTCAATCAACATAAATTCTCATATAAACTCATCCAAATACTAAAATCCATTCAATTACATAAATTTTTTCAAGTTAGGCACTTACTAATGTATCACACAACCAACTTATTTACTTCATTCCAAGCTCAAAAATCATACTCAAATGCATATAACCATCATCAAAAGATTAAATAAAACCTTAAACTCAAAATAAATTAAATTCTATTAAAATCATCACATAAACCCTAACTCTTACCTTACTAATATTGCTTGACCAAACTTATTTCACTTTTCCTTCCACTTCCAAGCTTAATTTGAAGATGATCCACCTCTAATCAACCCATGAAATTCATCAAACAAACACTATATCATCAAACTTTAAAAACCCATTCAAAATCACTATCAATTAACATCAAAATAATTCCATTTCACTTACCACTTTTTCATCACTTCTTCTTGATTATTTAGGGATGATAACAAGGATAGAAAGTAGATGAAAAGCCCCTTGAAGCCTTGGCTTCTTCTTCTTCTTCTTCTTCTTCTTCTTCCTTCTCACGACACCACTTTTTTTTTTTCTTCTTTCGGTCTTTGGCTCTCCCTCACGGTTCCTCCCTTGAATGGTCGAATGCTTCACTTGGTCCATCTCTCTTGCACTTTAACTTTAAATAGTCATCCACCCCTTTAATAATTTTGCCCTTAAATGATCACTCAAATATCAAAATGCCATTAATTACCAATTTAAATAATCCATTAATCACTCAAAATTTCTTAACCACATATTTGTCACCAAATTGACCCTAAGATGTCATCCCCTCATTGGTCCATTCAATTTCACAAGGATTGTGCTTCTTTGATTATTATCAATTCATGCAACTATTCATTAATTCCTTAAACTTAAAATTAAATTCTCATTCATCTCTAATAAATTCTAAAAATATTCCATGGTCATCCTATTATCAAATTGACCATGCAATACTCTAATCAGGTGTCTTAACTTTCAATTTCATGCTTTAAAAAATTTTCAATTTGCTGTAAAATCATAAATTCCTATTATTCTATGAAAAAGGCATTTTCGTTAATTACACTCGGATCGCGTGAAACTTATTCAAATGAACTTATTTTTTATCCGTTTCAATTTCTAATAATTCTAATTCCTATTCCGGGACTTCTGATGTTCGGGGTCTATTTTTCAAAAATCACTATTTATATGACACTGTTCATCCGAAAACGCTATTCGCCAAAAAAAATTTATCTCACGAAAATTGAGAAAATTTTCCATTTTCCGCAAATCACTATTCACTCAAAAATACTATTCACATGAAATTACTATTCATCTGAAACCCTATTCATCGAAAATATTATTTCTTCTAGGAAATGAAATTCTGGGTTCTACAATTCACCCTTCCTTTAAAAAAATTTCATCCTCGAAATTTAAATAATATGTCTAGCTAAAATAATTGCAGATACTAGCTACGCATTTACTCATCATCTTCCCACGTGGCTTCCTCTAGTGATTGGTTTCTCCATAACACTTTTACTAATGGAATGACTTTATTACGAAGAACCTGCTCTCTTCTATCAAGAATCTAAACTGATACATTTTTATATATCAGGTTCTCTTTAAGTTCCACTGGCTGACATGTGAAGGGTCTAGTAAATACTTGTGAAGCATCGAGACATTGAATACATTATGAATCTTGGACAGTTCTGCTAGCAACTCGAGTCTATACACCACTTTTCCCACTCGACCGATCACCTCATAAGGACCAATGTAATGTGGACCAATGTAACATGGACTTAACTTACCATGTCGTCCAAAATGAATGATTCCTTCCATAGTGATACTTTCAGGAATACCTTAACTCCAACCTAGAACTCCAAATCTTTGTTACGCTTATCCGCATAGCTCTTCTATCGATCCTGGGCGACTTTCAATCTATCTTGGATAATCTTGATCTTATCAGTAGTCATCTATACAGGCTCTGGTCCAATCAACTTTCTCTCACCTAACTCATACCAACATAATGGCGTCCTACACTGTCTTTCGTAAAGTGCCTCATACGGTGCCATGTCGATACTGCCCTGATAACTATTGTTATAGGCAAACTCGATCAGTGACAAGTAATTATCCCAGCTTTCTCTGAATTCCATCACACAGGATCAAAGCATATCTTCTAAAGTTTGAATAGTGCTCTCAGATTGCCCATCTATCTGTGAATGAAATACTGTACTGAAATATAATCCAGTGCCTAAAGCCCTCTATAGAATTGGCCAAAATCGGAATGTAAATCTTGGATCTCTGTCAGATAAAATAGATACTAGAGCCCCATGTAGTCTGACAATCTCATCCACATATAACTTGGCTAGTCTTCCAAGGAATATGTTCAGATGGGTAGGAAATGGGCTGACTTCGTAAGTCGATCTACTATCACCCATATGCTATCATATCCATTTCGACTCCGTGGAAATCCTACCATAAAACCCATAGTGATATTCTCTAATTTCCATTCAAGGATAAGGAGTGGCTGAATAAGTCCGGTTGGTCTTTGGTGTTCTGCTTTAACCTGCTGACATATCAAACACTTAGATACATACTCAGCTATCTCTCTCTTCATACATTTCCACTAGTAATGTTCTTTTGAGGTATGATACATCTCAGTACTCCCTAGATGCATAACATAGACTGAGGAGTGGGCTTCATCAAAGATCTCTTTCTTGAGTTCTGCCAGATCATGTACACATAATCTTTGACCCATTACCAAGGTACTATCATTTCTCACTAAAAAATCTTCTCTGTGACCTGACTCTACCTTCTGCCTGATCTCCACTAACTGAGGATCCTGAACCTGTAACTTCCAGACATGACCTACTAGTATTGGTCAAACTTGAAATGTAGCTAGCAATGCACCTGTATCCATCGTTTCCAACTCAACTTCCAAAGATCTCATCTCTACCGACAACGGAATGTATCCTACTCTTAAGTGCGATACTGAGCTGGTGGGTCTTCTGCTCAATGCATCTGCTACCACATTCGCTTTTTCAGGATGATACTCTTTGGTACAATCGTAGTCCTTGATCAATTCTAACCATCTTCTCTGCCTCATGTTTAATTCTTTATGAGAATATAAATACTGGAGGCTCTTATGGTCTGTAAATATCTGACATGGAACACTATATAAATAATGTCTCCAGATCCTTAGTGCAAATACCATAGCAACTAACTCCAGATCATGGGTTGGGTAATTCTGCTCATGCTTCTTTAATTATCTGGAAGCATAAGTTATCACTTTCCCATTTAACATCAGAACACAACCCAAGCCTTGATTGGAAGCATCACTGTATACTACGAATCCCTCATTTCCTATAGAAAGAGTAAGCACGGGAGTGGAAGTCAACCTAGCCTTTAGTTCATCGAAACTCCTCTGACAGGCCTCTGACCATTCAAACTTTGTTTCTTTTTTGGTGAGTTTCGTCAATAGGGTGGTAATCTTCGAAAATCCCTCAATAAACTTTTTGTAATACCCTGCTGGCCCTAGGAAACTCCTAACTTCAGTTACCATGGTAAGCTATTTCCAGTTTATAATCACTTCAATTTTCTAAGGGTCAACACTAATACCTTCTGCTAAAACAACATGCCCTAGAAATGTGACTTTATCCAACCAGAATTGGCACTTGCTGAACTTGGCATAAAGTCGCTACTCCTTTAATTTCTATAACACTACTATCAGATGCTCAACATACTGCCCTCTACTATTCGAATACACTAAGATGTCATCTATGAACACTATCACAAACTTATCTAAGAAATCATGGAATACCCTATTCATTAGATCCATAAATGCAATTGGTGCATTGGTTAGCTCAAAAGGCATAACCAGAAACTCATAGTGTCCATAGCGTGTCCTGAAAGCAATCTTAGGGACATCGTCACCCTTAATCTTCAACTAATGGTATTCGGACCTCAAATTTATCTTAGAGAACGCCTTTGACCCCTAAAGTTGATGAAACAAATCATCTATCCTCGGGAGTGGGTATTGATTCCGTACAGTCACTTTGTTCAATTCGCGATAATCAATACACAATCTCATACTTTCATCCTTTTTCTTGACAAACAACATTGGTGCTTACTAAAGAGATACACTTGGTCGGATGAAACCCTTATCCACCAATTCTTCTAATTGAACTTTTAATTCCTTTAACTCAGTGGATGTCATTCTGTATAGTGCTTTAGCAATAGGCGCGGTTCCCGGAATCAAATTAATCTCAAATTCAATCTCTCTATCTAGAGGTAATCTAGGAAGATCATTTGGGAACATGTCTAGAAACTCATTAACCACTGGGATGTCCTCTAGTCGTATTTCCCTCTTGAAGTGTCTATCACAAAAGCCAGGTACTCTGAACACTGCTTCTTTAGCATCTTTTTAACTATCATTACTAATATAAGACTAGCTGAAAGCATGCTACGCTTTTCTCGAAATACTATATCCGGATCCTTTGATGTATTGAACCTAACTTCCTTTTTGAAATTGTCCACAATGGCGTGATGCATAGCTAACCAGTCCATGCCCAGTATAATGTCAAAGTCATGAATGTCCAGCAAAATCAGACTAATTGGAAAAACTCTACTCCCAATCACTATATCACTGTTTCTGAAGACACTCTCTGCCACTAACTCGCCTCCAATGGGAGTAGTAACTATCATACTACATTCCGTAGACTCTAACCCCACATTAACCTTACTAGCAAATTCTTTGGAAACAAATGAGTGAGTGGCTCCTAGGTCAATCAAAGCATAGACATCTCTACCAAACACTGTCACCATATCTGTAACAACCTTTGGTGTGGCCTTAGCATCCTACTGTGTCACTACAAATACCCTAGCCTGTGCACGGGGTCTCCTTGGTTGTTTTCTGAATGGGGCGCCTCTACTTGCACCTCTACCAGGTTGACTGGGAATAGGAGTCCTTGGTCCTCTCGGTTGTGGACCTCTCCTCTTCTAAGATTGAACCCTGCTGGTCTATCCTTGAGTCACGGATCTCGACTCACCACTATCACTAGTAGCTCTCTGAGGGCAATCTCTCATGTAGTGTCGCTCCTGACCACAACGATAACATCCGGTACTCCTTATGTGGCACTCTCCTTTGTGTAGTCCGCCACATTTTCTGCACGTCCCTGATTTACTCTAAACACCACCTCTACCTTGGGAACCTGATGGTGGCCTAACGGAACCTTAACTGGATGTGGCTCTGTGACTCTACTATCTGCTAGCCGACCACTTGGACTTACCTTTGATCTTGGGAGCTTTACTAGGATTGCCTGAAAACCATCCTGAACCCTGACTAGATGTGGCTCCATAACTCTATTGTCTGCTACCCGACCACCTGGACTTACCTCTGATCTTGGGAGCTTTACTAGGACTGCCTGAAAACCATCCTGAACTCTAACTGCGCTTCTATTTCTGCTTTGGATCTCTATCTCCCTACACAGTCCTCTCAACCTTCAAAGCTGCCTCGACTAATTGTCCATACTCTCTGTGCTCTGTAGCTACTATATATGCCTTGATTTTTTTATTCAGGCTCTGTTCAAACTTATGGCACTTTTTCAACTCATCATCAACTATATATGGTGGCACTCGTGACAACTCAGTGAACTTCTTCTCATGTTCTTTAACTGTCATGTCACCCTGAACCAAGCTGTAAAATTCCTCTATTCTGGCATCCCTATAGGCTTTTGTATAGAATTTTTCATTAAAGTCTTCTTTAAATTTCTCCCATGTTATTGGACCTGTAACTCTCCTCTTAATGGAGTCCTACCAATCCCTGGCGGATGCTTTTAATATGAATGAAGCAATAGATACTTTCTAGGGATCTGTGCACTCCATCTGCTCTAATGCCCTCTTTGTACTGTCAAGCCATTCAATAGCAACCTTGGGTACCCTGATCCGTCATACACCTTAGCACCTAATTTCCTTACCCTCTCTACAGTGGCACGAGGTGCACGCGATCTTAAACCCTCTATTACTTGGGCTAATCTCTCTATCAAGTCCGCTCTAGGCTCTACCGTAGGTGGTGCTGATGGACCTTCTGCTTGCGGATCATTCACTGATTCGTTTATTCTTTCTTCACCCTCTGGTGGAATAGGTGGAGCCTCGACTGCGGCTCTCCATATACGAGGACGGTCGACACAATGTATTACCCACTGCATTCGAAACATACTAAAATGTCATGCAATGTATGACTTATATAAATATAAATTCAAAACCTGCTTTGATACCAAATTGACAGGCCCCTATCCTTACTAGGCTTGACGACCACCTCACGGTAGCCCTCTAGTAGATATCTGATCTAACTGAAAAATTCCCATAAAGCTACGTCGTTTACTTTTCAAAACTTTCTTTTAATGCAGAAATAAAGGGAAATTTTTCTTTTTCCTTTCTTTTTATTTCAAACATTTATAAAACGGATTTGTAAAAATTTGAGCAGCATAACAATTGTTTTCCGAATATGCCACCCTGCAAATTTCAAAATTTAACACTTTTATAGCAAACAGTTCTCCATTATTGGGCTTCAGGCTCTCAAATCATTTTCCACAATCCTAACCACAAACAATTATTCAAATAGAAATCAATGATTGGCAAATCATTTTTGTTAAACACCAAAGTAAAATTTTCGTTTACCTAAATTTAATTTCATCAACACAATATTTTATATACAACCCAAAAGATAATTTGCCAAAATCTACTTATGATGCATGACATACAATTTAAAAGGTAAACTTTTGTAGTGATTATCTTCGTGTCAGGCCACCTACGCGTCCGACGAAGCCTTTTCTGATTGACGGCTCGTACCTACACCTGGAGAGGATTTTTCAAAAACACATAGAAAGAACGGTGAGTATAAAACTCAATGAGCGGATAACTTTTAACTAAAATTTCATTTTCTAAAATATATATATGTCCTCTCGAAATAATTTATAAAACTAATAATTTTCTTATAACTTTATTAAAGTTACAAAACTAATTAATTCTTATAAACTTTTTTTTATTTCTCGAAATTGGAAATAAATTTCTAATTTATTAAACTTCACATCTATTGACGTGTTTTTCTCTTTTATCTCGCCAAAGACAACCCAAGGAAGTTTAGCCATATTGTGATGGAATTTCTTATCGCCATTAGAGGTCGGGAATGCTACCATGTGTAGTCGTAGATGTGGGAAACTCTTTGGGTTGCGATTCCCCTCCCAACATCAGACAGATTTACACTACCATATACGTGCAAAGGGCAACTCATAGACTCAAACTTAACCCCCCCCCCCCCCCCCCCAAGCTAGTAACTATCCTAACCATCTTGCCATACACGCAATGGTACTACGGCCGGGTATACTGGGGATTAAGGTAAATCAAAGGCATTTAAAACTTGCATGTCATTTTGAAGAGGTAATAACTTGATTTTCATGGGATTTGTTTTATGAAAATGATGGATTTATGTGTGTTGAATGGGCTGGTATGATATTTGTGTTTGAGTTATGATTTTTGTGTGATGTTTGATGGATTTAAGGTCTTAAGATGCTGATGGAAGTGTTGCATGTGATGTTGGTGTAAGATTTGAAAGAAAATATTGATGTTAGGATGATTTCATGCTCGGCCAAGATGGGTTTTTGTGGTTTGAAATGTTGTTTGATTGTATTACCATAAATTATGATTAGTTTGTGATGTATATGTAAGTGTGGACATGGGCTGTCTTGATGTTAAATTGAATAAGAAAATTGTTTTGAATGTTTGAATGATATTAAGAGGTTGTTTTGATGTTGAAAATTTGAAGGAAAGTTTGGACATACTAGCTACCATGTTTCGGTTTCAAGTGTAAACCCTTAGTCTCGATTTTAACTTCCTAGTGTTAGAAACTAGATTATGAAGTTAAAATGATAAATCTAGTTAACGTTAATCTAACCCGGGAAATTGAGAGTTAACGATTGTTATAGCATTACACAATAACTAATTTATTAAGAAAAAGTCAATGAAGGGTAAAATAGTCCGTCCACAAATAAGAGATAAATTATAAAGGACAATATGATCAAGTCTAAAAATGAGAATTATGAGAATTATTATTTATTACTTAGAATTAGTAGTCACTTATTTAATTGAATAAAAGTAATATATTAGTAATGGTCAAAACTAGTCAAAGGGACATGGAAGTCATTCTAGAAAATGTTATTTATATATATATTAGACATTTAGACAATTTTTTGAGAAGGAAGAAGCAATTGTTGTGAGAAATATAGAAAGAGAGAGGGAGAGCTGCCGTGAAAAAGAAAAGTGAGAGAGAGAGGAAGTGAAGTTGGATGGCAAGAAGAACAAGGGCGAAGAAGCAAGTTTCAATCAACCTTCCAAGCCGCAAGTCACCACCTTAGGAGGTCTTCAAGCCAAACTAACCCCTCTAAACAAGAACCAAAGTAAGATGTCATCTCCTCTCTCTCTCTACTTGATGTTAGTTGGGGTTGTATGGGTATAATGAGATCTATGTGATTTTAGTGAGTTGTGATGGGTGTTCTACGCTTCAAAGAAGTGTAGAACCCTAACTAAGTGATATAGAAATTTAAATGACATGTTCTTATGTGTAAATGGTAGGTTAGGGTTTATGGATAACAAACTTTAAAGTGAGATTTAAAGCCATAAAGTGTCAAACAAATTGACAAGATTGTGAGAGACTAACATGTAGAATTGACAAGATTTACACTTTGATGTGTATGTGTGTGTGTCATGGCCATGAGGGGCAATAAGTAATCTCTGAGTTTTGATTGATTTGAACTCAAATCTAAACATAATTAAGGTTAGGAAAACATATAGAAGTGTTGGGATTGTCAAAGGAGTAGTTTTAGGTAATTTGGAGAATCCCGAGCTCAAACAAGGGACAAAGGTGACCTGCATAAGTCTAACTTATTTGGGGTTGTTCTAGACCTCAAATCATGTCTAGGAGTCATAGAAAACCATAGGTTTTGGAAGGGAACGATTCTGGTAAAAATTGTGCAAGTTATGCCCAAAATAGTGCTGTCAGAGAGTCGTTAAGTGAGATAACTATATAAATGCAATTTTTATTGCATGGAATGAATATATTTGATCATATTTAGGTAAAATAATTTTAGATACAAAAAAATTGAATTTGTTGCATGTAGGATGCAAAAATGTGGATCAAAAAACACCCGAAAAATGACATTTTTCTTATATTTGACAGAGCAAACGATAAAATTTTTTGATGAAATTTTATGGGTGACCAAATTGTGAAATAAGAGGACCGTAGGAAAAAGAACAAAAGAAAATGGAGCCCTAAGTAGAGTCATACGTTACATTCTGTTTTGAGGTGTTAAAAGAGGTGTAAATTTTTTATTTTTCGTTTCGGGCCTCTGAAAATTATATAAACTGCGTGGGGGTGTTCCCAGGGGTGTATAACTAAAACCTTTATAAAGAAATTAGAATTAGGGAGTCTCGATTAAGTTAAAAACAAGTTGGAAAAGTTACAGTGTAAAAGGTAGTTACTAGAAAAAGTTTTTTTAGAAATGTTACTTCAAAGTTTTGAGTTATGAAATTGTCACAAGTTATAATAAGAAATTGACGTGTAGGTGACGAGCAAGCAAGCGAGGCGCGAGAGACTCGTCGAGACTCAGACTTGCACGGATCTGAGGTAAGTGTTCTAACACTTGCATCTATTTCCATTTCCATGTTGAATTTTGTATACAATGGTTAAATGAAAACAAAAATGATTTTACAAATTCAAATTTAAGTTTTAAGCATATGGATTTCTTATGGAATCCATAAAGTGGTTGAAGTCAATACAAGTTGTTTTTAAAAGAGTTGAATTAAGAGAGTTTTTTTAAGTTTCAAAAATAATTAGTTTTGTACTTTTGCACTTGGTAAATTTAGTTTTAAAAACCCATCTATATACCTTAAGAGCATATGAGATTTAGCGCTACGTGATGACGCAGAAAATTCCATCCGTAGTTGCTTAATTTGCTTAGAATGTATAGTGCTACGTTACGATGCAGACAATTCTGCACGTAGTTGGTTAGTTTTATAGTTTGGCACTACGTGGCGATGCAGTACATTCCGCTCGTAGTTGCCCAAAGTTATAACACTACAATTGTGATGCAGAAAATTTCGTATTGTAGTTGCTCAGATATGAGATTTTCACCCTACGTTGCGATGTAGTAAATTCCACATCGTAATGGTCGAGATACCCAGTAGCTTCACGTTGGCACTAGTTATAATCGCCCGTGATGGTTTGAGTAATTGAAGGGTATACATGGAGATTTTGAACGAAAATTTTAAGAATTTTGAAATTCTAAGGATGAATAAGTTTATAACTTATTACATTAGTGCATACTATATTATATTATTATGTTGCACTAACTTGTTCAATTTTTGTGTAGTTTACATATTCCATTAAGTGCTGTTGTTGGACGGGGCGACGACATTTTCATTTCACATATATACTGGTGGGCGAATCGTGCAATATGTTGGTGTAAATCATGCATATTGGTTGACTGCATCAATGGTGGAAAAAAACTTGCATTTTAGATTGTATAGTTGTAAATATTATTGTGATTAGTTATGAATTTTTAGGTATGACATATACTTGTACATTTTATTATAATTTCATGCATATTGCTTGGAAAAAATGTGATGGAAATGCATGGTTGTGGATAAATGGAGTTGGAAAGAAATGAAAATATAGTCGAAGTGTGTTTTATTGCAAGTAAAATTTTGGAAACCTTCAAAATGCAGTCGTCATGCTGCCGAAATTTTTATAAAATCATTTTTAAAACTAAAACCGCGGAAAATTTCGTCCTCCCAAATTATTTTCCAAAAGTAAAGGTTTAAATTGAGTTAAATTAAGAAAATCAGGAAAGATTAAGAGATTCACTTCGCGGATCTCTCCATTCTGACAAGTCTGATTGTGAGAAGTCCGTTAGAGTGCCCAGCAGAACCCTCCAGATAAGAGATCAGAGAGAGAGTCTGGGTTGGGTCCTGTCATCAAGTGTGTCATAATGTTATATAATTATTTTGAGAGATTAGAATAATTTTATAAGTGAATGGAATGATGGAATTAACATGATATTGGAAGTAAAAATTATAGTATGCAAACTGCCATGAACTGTTATTAAGTGTATTAACGTGTTATGCAATTATTTTTGGAATTTTGAACGAGTTTATAAGATATTTGGATAACAAAATTAACTTGGAATTAAAAAGGAGTTGATTTGAATGCCAAATAATCGTTTCGTGACTGAATATTTTCCTAAGTTGTACTAATGTGATGTTTGACGGATTGAATTGAATTTACATTATGTCATATGTGTTTGAATGCATTTGTGATAAGAAAAATCAAATAGGATTGATGGTGTAAAAATTTATGGTTATTTGGCCAACATAGGCTAAGATAATGCGAAAATGCGTTTAATGTATTCGTATGAAATTTATATTTGAATTGATGAGTTTTATGTGCGTGATTGTTGCGAAATTCGAATGGAATGCGTATCTGTGTAAATAGGATCGTTACGACTTGAAAGAGGGTATTTCGATACCCTCAAGTAGTTAGAAATATATGTGCAATTCAAGTGTATGTTCTAAGCAAGAATTGCGCTTGTATTTAAGTGTAGGTAAAGTGATGAACTAAACGAAGGGCGTGGAAGAGTGGTTGTTGATTTGGGAAGCAAGTAGTTAGTGTGGACATTTACAAACTTTATTGAATTTTACAAATTGATTATTTGAAATTGCTAATATTTAAGTTCGTATTCGATTTATCAAGCTTTTGGCATGATTTCATTTTTATTATTACAATACATGTATAATTCTTAAATTTATATTATAAATGTAATTATCTTTTAAGGATGTTATAAATGTATTTATTTTTTTTCAAGCAAAGCAAGTAGAAAGTTTGATTGAAATACATGCATAGAAAATACATGCTAAGGATATTTCAAACGTTTTTAGGCTTTTGCTTTAGAAAGAAAGTTTAAGCTTTTGCCTTAGAAAAGAAGTATTTTGGTTATAAACCGTATACTAGAAAAACGAAAGTTTACAAGCAAGATCGATATGCTTTCAAACTAAGATAAAAAGAAAAACTAGAAGTTTTAAGCATATTGAAAGATTTTAGAGGCCTTCAATTTACCCTAATCCCCAATTATACCCGACCATAGTACCGTGTGTGTGTATGGCAGATTGGTTAGGAGAGTCACTAACTCGGAGGGGATTTGAGTTAGTACATCACCATCTACACGTATACGGTATAGATTCGCCGATATTAAGGGGGGAATCATGACCCCGGCATTCTCGCATCTGTGCGACTACATAGGTAGCATTCCTTAGTCCTAGTTTCGTGATGTGTAGATGTACAGTCACATGAGGACGAGTTTCCTTGGGTTACCTTGTAAGGTAAGTTTTAGAAAGAAAAGCACGTCAATTGACGTAAGATTGAGAAAACGAGAAAGCTTTACAATTTATGAAAATTATTAGCAATTTCAAGTGAAAATATTTATATAATATATGCTCGATTTATACTTTATTAGTTGAGATAAATTATTAGTTTTCCAAACTATTTTGGGAGGTATATATATATTTCGAAACAAGTTTAAAAATCTAAAAGTTACCCACTCACTGAGTTAATAGTTACCACTATTTTCATGTTTTATAAAAACCCTCCCTAAGTACAGATGCGAGCTAGAGATCAGAGGGAGCTCCGTTGATCACGCAGGCTGACTGAAGATGTGATGCTACTGCATTAGTTTGTCATTTTGAAATATCATATACTTGCATAACTCTTAAGACTTATTTATTGCATGTTTTGTAATATTATTAAGGTTACAACTTCATGTTATTGCATTGTATGTTGAAATGATGTGTGCACTTCGTTTATTCAAGTTTTATGGATTTTTTAATTACCTTTCGAATTGAAATCGGATTTGGAATTTATCTTTTGAATGGAAATCATATTTGTGATTGGTTATGGAATTGAATGAGGGTCTGAGGCCTGGAAGTTAAGATTTGCATGATTATAGAAGTGCACAGGTTTTATATCTTATTTTTATAAGGTGGAATTCTCAAAAAAGTAGCTGTTATGCTATCGGAATTTTGTTAAACCTGTTTCGCAATTATGTGTTTAAAAAAGAAAATTTCATCTGTTGTCGTTGTAAAGAGTTTCCAATAGTTTTAAAAAGGGTTTTCAAAAAAAGCAAGGGGCTTAGCTTCACAGGAACCTTTCGACCGATACAGATTCCGACCGGAAGGCCACCACGGGATTGCCAGGCGAGCTGCCTAGTAGAATGAGGAAGAGAGGCGCATCAATCTCACATTCCCCCTCTTAAGCTGCTGACACTTTTGATGCTGAAGAGGGGACAACAGATTCTCAGGTTTGGATGTGGAAAGCCGTTCCTTATAAAAATCACGACCAAGGATGTGAGCTGAGAGTAGGAGTTGGGGTTTAGTTGAAAAGGGCTGAGTTCTAGCCTATTCAGCAAGTCGATGAGATAGGCAGGAACCAAAAGTCTGAGCGCATGCCTAAGGTGATGGGTGCTGATAGCCACGAACCCCTTTGGAGGATAGGCCGCGTGATCATTAGATGTGAGTGACATGCACGACAACCTTTGGAAAGATGATATTGCCAAGCAATTCCCTCCAACTCTTTATATGTTATCTTCAAGGTGTAACAGTTAAACACCTTGCAAGCTCATCGTTCTTTAGTGGCCTAACGAATCATTATGGGGTCAGCTCAAGCTATAAACCCCTCAGCGACCTTACCTCCCAAAGAGGCCGCTTCTTCTCCAACATTACAAGCTTCCCCTGATTCGAGCTCCTTTAAGCTAGGAGAGTCACCATCCCATTTTCTGAATGATTGGCATCCATGACCTGAAGACATCTACATATGACAGGGAGCAGTTAAGTCGCCATATACAGACCATGCCTAAGAATCTAAGCCTCATATTATGTGACAACAGACTTTCTAATTTACAAATCACAAACACCATATAGATCACTAAATTCATGAGGGGCTCGACCTACGAGCAAATGAGCTACGAGCTAATAACTTACAAGTATATCACCCTATAGCTCGCTTCAAAACAATAAACATTCTGTAAAGGGCCAATCAATAAGATCAAATCAAAGAGAAATGAAGAGTCACGACTAAGAACGAGCATGCAACATCAAGAACACAAAACACTTAAGCGAATTTCAGATTTAGAAAACACGCAATGCACACAAAAACCTAAAAAACAAAAAATCAAGAGTCGGTTGTAGAGACTTACTGTGAACGCAGTACTCCTTAATCGCCTGAACGAAAATGTTGATCTTTACCTGCTTTCAAACCAAAGAGCGTCGACACCAGTAAGAAAGAAAACGAGAGAAAAAAGAGAAAGGAGGCGTTTAAGTTTGAAAATGGCAAGAGTAGAAGGGAAACGGAAGGGATGCCACTTGTATAAAGGCATGGGACCATAACCCTAGCCATTCAATCTGAGGGCTAATAAACCGCCTTAGATCTAACGGTGTAGTGCGAGTTACAGAAACTATTATCTTGATGAGCTATCAGTTGAGAAACGTGCGCATTAAAAGCGCATAAAATGAGACTTACAAGTGGTGCAGTTACCAAAAGAGTCTCTACAAGACAAGTGATGGGACGGAATCTGAAAGACAGCATGACAGGTTGTGACACATCAGCTTTTATAAGCGAGCTTGAGCTCCTAGCTCGAAGATTGCACTAAGAGTTGGGCTGACAAGCCTCTCTCCTTACTAGGCCTACCGACTGCCTCATGGTAACCCTTTAATGGATATCTGATCCAACTGGAAAGTTACCATAAAGTTACACCATTTACTTTTCAAAACCTTCTTTTAAAGCAGAAACACGAGGAAATTTTACATTTTCGTTTTAATCATTTATAAAACAAATTTATTAAAATTCGGATAGTATAACGACTGTTTTTCGAACATGCCACCCTGTAAATTGAAAATTTAATATTTCTATAAAAAAAACATTTCTCCACTACTGGGCCTCAGACCCTCAAATCAGTTTCCACAATTTCAACCACAAACAATTGTTTAAATAGAAATAAATGATTGGCAAATAATTTTTATTAAACACAAAAGTATAATTTTCATTTACCAAAATTTAATTTCATTAACACAATATATTATATACAACCCAAAAGATAATTTACAAATGTATTTACCAAAATCTACTTATGATGCATGACATACAATTTAAAATATAAACCTATGTAGTGATTATCTTCGCGTCAGACCACCTACGCGTCTGACGGAGCCTTTTCTAATTGACAGCTCGTACCTATAACTTGAGAGGATTTTTCAAAAATACCTAAAAAGAATGGTAGGTATAAAACTCAGTGAGCGGATAACTTTCAAACTAAAATTTCCTTTTCTAAAATATATATATCCTCTCAAAATAGTTTATAGAACTAAAAATTTCTTATAACTTTATTAAAATTATAAAACTAATTAATGCTTATAAACATTTTTTTATTTATCAAAACTAGAAATAAATTTGTCATTTAATAAACTTCAAGTCTAGTGACGTGTTTTACTCTTTTGATCTCGCCAAAGGCAACCTTGGGAAATCTTAGTTCTATAGTGACCGAATTTTTCATTGCCACCTGAGCTCGGGGATGCTACTATGTGTAGTCGCAGATGCGGGAAACTTGAGATTGTAAACCTCCCCAACATTGGCAAATCTACACTACCATATACGTGCAGAGGGCGACTTACCGACTCGACTCAACCCCTCAAGTTAGTGACTGACTCTCCCAACCACTCTTGCCATACACGCATACGATACTTCGGTCGATAATCTCTAGGGATGAGGGTAAACCTAAGACATCTAAAATTTCTTTTTCAAAGTACTAAAAATTCTTTCTTTTCTTTTCAACTTATTAACTGAAAATAAAACTTCACTTTTCTAAGGCCAAAGTCTAACATCAAATCTACTTTAGCATGTCTATTCTTGCATATATATACTCAATTAAAATAAATTGCTTTCAAACTAATAATCAACATGCTAAAGTTTAAACAATTCAAAATTATAAACTTGGTAACTTAAAATAATATAATTAATTGAACAAATAAAAAGAGAGCATTTAAACAACAATGTAAATAATTTCATTACAACTCATAAAAACTTATAAACACTTTAAATAAAATATAACTACTCCCAACTTTATTATCACCACTACATCACCACTCTTCCAAACCTCCCCTTTTTGATGTTCTTCAAATTTGGATTTAAATGATCATGTACTAAATAAATCCAATTCTTGATATAATCTTTCCGACCAACTTCCTAACCAATATTTTTCACTTAAACTTATTCAATTATCCAACAAATCTCTCAATTAAATCTTTAACACAATCAAATTCTAATTAATCACTTAATCTAATTGAGAACACATATTTAATAAATTCACCACTTCACTAAATTTCCCACCAATAACCTCACATCCATTTCAATTTTTTTTTTCCTTGCATTCTTTTAATACTAACCAATTTAAATTCATCCCAAAACCTCACACAACTTATTCAACCATTAATTTCAACTTAAACACATCCAAAAACACAAATGATCTATACACTAGTATAATTACTCATCACTTCATTCCTTTGATTTTCTTTCCACAAATTTATTCCAATCCACTTAAAATGTCACATAAATTCATCCAACCATCAAATTAATTCTATTACATAAACTTTTCCAAGTTTAGTCATATACTAGTAGATCATACAACCAAATTATTTACTTCATTCCAAGATAAAAAATCACACACAAATACTTCAAATAATCCTCAGTTACTCAACCAAAGCCTTAAAATACAAAATCAATTTAATTTCATCGAATCCATAAATCAAGCCCTAACTTTATCTTACAAGATTCTTGACCCAAAGCTTCTTGATGCTTTCCTTCACTTCTAAGCTGAATTTGATAATGATCTAACTCTATTCATGCCATAAAATCCATCAAAACTTATTTAAATCCATTCTAAAAAGATACCCATAAAACTCCATACCAACTAACATCAATTTAAATCTATTTTCTTATCACTTTCTTGATAACTCTTGGATGGATTTTGAGAATTAGGGATGGATGAACACCATGGAAACCTTTTCTTCTTCTTCTTCTTCATTCATGGCACCTCCTCTCTCTCCTTTTTTTTTTTTTTTTTCCTTTTCGAATCTGCTCACTTTAGCTCACGGTATGCTCTTCATTAGCTTTGTCTCACGGTTTCTCCTCTCTTTCAATCGAATGTCTCTCTTATTCAAGCTCTCATGCATTTCAACTATATATAACTCTTACCAATGTCTAATTTGTCCTTGGAATGACTTTAAAATCACACTTGAGCCATTAGTTGCAAGATAACAACTTTGATTGGTCAATTAATTTCTTTCAATTAATAACTAACCAATCCATTCAATTTTTAGTTCAACCTCAACTAATTACTCTTATTTTTTGACTTAATTGTGTCATGACACCATTGGTTTTCACCAAAGCACATGAATTGTGCTTCTTAAATGATAATCTTGTCATGTATCCTTGAATCATTCATTGAACTTAAATTTAATCCCTCATTTATCACTAACAAATTTCAAAAATATTCCATGATCATTTTATCATCAAATTGATCATGCAATACTCTAATTGGGTGTCTTAACCTTTAATCCCATGCTGCGAAAAAAATTTCGGTTGATTTTAAACTCACTAAATTCTCAACGTTTCTAATAACGGTATTTTTATCGATTTATCTTCGGAACTCTTAAAATCTACTTAAACGGACTCCTTTTCGCTCAGTTTCAGTTTCATTAGGCTCTATTAGTCATTCTGAATATTTTCGATTTTCCGAGATCGAACTCAAAAATTCACTATTCATACATACTATTCACCCAAAATCACTATTCATCCGAAAAATACTATTTTTCCTAAAAAATGAAATTTGGGGTCCTACAATTCACCTTTCCTTAAAAATTTTCGTCCTTGAAATGTAAACAGACATACCTGACTCAAATAGCTGCGGATATTGACTGTGTATCTACTCCTCGTGCTCCCAAGTGGCTTTTTCTACTACATGATTCCTTCATAGCACTTTTATTAATGGAATGATCTTATTGTGAAGAATCTGAATTGGTACTTCTTCATATGATAAGTTCTCTTTAAGTTCCACTGGTTGCTTTGTCAAAACGTGTGAAGGATCTGGTAAATACTTGCGGAGCATTGAAACATGGAATACATTATGTATCTTGGACAGCTCTGCTGGTAGCTCGAGTCTATATGCCACTTTTCCCACTCGGTCGATCACTTCATAGGGACTAATGTAACGTGGACTTAGCTTACCACGTTATCCAAAACGAATGATTCATTTCCATGGTGATACTTTGAGGAATACCTTATCTCCAACTTGGAACTCCAAATCCTTTCTACCCTTATCCGCGTAGCTCTTCTGTCGATCCTGGGTGACTTTCAATCTATCCTGGATAATCTCGATCTTATCAGTATACAACCTAGCTAATCTATCTAAGGAATATATACTCCGGATGGGTACGAAATGGGCTGACCTCGAAAGTCGATCTGCTATTACTCATATACTATCATATCCATTTCGACTTCACCGAAATTCTACCACAAAATCCATAGTAATGTTTTCTCATTTCCATTCAGGAATAGGGAGTGGCTAAGTAAGTCCTGCTAGTCTTTGGTGTTCTGCTTTAACCTACTGACATATCAAACACTTAGAGACATACTTAGCTATCTCCCTCTTCATACCTTTCCATCAATAATGCTTTCTAAAAGTATGGTACATCTTAGTACTCCTTAGATGTATAGCATAAGCTAAAGAGTGGGCTTCATCTAAAATTTCTTTCTTGAGTTCTGCCAGATTAGGTACACATAGTCTCTGTCCTATAACCAAGGTACCATCATCTCTTACTCTAAAGTCATCCCTGTGACCTGACTCTATCTTCCGTCTAATCTTGGCATAAAGTCGTTGCTCCCTCAACTTCTGTAGAACTGCTCTCAGATGCTCAACATGCTGCTCTTTACTACTTGAATACACTAAGATGTCGTCTATGAATACTATCACAAACTTATCTAAAAAATCATGGAATACCCTGTTCATTAGATCCATGAATGCAGCTGGTGCATTGGTTAGCCCGAAAGGCATAACCAGAAACTTATAGTGTCTATAGCACGTCCTGAAAGCAACCTTAGGGACATCATCACCCTTAATCTTTAATTGATGGTATCCGGACATTAAATCTATGTTAGAGAACACCTTTGCCTCCTGAAGCTGATCAAATAAATCATCTATCCTCGGGAGTGGGTATTCATTCCATACAGTCACTTTATTCAGTTCCTGATAATCTATACACAATCTCATATTCTTATCCTTTTTCTTGACAAATAGCATTGTTGCTCCCTAAGGAGATACACTTGGTCAGACAAAACCCTTATCCACCAGTTCTTCCAATTGTGCTTTCAATTCCTTTAACTTGGTGGATGTCATTCTATACGGTGCTTTGGAAATAGATGCTATTCTCGGAACCAAATTAATCTCAAATTCGATCTCTCTGTCTGGAGGTAATCCAGAAAGATCATCTGGGAACACATCTGGAAACTCATTAACCAACGGGATATCTTCTATCCATACTTCCCTCTTTGAAGTATCTATCACATAAGCCAGATACCTTGTACACTGCTTTCTCAACGTCCTTTGAGCTACCATAACTGACATACACTAGTTGAAAAGCATTCTGCGCTCCCCACAAAATACTGTATCCAGCTCACCTGGTGAACTAAACCTAACCTTCTTTCTGTAACAATCCACAATGGCATGATGCATAGCTAACCAATCCATGCCTAGTATAATGTCAAAATCATAAATATCAAGCAAAATCAAACTAATTGGAAAAACTCCACTTTTAATCACTACATCACTGTTTCTGAAAACACTGTCTTGCCACTAACTTGCCTCCAGTAGGAGTAGTAACTATCATACTGCACTCCATAGGCTCTAAACCCACATTAACTTGACTAGCAAATTCTATGGAAACAAAGGAGTAAGTGGCTCATGGGTCAATTAAAGCATACGCATCCTTACCAAATACTATCACCGTACCTGTAACTACCTTGAGGTGGCCTCAGCATCGTACTGTGTCACTGTAAATATCCTAGCCTGTGCACAGGGTCTCCCTTACTATCTTTTGGATGGGGCACCTCTACCTACACCTCTACCAGGTTGACTGGGAGTAGGAATTCCTAGTCCTCTCGGATGTGGACCTCTCCTCTTTGGAGTTGAACCTTGTCGGTTTGTCTTTGAGTCACTGATCTTGACTCATCAGTATCACCAGCAGCTCTCTTAGGGCAATCTCTCATGTACTGTCCCTCCTGGCCACAATGATAATATCCCGTACTCCCCACGTGGCACTCTCCTCTGTGTAGTCTACCGCATTTTCTGCACATTCCTGATCTGTTCTGGACACCACCTCTGCCCTATGATCCTGACGGTGGCCTAACGGAACCCTGATTGGATATGGCTAAATGACTCTACTGTTTACTACTGGACAACCTAGACTTGCTTTCGATCTTAGGGTTTTACTGGGACCCCCTAAAAACCATCCTGAACCCTAACTGCACTTCTGTTTTTGTTTCGGGTCTCTGTCTCCCTGCACAGTCCTTTCGACTCTCAGCGTTGCCTCGACCAATCACCCGTACTCTCTGTGCTTTGTAGCTACTACGTAGGCCTTGATTTTTGGATTCAGGGCCTAGTCAAATTTGCGACACCTATTCAATTCATCGTCCACTATAAATGGTGACACTCTTGACAGCTTGGTAAATTTCTTCTCATATGCTTCAACGGTCATGTCTCCCTGAACCAAGTTGTAGAATTCCTCTATTCTAGGCATCTCTGTAAGCTCTTGGATAGAATTTCTCATTGAAATCTTCCTTGAATTTCTCCCATGTAATCTGACCTGTAGTTCTCCTCCTAATGGAGTCCCACTAATCCTTGGCAGAAGCTTTTAATATAAATTAAGCAATGGATACTTTCTGGGGATCCGTACACTCCATCTGCTCCAATATCCTCCCTATATTGTCTAGCCACTCAGTAGCGACCTCCGAACCTCCCGATCCGTCATACACCTTAGCACCCAATTTCCTTAACCTCTCTACCGTGGCATAAGGTGCGCGCGGTCCTAAGCCCTTTATCACTTGGGCAAATCTTTCCATCGGATCTACTACAGGCTCTCCTATAGGCGGTTCGGATGGACCTGCTACTTGCGAATCATTCACTGATTCATTTATTCTTTCCTTACCCTTAGGTGGAATAGGTGGAGCCTCAACTGCGGCTCTATGCGTACAAGGACGGCCAGCACGACGCATTACTCACTGCATTCAAATCATACTAAAATGTTATGCAATGTATGGTTTATGTAAAAATAAATTCAAAAACCTGCTTTGATACCAAATTGACATGCCCCTCTCCTTACTAGGTCTGTCGGCTGCCTCACGGTAGCCCTCCAGCAGATATCTGATCCAACTAGAAAGTTCCCATAAAGTTATGTCGTTTACTTTTGAAAACTTTCTTTTAATGTGGAAACGCAGAGAAATTTTTTGTTTTCTTTTTAATCATTTATAAAACAAATTTATAAAAATTTGGGCAACATAACGACTATTTTTCGAACATGCCACCCTACAAATTGAAAATTTAACACTTCTATAACAAACATTTCTCCACTAATGGGCCTCAGGCCCTCAAATCAGTTTCCACAATTCCAACCACAAACAATTATTCAAGTAGAAATCAATGATTGATAAATCATTTTTATTAAACACAAAAGTATAATTTTCATTCACCAAAATTTAATTTCATTAACACAATATATTATATACAACCCAAAAGATAATTTACAAATATATTTACCAAAATCTACTTATGATGCATGACATACAATTTAAAATATAAACTTATGCAGTGATATCTTCGCATCAAGCCACCTACATGTCCGACGGAGCCTGTTCTAACTGACGGCTCGTACCTGTACCCGGGAAGGATTTTTCAAAAATATATAGAAAGAATGGTGGGTATAAAACTCAATGAATAGATAACTTTTAAACTGAAATTTCATTTTCTAAAAATATATATATATCCTTTCAAAATAGTTTATAGAACTAAAATTTTTTTATAACTTTATTAAAATTATAAAACTAATTGATGCTCATAAACATTTCTTTATTTCTCAAAACTAGAAATAAATTTCTCATTTAATAAACTTCACACCTATTGACGTGTTTTTCTCTTTTGATCTCACCAAAGGCAACCCAGGGAAATCTTAGCTCTATAGTGATGGAATTTCTCATCGCCACCTGAGCTCGGGGATGCTACTATGTGTAGTCGCAGATGTGAGAAACTTGAGGTTGCGAACCTCCCCAACATCGGCAAATCTACACTACCATATGCATGTAGAGGCCGACTCACCGACTCCGACTCAACGCCCCAAGTTAGTAACTGATTCTCTCAACCACTCTTGCCATACACGCATAACGTATTTTGAATGGTAATCTTTGGGGATTAGGATAAACCTAAGACATTTGAAATTTATTTTTCAAAGTACTAAAAATTTCTTTCTTTTCTTTTCTCTTTATTGCTTGAAAATAAAACTTTACTTTTCTGAGGTCAAAGCCTAACATCAAATCTACTTTAGCATGTCCATTCTTGCATATATATACTCAATTAAAATAAATTGCTTTCAAACTAATAATCAACATGCTAAAGTTTAAACAATTCAAAATTATAAACTTGGTAACTTAAAATAATATGATTAGTTGAACAAATAAAATGGAGCATTTAAACAACAATGTAATTAATTTCATTATAACTCATAAAAACTTATAAACACTTTAAATAAAATATAACCACTCATAACTTTATTATCACCACTACATCACCACTCTTTCAAACCTCCCCTTTTTGATGTTCTTGCTTCCAAATAACCTACAACAACATTCCACCAATATTTCATCACCTCCCTCACTTAATTTCCATACCAATCATATTTATTCTTCAAATTTGGATTTAAATGATCATGTCCTAAATAAATCCAATTCTTGATATAATATTTCCAACTAGCTTCCTAACCAATATTTTTCATTTAAACTTATTCAATTATCCAACAAATCTCTCAATTAAATCATTAACACAATAAAACGCCAATTAATTACTTAATCTAATTCAATACATATATTTAATAAATTCACCACTTTACTAAATTTCCCACCAATAACCTCACATCCGTTTCAATTTTTTTTTTCCTTGCATCCTTTTAATACTAACCAATTTAAATTCGTCCCAAAACCTCACACAACTTATTCAACCATTAATTTCAACTTAAACACATGCAAAAACACAAATGATCCATACACTAGTATAATTACTCATCACTTCAATCCTTTGATTTTCTTTCCAAAAATTCATTCCAATCCACTTAAAATATCACATAAATTCATCCAACCATCAAATTAATTCAATTATATAAACTTTTCCAAGTTTAGTCACATACTAGTATATCACACAACCAACTTATTTATTTCATTCCAAGCTCAAAAATCACACACAAATGCTTCAAATAATCCTCAATTACTCAACCAAAGCCTTAAAATACAAAATCAATTTAATTTCATCCAATCCACAAATCAAACCCTAACTCTACCTTACATGATTTTTGACCCAAAGCTTCTTGATGCTTTCCTTCATTTCCAAGCTCAAATTGATGATGATCTAACTCTATTCATGCTATAAAATCCATCAAAACTTATGTAAATCCATTCTAAAAAAATACCCATAAAACTCCATACCAACTAACATCAATTTAAATCTATTTTCTTACCACTTTCTTGAGAACTCTTGGATGGATTTTGAGAACTAAGGATGGATGAACACCTTGGAAACCTCCTCCTCTTCTTCTTATTCTTCTTCCTTCACGGCACCACCTCCTCTCTTTTCTTTTTTTTTTCTTTCCGGTTCTGCTCACTTTAGCTCACGGTCTGCTCTTCTTCAACTTTGTCTCACGGTTTATCTTCTCTGTCAACCGAATGCCTCCCTTATTCAAGCTCTCATGCATTTCAACTATATATATAACTCTTACCAATGTTTAATTTGTCCTTGGAATGACTTTAAAATCACACTTGAGCCATTAGTTGCAAGATAACAACTTTGATTGGTCAATTAATTTCTTTCAATTAATAACTAACCAATCCATTCAATTTTTAGTTCAACCTCAACTAATTACTCTTACTTTTTGACTTAATTGTGTCACGACACCATTGGTTTTCACCTAAACACATGGATTGTGCTTCTTGAATGACAATCTTGTCATGCATCCTTGAATCATTCATTGAACTTAAATTTAATCCCTCATTTAATATTAATAAATTCCAAAAATATTACATGATCATCTTATCATCAAATTGACCATGCAATACTCTAATTGAGTGTCTTAACCTTCAATCTCATGCTTCGAAAAAAATTTCAATTAATTTTAAACTCACTAAATTCTCAACATTTCCAACAAAGGCATTTTTATTTATTTATTTTCGGAACCCTTAAAATCCACTTAAACAAACTCCTTTTCGCTCTGTTTCAGTTTCATTGGGCTCTATTACTCATTCTAAATATTTTCAATTTTCCAAGGTCGAACTTAAAAATTCACTATTCACGCATCATTATTTACCCAGAAATCACTATTCATCCAAAAATGCTATTTCTCCTAAAAACTGAAATTTCGGGTCCTACATGGGGGGCTAATGTTGTGGATATATTTGGGGTTGTATTAATGGGTTGGTAAAAGCCCAACAAGCTAATCCAATGGGTTGCCCCAATAGATAACACTCAGTTTGCCAACACTCAGCTCGTGGAAGTGAGCTTTTAGTTTGCCAGTGCAGTTTTCAGGTCACTGGTCAACCATGGTCAAGCTCACCTTATGCTCAACTCGGGGTCGTCCAAGGCGAGCTACAACTCAAAGCTCGAAGTGCTCATTAAGAGAATTATTCTAAAAAGGCAATAGCCTAATTTGAGAAGGAGTCAACTGCCAAAATTGGAAGCATAATCAAATCCTATTTCGGCAAAGTATATCCCTAATTTGACAGATATCAGTTTTGGAAATGTAATTAATGTGTGATTCTTTCCTATTATTGTTGTATTCAAATTGTAACATCTCACGCTATAAATAGGGGTTGAAAATTCATTGTAGACACATAATAACTAATAAGATACTGCGACTCTACAAAAATAACCAAAGAAGCAGTCGTGGATGTAGACATCTTTTTACGTCGAACCATGTAAAAATCCCCTTGCAATCTCTGTTCTTCTTCTTCCTTTTTTCTTGTTTTTGCTTTGTTTCTCTTTAGTTGCAGGTATTGGGTTAAGAACTTCGGTCGACCAAATTCAGATGTCGATAAACCTCAATTGTAGATTTACCACAAATAAAGCACCTAACTTTATTTGCTTTCTTCAAACTCTTTTGGATTACTGTTCTCAAACTAAATTTCACTGTATATAGCACTCAAATACTTAATTTGAGACTATATAAGTAATCGTGGATATTACATGATATTTGTATAAAGTAAAAGATTTCATAAATGCACAGAAATTGAATAAATATATTTTATTTATTTTAAATGTTTACTAATTATAAGTTCTTGTAGCACAAACCCTAACAATCTTTGAGCTTAACATGACATGAGATACATCAAATATCTTGATGTTATTGTTATGGGTCATGTTGATTTTCATGCTTTCTTAATTGTTTGGGAAGGATCGAATTACCACATTTACTTGCTGCTCATTAGTATAAGGCATGACCAGTTGATTTCAAATATCATGTTTGGCATCTCTCTCATATGCCACCTCATCTTATGATCCTAGCGCTTCAGATAAGTGTCAAACTTGATTATAAGTCTTCTCAATTTGGCAGTTAACGACACACCACATTTGTCTTTCAAAGTTAGTCAAATGTCTTATGTCGTTTTATAGTCTTCGTACACGCATAGTGGTCATCAGCCATGTTGGGCAGCATCATTATACGAGCAATACTGTTTTTTCTCTTTTAGGCTTGATAAGACTCAAACATCTTTTATATGCTGAGCAGATCATGCTCGATTTCGACCATGCTATTGGTTAGGGTTTCGAGTGCCTCTTGCTCCTCAATGATATACTGAATTTTTCATTGCCAAATATCATACTTAACACCATTCAATTTGTCACCCTTATTTAGTTTAATAACTATGTTTTTTGAAGCACGTGTTGTTTCCCTAAATGGCCGTTAATTCAACTTAGAGACTTATGGTCTATATCTTTCTACATCTATATTAGCACATCCACTATTATTTTGTGAAAATATTATAACAACTATACATTGATAAATACGATAAAAGAATCTTTGGGTAGGAATAAAAAAAAGTAGTCAAGGTACCTATCATCATCTAACTTTCAAATATTCACTAAACTATATATATAAGTGTTTTGTACAAAATAGTCCTAACATCACTCTAAAAGATTTTAAGACACCTATAATTTAAATAGCATTATTTGAGATCTTTATAACCTCAAACATTTCATCATCAGAGATCTTTATAACCTTCGGCATTTTATCATCTGAGATTTTCATGATCTCAAATCCTATTAGCCATTTGAGATTTTTATAATCTCAAGGTCTTGGTTGACATATGAGATCTTAATAACCCCTTTATCATTTGATAAGACAATTATCTCAATTACATCATTAGATGGCTCATCATTGTCAGAGTTAGTCAACCTAATCCCATAGAAATGCAAGTCGATGACCTAAATCTCGTCATGAGATTATCATTTTTCTTCTTTTTCTTCTTCTCTTTTTTTAGCTCCCTATAGAGCAAAATAAATAAAATATTGTAATTCAACTTATAATTAGAGGGAATAAATAATTGAGATGAAAAAAGAAGAAAGAATAAACCAAAAAAAAAAAAAAATCACTAGAAAACTCCTCAGAAACCATCATACACCACCGGCCAACAGAGTTGGCCATATGCCGCAAAGCTGCTGCATGTGCCTTCCAAGTGCACACTGATGATAGCACCCATATGTTGTGCTCTATGTTCGACATGCATTTCCAATGGTGCAAGCTTCGCATTCATTAAAAAGCCATGTGGCATGTTATGATTCGACTATGCATCTCAATGGCAGCATACGACGTGACACACAGCCTCAACACAAGCTACCATGTGTGTGATTCCAAGTGCACCATGTGTCCTCATGCATCATGCCACGTATCACACACAACTATCCATGTGATGCCATGCATCATTCACGTAACCGCCTAAACGTTGCTTGTTTAGCCATTCATGCATCATATAAATGCTTACCCATGCATCACACATATGACGCTAATCGGTCACCTCTGTGTCATTTGTGTGGCGCCTACGTGGGTAGGTTTGTGCAGTTGCTATTTCTGTCCGATGACCGGACCACTTTCAAATTCATCAGAATTTCATTTCAATTCCTATTTTGCCCTTAATTTGCTATATTGTAGATTCCTAACATGAGAGTCGGATTCATAATTAAGCCTAAAATTAAATACAGTATTCAACAGTGATGATAGAGTTTGAGCCATAACTTCTTTTGATCCATTTTCACTCGTTTTTAAACCAAATTTTGTGATTCAAATTTTTGTAGACTCATCTTGATATCTAGTTTCATAAGAAATTAGAGTAATGCAAAATGGAGTTCTAACAATGAGAAATCATGTCTACCATGTCTCTAATTCTTAGGTTTTCAACCGAAATTAAGTTTTATGGCAATTTTAATTGTGTGATCACTATTCTAACCAGCAAACAATCTTAATATAGACTCTGATACCAATGAAATACAATTCAAGCAGCATAAAAATTCATTAAAAATAGTAAAATGGAACCCAAAAGCATACTCATTTATACATAGTGGAAATTTTTCTGTATCTTTGAATTGTTCAATTGGTCAACTCCAATTATAATGATGAAAAGGAACCTCAAATCATAGTGTGATTTACCTTGTCATGTATTTCTCTATTTTCTCTCTTTACTGTGTTTGTTCTTATTTCTATATATTGTGTTTTAGTGTTTAGACCAATATCAACCAAATCACAAAGATCATTTCTCTTTTTATAACGCAAACTAATAACTACCAAGTAGTTATTTATTTCAATCCAAACCATTTGGATTGGATCAGATCACAGATTTGTGTCATTTTGGTGGAGCCAACCCAATAACCCAATAACCTGATGACCATTTCCTAAATTAACATACAGTTGAAAGAGGTTCTCAACATTCCTATATTCTTCGAAGATACCATTCTCCTCAAGGGTAAGATCTGAAACCTATTCTGCCACCTCAAGTTTATCAACTATTGTATTCACCTCCTACTTAAAGATGTTTGGCCGTAGCCCCTCTCCTTGAGTTCACCGATAATTATTCTCCAATCTCTATTTGATCTCATTGGTGGATCTCTGAATTTCTTCAATAGCCTTTGGCAATCACACCATCGAAGTAGACATATCCTCTACGTTTTAGATACCCTTGACTAATCTTCTCCCATAGCCTTGAATCTTTTGGCCTCCATGTTTCTCAACCAAAGCTTTTTTCTTTTTTCGTTTTTTACCAAAACTCTTACGATTATTTTTTCAAACACTTTCAATGAATTTTTTTTTTTTTATACACAATTTGTATGAATTCTTCCAATGGTTTTATTGTTGGAATCTCTCAAGGGAATATATATATTTTAAATAACTCTCAATGAAATTTTTCCAACGGTATTATCCTAGAAAACTCTCAATAATTTTTTTTTTCTCTCTCAATGAAAGCTTCCAACAATATTAGTGCCAAAATTCTCATAATGATTTATTTTTTATCTCAATGAAATCTTCTAACAGTATTAGCACTAGAATTCTTTCAATGATTTTTTTTTAACCACTCTCAATAATTTTTTTTTTTCAAAACTCTCCCCCAACTTTTCTTTTTCTTACTCTCAACACTTAGTGATTTTTTTCCCCTCAATTTCTCTCAATGAAAGCATTAAATTATTAAGGACCTAAATCTTGATCCAATAATAAGACTTAAGCACACCATAAACAAGATATATTTAGAATCAATTAACTCACATAATTGGGCAAATTGACTCTCTAAAATTAGATAATAGAATTTACCTAACCCTAACCCAAGCAAATTCTAAAGCAAACTATCGGAAAAGCCGAAATAATTCTAGAATCAGATTAACAAAATAACTTTAATCTAACCCAAGCCAATGCCATAATGAATTTTAGGAATAAGCCAAAAAACACACTATAATTACCTAGCAACTTGCAGGATTTTACTAATTCTCATTCATTAAAAACTTAATTACAACTATAATATACCCTCTCGATTATAGTACTATGCATGTACAATGTAAAAGTTACATTTATTTATGAAACAATAAGGTAATTTAAAGTACCCGGATCCATAATGGAATCCTAGTAGGATTTCCAGGCAGGTCTAATATAATTTCGAATGCGACAAGTAGCATGATGATTTATTAAAATTGAACGTGAAAAATTATCATAAGAAATTCCACGAAAGGGCATTATTATGTTAACTAGAGAAAAATATATCTAGGGGCATTTTTGGGAATTTGAAGGTGTGAGATTGTGCATGAGAAAATGACATTTGGCAAATAGATAAAAAGACTACATGAGAAAATGACAAGTGTGTGCATGGAACTAGGAAGGAAAGGAGTTAGTTAGAATAGAACTATACTTTTACATTTCAACCAATAGAATTTCTTGAACTTTAACTAGTGGCAAGCTAATAATTTCTAGCTTAGTTTATAGGCATTTTTCAATGGCAAGCTTGTAAATTTGATGACAATTAAGGGCATTTGTTAACTTATCCAAAACCTATATAAGTCAAGCCTTTACAAGTGAAATTAAAAAAACACAAATTGAGAGAAAAAGGGAGTTAGGGTCGGCAGAACAGAGAGCAGAGCCATAACTGTTCTTTCCCATTTTTCAAGCAATTCTAAGTGAGTTTCAAGTCATCTAAGGGTCATCTATAAGCTTAGGAAAAGGATTGTGACGGGACCCTTCCCGAATCCCTCCTCTTAACCCGAGAATGACCTCGTAGCACTTCAATAGAACTCCAACGAATCCTAACTTTGGCCCAAAGAAACCCCGTTGGAGTACCGCGACTTACTTAAAACTTATTTATTAAATTATTTACTTGGAGGCAGAGGTAAAATTTTTCGTTTTCCTAATGAAAATCCGGTAGCATACCGGTTGTTTATTGAACTATGTCACCTTGTAAATTCAAAAGAAATTTAAAATACTTCTATGGCACACAAATCTCAACTACCAAGGGCCTCCGGCCTGTGCCCCAAACTCAGTTCCAGCACGGAAAAACCCAATCACAAAACTGATGGAAAAACTAAAATTTTCTTATCAAAACAGTTTTCTAAACATGCATCCAACAACTTGTATTTATATTTATAATGTACATCATACTTTACTACAAATTATACACATGACCAAAAATTGAGCTATACAATGATATCCAAGTCGTTTGTCAATCTCTTCGCGTGTCTGTCTGTGCCTCGTCCACTGAACGACTCGCTCCTGCACCTAAAGGAACATTTTTAGAACACAAGGAAAACAAACTGTGAGTATAACTTAGTGAGGTAAACAACTTAATAAAACTAAAGTGTTTTCTGATATACTTTATATAATCTCATTCAAAAACCTTTTCTGAAATTCATTTTGAATTTCTTTCTAAAACTTTCTCATTTCTCACATTGATGGTAACCCAAGGAAACTACTCTTGTCATGATAGCATCAAATCTCTAGCTAGCCATTAGGAATTAAGGAATCTGCCCTATGTAGTCGCCGATGCGCGAACTCTGGGCACACGTTAACCCTACGCAATCGTTCTGAACTACATTACCCTATATGTGCACGAGGTGACTTAATTGACTCTCATCTCTCAAGAGTCGTCCGGACTCCACTCTCAGTTAGTGATTCTCTCTCATCTACTATGCACGCATAGAGTATTCCACTGGGCCTTTAATTGGGATTAGGGTAAACCGTAGGCGTAATAAATTACTTTTGCTTAATCTTTTTAAAATAAATTTATTCTCAAGGCAAACTATCTAAAATCTTGAACTCTCATTTATTCTTAGTAGAAATACGAACTTAAACTCAAAATTCACAAGATGTGATTATACTATACAATTCAATTATATAATAAAACAAAGGCATATAATCATAAAATGAAATTTAAATAACACTACACTTGAAAGGGTTGATTTTCTACTCACAAAACGCCTTCCGATCAAAAGCGAACCTCCTCTGAAATGCTCCGATACACTCTGCCTTTATCCTAAGACATTGAATACTCATTTAGAATCACTTATATAATTAACACAAAGCTAGAAATCACAGAAAACTCAACTAACTCTATAAAAGACTTTTTACACCTAAATCTTTGCAACTAGGTTTCTACTTAATCAATGCTTTTGAATTTCGATTTCTTGGCACAAACCTTATTTATTAACACCTAGGGACACTCCAGAGGGCTTAAAATGGTCGTCGGAAGCCCAGAACGCAAAATCACTGTTTTTGGACCCCTAAAACCGAGGCTATGCTAGGGCCTATCCTAGCAATTTTCTTTGCTCTGTTTTCACTCTAATAATCTCCCTAACTCGCACTTAGGTCACCTGTAAATCGGTTTCAATAAATTCTAAGTATAGGGGGTTGAAACCTATTAAATGCTTATTTTTTAACACTTTTTTATGCACATTTTTGCATCCTACATGCAATGACCTCATTTTTTTTTTATATCTAAGGTTTTTTTACTCAATTATGACCGAATACATTCATCTTATGCCTCGAAAAATGCATTTGTGATCACATCTTACTTTATGATTATATACCTACATTATTTTGGCCATAACTTCTTCAATTTTTATCGGAATCATTCCCTTCCAATTTCTATGATTTGCTATGACATTTAGGAATTTTTTGAGGTCTAAAACAATCCCAAATAAGCCCAACTAGTGGAGGTCTCTATAGCCCCTTCATCTAGCTCAAAATTTCCTAACTTAACTCTACACTTTATCTTTTTCAATTCTATCACTTCTAATAGGTTTCTTAGTATCTAAATTGTATGAATTAAGTCTCAAATTGATGAAAACAAAATGGGTTATCCAAGCCCTAAGCTTGGCCGAATTCACCTCCATAAATAACCATTCATACTCCTTCAATTTCTAACTCCAAACTCACACTAAATTTATCACCAATCAACATAATATCAAACCATAAACTCAAAACAACACTTGGAGCAAGATAAGAGATAGGTTTTTATAGGATCTAAGATAGATTAACACAATAAAACTCACTTACTTACACTTTGCTTTTGCTCCAAATTTGATCTAGTAGCTTTGGATGATGACAAGACAAGATTTGTTGACAATTTGCTTGAAGAACTTGACTTAAAATCCTTGGTTTCTCCTCTTCTCTTGATCGACTCTCTCTCTCCCCCTCACTCTCGGCTTTTCACGGCAAAAATGAATGAAGAATTGCCTTGATCTCCACTTTATATAGTGGTGCAACAATTTCATTTTAGTCCCTCTTAAAAATTGTTAAAATGACCCTTATACTTTACTTAATCTTGTCATAACCCCTAACTAGATAAACTTGAATCTAATTGGTCCATTTAACTCATTAGAGACCACAAGCTTTTCCACCAATCAAATGGCTCCACATGGTTCACTAAATACCATAACTTTTTATCATATTTGGCAACTTCCCATTGGTGGAACCTTTTTAACTTTTGACTTTGAAAAGTAAATTCATTTTATTCTATACTCTCCCATAACATTTCCTAATATTCTTGGGTCCTCTAATCGACACCTTATTCTTGATGTGAAATTAAATTAAGCTTTAAAAATTACTACCAGAGCGTTACTATTCAACTGTAGCTAGAATCGAGGGTTTACAGATTGAGCAAAAACAAGTGAGTTTTGGGTGGTAAGAATATTATTTTGTAGACTTTTATATGTAGTTTATATGTGATTTGTATGTGAGTTGTTTGATTAAAGTTCCATGTGAGTTTTATGTGATTTTTATGAGATATTTATACATGGATTTAAGAGATTTAAGCTTCAAATTTATGAGAAAGCAAAGTTAGGGTTTTATAGAGAATGATGGAGCTTACTAGTTTATGTGAAATCTTGAATAAATTTCAATTAAAAGTTATGCAGTAAATTAGTTTTATTTTCATGGAAATTCATGGGATTTGAAGTGCTTTTACATGGAAAACATGAAGAAAACCTTGGTACTATGTTTGATGAATTCATGGTCAAGCTAGGGTTGGTATGGATTCAATGGTGTTTGAGCTATTTGAGTAACTTGATGCATGGAAAGATTCCAAACTTTTCAAGTTGAAAAGTTAAAGTAGAAAGCAAAAATATATAACTTGTTGGCATGCATTCGGCCCTAATGATGTATGGAATGGTGGATGATGGTTTTTGAGTGTTTAAGTGGTCATATGAAGACTTAATGATGATAAAAATAACATGAGATTTGGACAAGAAATTATCGGAGGTTAAATAGTATAACCCATGTTCAAATGCATACTAGCTTTGTTAGAAAATGAACTAGTTAAAGTTAACTTGATTTCCACTAAAAATTCAAGTGGTTGAGCATGGTTTGGTGACAAGAAATTTATGAAATGAATGATGTAAAGGCATGTTGAGAATTCGGCAAATATGGGAGTAGAATGGTTCGAGAATTCAAGTTAATGTTTAAGTCCAAATTAAAGCGTTGGTTGAAGAAATCTATGTGCTTAAATATTATAAATTTGGAATAGGAAATCAATACGAATAACCTTGGTTGAAATGTCTCCCAAATGTAGAATCTAATCATGTGTAGGTATCTTGCAGACGAAGGAACCAAAAATCGAAATTTGTCATAAGTAAATACTAGGTGAGTCTCTTGCTAAAATTCTTTGAAAGATTTTAAATTTTCATAAATCTTGATTTGACATGTTGCATGAAAATTTGTATTTTAAATGTAGGAAGTTAGCTTTTATGACGAATAAATTTAGAGTGAGAACCTATTTTATGGACTTTAGAAAGCTATGCAAATTATGAAAATTTTTATGTTAAGAAAATGACATGTACAAAAAAGGTTTTATAAGCCTATGATACTAGTTATTACCCACTAGGGATGGTGGTTTCATCCCGTCCAGTTACATGTTATCGGTCAGCGTACCCAAACCGTGCATGGGCTGTGTCAGGGGTGTCTGTTACTAACAGCGGGAGAGACTGTGTCAATTAGTCTTGTTTAGTGTGTCGTTTATGCACGAACTGGTATATAAGATAGCTAGCTTTATGTGAGTGATGGGTAATTCCACTTTCACCGGTCCGAACAGCACCGAGGCCAAGGCAAAAGGCCTGACTGGCCAAATCTGGGCTAATCCATATTTAGGGTACTACGTGATATTCAAGCACTAGCGATTGGCTCTTTCACGGATATAGTCTTTACATTATTATTACTCTTACGATTTATGATGTAAAATGCAATTATGAAATTACGTCATTCGGATTTGAAAAATATTTCAAAACAGTTTTATGAAATTAAAAAGATCTATCTCATTACATGCTATTGCATTCCCTTTTATATATATAGCACAAATTATATTGATAGTAAATGTCATCATTGCATTTTATTTCATTAAATGTTTTAGAAAATTTATTTTTGTTTTATAAACTACCCAAGAAATGATTTTAAATTTTAGAGAGGTTATTTTAGAAAACGTAGCTTTATTTAAGAAAATTTCTACACTCACTAAGCTTGTATAGCTCACTTCAATTTATGTTTTATAAATAATACCTCCCCAGAGACAAGTATAGGTGTTGGGACATTAGTAGTGGAGACCCCGGTTCGAAAGTAGATGTACTTAGTCATATGTTTCTGTGATTTTGTAATTTTGATCATAAATAATTTTGAAAACTTGTATAAACATTTTTGTATATAAAAGAATGTATGTTTTATATATATATAACTATATCCATGCATAATATCGAAATGTTTGAATGATACATTACAAATTAAATTTTTACATTATCGGGTTGCTAAGTTTATGAATCTAAATATATTTTATGTGAAAATATGCTTGTAGTTGGTTGTGGAAAATTGAGAGGGCTAAAGGCCCAGAAGTTAAGAATTGTTTGGAATTAGAAGTGTATAAATCTTTCTATGAAACTCTACGGGGTGAGATTTTTAAAAATATAATCGTCATGTTGCTGAAATTTTTTTTAATTCAATTTAGCAAACTCACTTTTAAAAAGGAAAGAGTTTCCACCTATTTCCATTTGAAAAGAGATTTCTAAAAAAGCTCTAACAGATGTTTCAGTAAAAATAAACAGCTTAACTTCACAGAAACTTCCCAGTCGGATCAGACATCGACTAAAAAGGTACCATGGAGTTGCCAGTGAGCTACTTAAAGTACATAAGAAAGGGGCCCATCAACAACTCTAAGCTAACCTAGCTATTTATAGCCTTACTCTGATGGACCCTTCTTCCTTTATTACTAGATAGCCCACTCAACAACCTCATGGTAGCCTTCCAGTCAAAATCTGCTCCGGCTGAAAGGTTCCTATGAAGCTAAACCTCTTACTTTTTCTGAAAACCTTTTTAAAACTCTTGGAAATTATTTTCAAATGGAAGCGAGTGGAAAAGAGCATTTATAAAACAAAGTTTACGAAATTTCGACAGCACGATGACTGTTTTTCTGAGAATTCCACCTTATAAAAACGTGATATAAAACCTATGCACTTCAAAACCCATATAATATCAACTTATAGGCCTCAGCCCTCATTCATTTCCACAATCAATCAAAAACATAATTTCAATTCAAAAGATAATTCGAAATTCATTAAACTTAAATAAAACATTGTGCACACATGCATGCCAAAACATAATACAAAAGCATAAGTGTATATGTCTCCCAAAATAAAGTTTACAAAACATGCATCAAATTTTTAAATAGTTATGCATGTACCGACGGGACCCGCCTCGAATTTCCCTTTATGGAGGTCCGCGATCCCACCGGGCACCCCATGGAACCTTTTTGAATTTTAGCTAGCATCACCAAAAAGACATGTGGAGCAAGCCTTTAGATTTAAATCATTTCATAAACATATAAATTAGCAATTTCAGAATTTTATAATTTAGAATTTTCTAAAAATTTTGACAGCACAACGACTGTTTTTCGAGATTTCCTAAAGTCGCAAAACCCTTGTAGATAATTCAAAAACATTTCAAGATATTGAACAATAATCTCCACTATCATGTGGACCTCCAGTCCATCTCAAAACCATCACCTAGCTACAATAAATCTATTTCCACGAATCACTTCAAATTTCAAAACACATTTACAATATATATACGAAGGTATCAAAGCATTTCAGGTATATAAATACATTACATCACCATAACTGTGGTAAAATTCATAAATTCTTTACAATCAAAAAAATATATACAACTGTCAATTTCTAATTAAAACAAAATATGCAAAACATTACTTTACAGAAGAACATTGTCCATAACTGGCCCACCTAATCTGTGGTGGGAGAGCTAGCACCTTGACTGCTAGTTCCTAGACTTGGGAAGGTTTCTCATAAAACATAAAACAAGAGTAGTGAGCTAAAAGAGCTCAATGAATGTTAGGGTTTTCCTACTTAATACGTTTTTCTCAAAATACCTCCCAAAAACATTTTTAAAAGGAATTGTTTTATTTCATAACAATTTCGAAATCGAAACTTGTAAACTTTAGTGAATTTATAAGAAATCTTTAAAATTTAGTTTCATGCTTAAAAACATAATGATAATTTAATTATTGCATAATATTCTTACATTTCCTTTTTTCATTGAAACCGCACCAATGGAACCCAGAGAAGATATCATAACATAGTCACATGATGATTCGATTAGTAACGCTCATCGTGACAATACATGAGACATCTTACAACATGTAGCAGAATTTTCATGCATTGCTTACGTGAGTGAGATAATACCCCACACATGTAGAACACAACACGTGATGAGACTTAACAGGACCCAACCCAGACTCTCTCTAATCTCTTATCTGGGTAGTCCTGCCGGGCACTCCAACGGACTTCTCGTGATCCAACTTGTCGGAAAGGAGAGATTCGCGAAGCGAACTCCTTTATCTTACCCGATTTTCTTAGCTTGATTCAATTGTATTCTTTACTTTTGAAAATAAGTTGGGTGGATAAAAATTTTTCGCAGTTTCATTTTAAAACGAGTTTATAAAAATTTCGGCAGCATAACGGCTGCATTTTTTAGGTTTCCAAAATTTTACTTACAATAAAATACACTTCGACTATATTTCCATTTCCTCCCAACTTCTTTAATCCACAAACATACAATACCATCACACTTTTTACAAGCAATATGCATGAAATTATAATAAAATGTATATGTCATACATGAAAATCCATAACTAATAACAATAATATTTACAAATATACAATCCAAAATGCAAGTATTTTCCCACAATTGATGTATTCAACCCATATACATGATTTACACAAACATATTACTTGACTCGCCCACCTATATATATAAAGTGAAATCTCGTTGTCGCACCGTCCAACAACAGCATCTAATGGAATATATAAACTACACAACAGGTTAACACGTTAGTACAACACAATAATATAATATAATGATGTACTAATACAATAATTTATAAACTTACGAATCCTTAGAAATTTCAAAATTTTAAGTTTTCTTTCAAAATCCTCATGTATACCATTAAAGTATTCTAACCATCACGGGCGATTCTAACTAACGCCAACGTAAAGCCACTAAGGTATCTTGACCACTACGACGCGGAATTTACTGCATCGCAACGTAGGGTGAAAAATCTCGTATATAAGCAACTACAATGCAGAATTTTCTACATCGCAATCGTAACGCTATAACTCTGGGTGACTATGAGCGGAATGTACTGCATCGCCATGTGGTGCCACACTATAAACTAACCGATTATGTGTGGAATTGTCTGCGTCGCAACGTAGGACTATATACTCTAGGAAAACTGAGCAATTGTGGATGGAATTTTCTACGTCGTCACGTAGTGCTAATTTTTCTATAGGCTGAGCGACTATGAACGGAATTTTCTGCGTCGTCACGTAGTGCTAAATTTCATATGATCTTAAAGTATATACATGGGTTTTTGAAACTAATTTCACTAAGTGCAAAAGCACAAAACTACTTATTTTTGCAACTTTAAAAACCCTTTTGATTCACTTATTTTAAAAACGACTTTATATTGGTTTCAATCACTTTATGGATTTCATAAGAAACCCACATACTTAAAACTTGAATTTTAAATTTGGAAAATCGTTTTTATTCTCATTTAACAATTATATATCAAATTTAACACAACAAAAATAAAAATAAATGCAAGTGGTAGTACACTTACCTCGATTTCCAAGCTTACTAGAGAACCTCACGGACGCTCTTTTGCCTCACTAGTTTGTATGTTACCTGCACCACATGTTCTTATTTAAAATATGCTACAATGTGCTACATTAACTACACACATTGCTTTTAAACTTTAAAAATTCATTACAATGCACTTTTTTACTACAACTTTCTCTACTAACTTCTATTTTAACCGAGGCTTCCTAATTCCAATTTCTTTGCAAAATTTTCAGTTATACATCCCTAGGAACACCCCTACACAGTCCGTATAATTTTTAGAGGCCCGGAACAAAAAGTCAAAATTTTGGACCCCTTATAACAGAATAGTGTGCAAAGCCTATTCTACAAGCTGTTTCGCCTTTGTTTTTGCTTGTACCATCTTCTTATCTCTCACTTAGGTCCCTCGTAAAATGGTTTCGAAAAACTCTAAGTATTGAGAGGTGAAACTTAGAAAAAACGCCTATTTTTCTACAATTTTTTATGCGTATTTTCGCATCGGACAAGCAACGATGTTATTTCTTTCGCATCTAAGATTCTTTTACCTGATTATGATCAAATATAGTCATTCCATGCAATAAAAATTGCATTTATATGGACATCTCACATTATGACTCTCTAAATGCACTATTTTTGTCATAACTTGCGCAATTTTTATCGGAATCATTCCTTTCCAAAACTTATGGTTTGCTATGATTCATAAGCATGATTTGAGGTCTAGAATAACCCCAAATAAGCCAGATTAGTGCAGGTCATCACTGTCCCTTCATTGGACTCAGGATTCTCCAATTTGCCCAAAACTACTCCTTTGACAACTCTATCACTTCTATATGCTTTTCTAACCTCAAATATGCTTAGATTTAAGTTCAAATTACTCAAAACTCAAAGGTATTCTACTGTCCTTCATGGCCTTGACACACACACATACCCATTAAAGAGTAGAACTTTTCAATTTTTAAAGGTCAATCTCTCTCAATCTTTTTATCAAATAACTTGTCTACTACTTGTATGACATTTTAGTGCTTTAAATCTCACTTTAAATTTGTCATCCATAAACCCTAGCTTGTCATTCACACACTAAAACATATCATCTAAGCTTCCATATCACCCACTTAAGATTCTACACTAGTTCTAAGTGCAAAACATTCATCACAAAATACTACCACAACAATATTCTCACCATACCTATACCACTCCAACAAGTATCAAAGTAGAGAGAGAGGATGTATCTCACCTTATTTCTTGCTTAAGATTGGTGAGATTAGCTTAAAAGGCACTCTAGAGAGGTGATATGAAGCTTGGAAGGTTGATTGGAAAACTTTCTCTTCTCCAACACAAGTTGTCATCCACCTCTCCTTACTCTCTTCCTCTATTCTTTTGTTTTCACGCCACTCTCTCACTCTCTAATTTAATCTCACGACAAAGCTTCTCTTGTTTCATCAAATTTTTTCTAAGTGTTAGTTATATATATAAGTAACATTTCTTAGAATGACTTTCATGTCCCCTTTGATTTGTTGACCATTACTAATATCTTATCTTTAATCCAATTAGTGATTGACTATTAATTCTAAATAATAAATCTTATAGTTCTTATTTTTAAACTTAACTATATTACCACTCATAATTTATCTCTTATTGATTAAAGGACTATTTTACCCCTCTTTAACTTTTTCTTATTAAGACAAATTTTCGTATAATCCTACAACGATAGTTAGCTCTTCAATATCCTAGTTTAGATTAATGTTGACTATATTTATCATTTTAACTTCATAATCTAGCATCTAACACTAAGAAGTTCAAAATCGAGACTAAGTGTTTACAAGACTCACCCCAAATTTTCCTTATAAGAGCTCTCTTGATCCCTCCCGGGCACCCCCCGGAACCCTTCTGGACTCTAACCTCTCCCAACTAAAAGAACTTCGTGGAGCGAACCCTTAACTTTTAATCATTTCATAAACTTATAAATTATAAGTTATAAAACTTTCTTTTTTCCATAGTTTAGACTTATGAAAATTTTGACAACACAACGACTGTTTTTTAAGGTTTCTCATAATTTCATTTTTCTTGAAAACAATCTAGTAACATTTCAAACTTTACAAACAATATTCTCCACTACCATTTTCGGACCTCCAGTCCATCTCACAGGTAATTCTAGCCATAATAGATCTATTACCACAAAATCAATTCAACTAGTAAATACGATTTCATGTATAAAGTCAAAAACATTTATGTAACACCCTCCACTCGATTCCCATTCAGATGGAAACTCGACTCAAAGGATGCTACCTTAATCAGTTTATTCATTATTATTTTACGTATATGCACTAAATTTTATTTTTTTTTGAAAATCTAGCAGAGTTTTCTCTGTTTTTCTAAAAAACCCAAAATTATAAAAACCTACAGATTCAAAAAAAAAAAAACATTTCTAAAATACATTCATCTTCTCAACTTCTATTTCGGAACCTCCCTCCGACTCCAAAATCACTTCGCTACACAAACATTTATAAACACAACATTTAATAAAAATTATATCCATCAAAATTAAATACTAATTAAATGATAAATAAGAATTTCTTTACAAATTACTTTACAAACCAAAAACCTTGTTCTACCATTGATATACATTCTGATTTATAAAATCTTGTCAATCCATATACATATACATGCATTTCCATATACATTAATATCACTATACCATACTAAAAGTAGAACTACCAAATATAGAGGGATGTGATTTGCAGAAATGCAGCAAATGTTTTCTTGTCAATCTTTATTTATAGTGCCCAAATTTCAACCTATGCAATGGAAAATCCAACGCGCTAAGTTTTTCTACTTAGTAAGCGTACACAAACTTTACATTTATCATTTCATCAAGAATTCCATATTATAAAACAAAATGTCCAAAAATTTTCAAGCTTTTATCAAAATTCATAAATAAATCCATTTACTAATAATTACACGTATAAAACACATAAAATTCATTTTCAAACATATCAAAAAAACCAAACTTCCCAAAATGCTTGAAATTTTATTAAAATTTACAATAAATCAATTTATCAATAATTTAACTTCCTCATTTCACATCAATATTATATGGTAACACAACCTTTTTTACACTTTCTCAAAATACTATAATAATTCATAAGGAACTCACTTTATTAATACAAGCACATATGGAGCACATAATAGACGTTTTCAAACATATCAACATGATTTCTTCGAATTTTTATAATAATTCATATCGAAAGCACATTACTAAAAAAAATAAATATACATAAAACACATAAAATTCACTTTTCGAACATAACTACATGATTTTTCACTTAATATTCCTCTCAACGCCTTTCGTAAACTCTGACACGATACCATGGATTAGAAAACGGGTTTCTCCGACATTGGACACTCGGTGACTACCCACCGATTCTTATTTCACATATTATGTAAATTCTAGGACCAGACATTCGGTGCCTCGCAAGGTCCATGAATCTAGTATCAATGCACATCAACAAATCAGTGCAATACTGCTATAATCACCTTTTTGGTATACCAAGTTCTCTAACATCGGATACTCGATGACTACCAACCGAATCATTTTTTACATAACATATGAATTTTAGGACCAGACACTCGGTGCCTCTCAAGGTCTAAAATTCACAATCTTTGTATCAACAATGTGGCGTAGTATTGCTAATATTTCTCTATTGGCAAGCCAGTTTCTAATTCCTACCTACCAATGTTCAGGTTTACTAAAGTCCTTATAAAAAAAAATTTATTCATTCATTTATAAAAATTTCACCTAATAACAAATTTTCATTTCTAAATAAAATTTCGTTTGAAAAGCAACACACACAATTCCAATTATAATTGTTCCCATTTATTCAAAATATCATTTTAACATCACAATACATCATTTTTCATTCCATCTACTCATCAAATTAAATCAAACCTTCGTGCCCTTCCATCGACATGTGCTCGGTCAAGGCCCTAACTCTTCCGTTTCTTTCCGTTATTTTTCCGTTTCCATTCGAAACTTCATTAAAATAACATTTTAACAGCCTCTTGTCACAATTTATCAAAAGAATATCACAAAAACCCCATATTTATATTCGTTGTTTCACATGTCAAAACACTTCTCTAACATCATTCAAACATACACCTAAGATTAATTTAACCAAAATCATAGTATTTCAATTATTCAATTACACTAATGCATACTAAAAAAAATCAAAAATTCAAACCAATGTAGTCTAATATATAGGATACCAATTAATTATTTAATTCTAATTCAATATATATATACACCCAATAATTTCACAACTTAACCTTATAAAATGCCAATTTAATCACTAGCTCTAACTTAATATATATATATATATCTTAATTAATTTCACCACTTAACCATATTTTAAACCCAAATCTCACATTCATCCCTTTTAAAATTTTCGTGGCACCAAAGCATTCAAACATATCACAAACATCACTAAAACGCCTCAAAAGGATTTGGATAATAATTTAAACATCCATTCTTGACCTTAAACACACTAACACCCAAACTTTTCATTTCAAAGTTTTCTTTCAATCGTTTGATCCCAAATTAACACAACTTCATTCCAAACACTACACAGCCCAAATCAAGCATTAAAATCCACACCAATACATGCTTAACATAAATGGTCCCTATCTTTTCATTTAATAGCATTAAAATTATTTCAATCAACATAAAAATTTTTATAAGCTCATCCATACACCAAAATAATTCTATTACCCACATCAAACATCAACAAATTGATTCAATACACAATTACACCCTATTCTAACAAAAGTCCATTTAATTAAATTTTACATGAAAACTGTAAACTCCTAGCTCCGACTTCTAAAGTCCTAACGTTAGAAACTAAGTTAGAGAGACAATATATAACTCTCTACGTTTAATTGATTTAATTTCATAGCTTCCGAAACTTATTCATTTAGAATACGACGAAATTCGTCATATTAAAAAGTTTAGTAACGTCCCAATGAAAATCCAAGTGAGGAGATCCAAGATTTTAGTAAAGAATAATCGAATTAAAATTCGATTAAAAAGAGAGAATCAAGATTAATAAAATAAGCTTAGCATTTTTAAAATAAATAAATAAATAAATTCTAGCGAGACGAGATTTAAAATCAAATGAGAAATGAAAGAGACACGGAAGAACCAAGAGGGGTGTTGCCGTGAGAGAGCTTCAAGGAAAGGAGATGAGAATGAAATTAAAGAGAGTTGGGGCAAGATGTAAATAACAATAGTTGATGAGTATAAATAAGTAAGACTTAGCTGAAATTTTCAGCACAAACACAACACAATTCAGTCACCAGCCCGTGAGAATCTTCAAGAGAGTGAGAGAGAAAGAAAAATCAGATTTCTGCTGCCATGATGAAAGCAACCAGGAAGTGAAACCAAGAGAAGCAGCTGCTGGTCGTGAATCACAGCAAGAGAGGAAGAAGAAGACAGCAGCAGCAGAAGCTGAAGCAGGCGCGCAGCTCGCTGGAGACAGGGCAGAACGGCTCGCGCAAGAACAGCTCGCGTGAGGGGGATTTCTGGCCGTGAACTGCAGTATCTGGGCAACAAAAGAAGAGGATAAGGAGGAGACACGAAGAAGAAGGCACCAGCAGCTGCTGGTCATGAGAAACAGAGCAGAAACGCGAGCTAGTCGCGAGCAGATCCGAGAGCACAACCGCGAGCAGAAATCGCGAGGAAGCTGGTCGGCCAGGAAAAAAAAGAACCTCTCAACCAGCCTTCCATCCCCTCAACCCACCTCTTAGGGTCCCTTGTAAGTCATCCAAACTCTCCCAACCAGCCCTAAGTGAGATTACAATTTATTTTCTTTAACTCTTTGCTGAACCAGAAATGAAATTGAGATAGCTGTGTGTTGGATGACTTGTAATTGGTTAGATTGCTTTTAATCTTTGAGAGAGCCTTAAGTAATTGAAATGAACACTTAAATGATGACTTGTTGGGTGTAATTGCTGCCATAAAACGATGTAAATGGGCTGTCATACCCTCCCTCAAAGTAGAAACCGAAAATGGTTACACATGCACTCTAGGTGGATGATGAAAGTTGTGAGTGAAATTTGAGCAAGTAATTGACCAAGTTAGATTTATGTATGTATTAGAAACTTGAAGGGCAGTAGTTAGACCTTGAAATTAGAGGATTTTGACCCAAGATTTGGCATGAAAAAGTGTAGGAAAGCATGTAGAAAGATAAGAGGCTCAATAGAGCTAGTTTGCCAAGATTAGTGATTCCCGAGCTCAAATTTGAGCTAGAGGAGACCTGACCATATTTGGCTTATTTGGGGGTGTTCTACACCTCAAATGATGCCTAGGAACCATAGAAAACCATAGGTTTTGGAACGGATCGAATCCGATAAAAATTGTGCAAGTTATGCACAATATAGTGCCGTTAGAGCTCTGAGAAGTGAAACGGTTAGCTTAATGCAATTTTTATGGCATGAAATGAGTTTAGTTAGTCATTATTAGTTAAATGAAGTTTAGTTGTGGAAGAAAAACTAGCGTCGCTAACCCGAAACCAAGAGTTTGCAAAACGTGCACTAAAACGCACCCGAAAGTGTCCAAAACGGATGTTTTCCTTAGATTTGACTTAGCAAACGATAATATTTATCAACGAAATTTGACGTGTGACTAGAATGGGATATAAGTGAGCCGTAGGAAAAAGAACGAAGGAAAACGGAGTCCCGGGCAGTGCGTAGCAGTGCACACTGTCAAGGGCTGTCCGTTTAAATAAAATTGTGATTTTTCGTTTTAAGCCTCCGACAAGTAAAGGGACCGTGTGGGGATATCCCTAGGGGTCCAAAACTAAAACTTTTCCACAAGAATCGGGATTAGAGAGTCTCGATTGAGTAGAAACAAGTTAGGAGGATATATAGAGAAAAATGGTCTTAGTTGAGATTCTTGACCTTATAGTTGAGAATTGATTTTTGTTATTAATAATGATGAGAAAATATTGTGTAGGTGACGAGCCTCGTCGAGACGCTTGACACGGAGTGACGCGGCTTCGAGGTAAGTGGTTCGCCACTTAATAGCTTTTTAAATGGTCATGCAATTTCTTGATGATGTTAAATGACTATAGTAGCTATGTAATAAAGGAAATCGGAAATAATATATAATGATATAGTTAAAAGTTAAGCGTATGGATTCCGATGTAATCCATATGTTTCTAGAAAATGATTATGAGTTGTATGTAGAGAAAATGAACTAAGAAAGTTTTCAGAAGATGTAAAACTAGTGAGTTTTGTGCTTTTGCACTTGAAGTAATTGATTATAAAACCCATGTATATGCCTTAAGAGGTTATGAGAGTTAGCGCTACGTGACGACGCAGAAAATTCCGTCCATAGTCGCTCAGAGTATAGAGAAATTAGCACTACGAGACGACGCAGAACATTCCGTCCGTAGTTGCTCAGTTTCCTAGAAAATATAAGCGCTACGTTGCGATGCAGAAAATTCCGCACGTAGTTGGTTAATTAATAGTTAGCGCTACGAAGTGATGCAGTAAATTCCGCTCGTAGTTGCCCAGAGTTTTAGCACTACAATTGCGATGCAGAAAATTCCGCATTGTAGTTGCTCAGCGATAAGATTTAGCGCCCTACGTACGATGCAGTAAATTCCGTCACGTAGTGGTTGAGATACCTCAGTAAGCTTCACGTTGGCGTTAGTTTTAATCGCCCGTGATGGTTAGAATGTTTAAAGGATATACATGGAGGTTTTTAAAGAAATTGTAAAACTTGAATAAATAGTAAATGGCTATGTTAGTGTATGTGATATTATATATATCTTTGTTGCACTAACTTATTGTTTATTTTGTAGCTTATTTAGTTTCATTGCGTGTCACCGCCGAACGAGACATCGACATTGTTTTGCGTTTGTATAGGTGGGCCGAGTTTCCATGACATTATATTATTTGAACTTTGTAATGTATTGATTATATTATTTTTTTTAGATACACATGTAATTAGAACTGTATATTGTAAATATTAAATGGTTCTTATATCTTCATATGATATATGATTATACATTGTATTATAAGTTGCTTATATTGTGGAAATTGTGAATAAAGAAGTTGGGAGGTGATCAGATATAGTTGAAGTGTATTTTCATTACAGGTGAAATTTTGGTTTTATAAAAAAATGCAGTCGTTATGCTGCCGAAAATTTTATAAAAAGTATTTGAAATAGAAAAGCGAAAAATTTTATCACTCCCAACTAGTTACAGAAAATTCAAATCACTGAGTTTTAACGAGTAAACCGGAGAAGAAGTTAGGGTTCGCTTCTCGGATGTCTTCGATCCAACAAGTCGGGTTCGATGAGTCCGTTGAAGTGCCCGGCAGGATCCTCCAGACAAGAGCTTAGATAAGGTCTGGGAAGGGTCCTGTCAAAAACAATTCATTTAAACCCTAACCTTGACATAAATTAATATCATAACATCCCATATCATTCATTCCTTTCCATGACCACTTATCACACTAAAATCACTCAATCATTCATCATGTACTAAAAATCAACTCAATTGAAAATTTTTCATGAAAAACCATAAAACCCTAGACACTTACTTTACTAGTAAACTTGATTCACCACTTCTTTTGTGTTGTCTTTCACTTCCTTAGTTGAAAACAAGTGAATCTATCTCTAAACATGTCAAATATTTCACAAATCCACCAATTATTTTACAAACCTGTAACTCATTAAAACCCATGAAAAACAAGTGAACTTACCACTTGAAATTGACTTATAATGGTTGAATTTTGCTCCTAGGCTGGTATACACCTTTAAGGGACTTGAAAATCATCTCAAAACCTTCAAAATAAGTTGTTATCCTTTGGATCTCTTTGCTGCTCGAGTTCCCTTGCAGTCTTTCCTCTTCGTAGTCTCTTTTCCCTCCTCTAAATTGTGAGATATAGCTAAGAAGAGAAAGTGGCCGTGAGTTGAGTGAAATGAAAGCAAGGTTGGACCGTGAGAAATGAGAGAACGATAGATGAAAGAGCTCATGAGGTGAAAAAATGAGAGAAGAGTGAGCTGTTAGTATTCAGGTAAGAGAAGGAAAAAATGAGAGAATGAAAATTAAATGGACCCATGAGATGGAGACAAACATATATAAGAAATGGGTGTGCATTTGACCGAATTCTGTGGTGTGAGATTTTTCATGCCTTTTTTTTTGTTTATTTAATTTTCATTTATAAAAATTTGATTACTTGATTATTTGATTACTACTTTACACTTGTCCCTCCATCTCTTTAATCTCCATCCACTTGTCATTCATTTCATTCACATACTTTACAAGTGTCACCCATACACGATCTCTTTGTCAATTGAATTATTTCGTCTTTCTCAACTCCTGAAAATCTCTTTTCACATTCGAAATACTCTTGGGTCCATCTAAAAATTTTATTAAAGTCCAATTTTAAATTCGAAAATTTTGTTAGTATTCGATTAATTATCCGGGTCCATTTGTTTTAATAAAATTCGGGATTTTGAAATCATAAACCTATCCCAGACCCATTCAGAAATTTTTACGAAAATTTAATTACTTATCTAGATTTGAATATTTTGATAACTTTACTATTCCATACATAAGGATAAGATTTAAAAGGGTTACCTGGATGTTGGGAGAGCATGTAATATATCTATCCTTTCTTATCTCTTTTCATTTGATTTTTCCGAATTCGGCTTTTTTTTTTTTTCAGAACTTTTTCGAAATCCTTTCAAAATTTACTGGAGCCTATATTCAGACTTCCTATATACTCCTAATAACCTCGATGACTCTTAAAAGTCATTTCATACCCCTTTTTGGCTCTCCAAAATTCACTAAATCATCTTCAACGATTTTCGGATTGATTCCATTTCAATCCGAATCTCCTTCGGAAGTGTCGTTTGAGTTTCTAAAATACTTCTTAAGTATTTTAATACTCATTTTGACACTTTTCTAAATTTTCAAATTTTTTTGGAAATCTTTTGGAATTCCGAATCGAATTCGAAAACTACACAATTTTTTCCTCAAACTGAGTCATTTTTAGTCCGTTTCAGTTTCTGTTAATTCTAATATAATTTTCAAAACTTTTAATATACAAGATCCGTTTTCTAAAAGTTGCTATTCACACAAACATTTCCCGTCGAAAGTACTATTCATCTAGATATATTTTTGTTCCTCTTAAATAGAAAAAATTCAGGGCATTACAATTTATGCATAGCCTAATTATTTACATTGTATATACACACTAGACATTAAATCCTTCCATTTACAATAACATAACACATCGTCATGTTCATGGTAAACCTAACCCAACCTTTTATCACTAAAATCATATACATGTACCAAATCTCAATTTAATATATAATATACAACTGGTGATTTTACGTAAACATGGCCTATGGTCGGGCCATCACAACTGGAGTAGGAGAGCGAGCGCCATGATTCCTATTTCTCGCACCTAAGAAGGTTTTTCAAAACATAAAACCATGAAAAGTGAGCTAACAGAGTTCAGTGAGTGCTAGGGTTTTTCTATTTAAATCATTCCTTTTAAATATACCTCCCATAACATTTCAAAAAACATTGCTTATAAATAAAATTCATACTCAATAAAACTGAAATATAATAACATTTTGAAAAATGAATTTTCTGATTAAAGAAAATAATCTGAAAAGTTTTTCAAAACTAAAGTATAAAGTAGTAGTCTACACTTTTTACATTTTTACTATAAAATCATAAATAGTGGTGGCAACTTAAAATTTCTAAAAATTTCATTTCTTTATGAAATTAAGCTAGCCACCCATCTCTGAACACCACATGACACCCTAATCATATAGCCCGATGGTCTACCCCTTGCCTTGGGACTCAGCCCTTAAGGGATTCTAGGATGGCACCACAAATCATCTAAACTGTCCGCTTTTGGCCCATGTCTTAGACTTCAGCCCTCAAGGGATTCTAAACCCTCATGGTCCAATTCTACGTTGCGAGATTTCTGCATTGCTCACGTAAGATAAAGGCTAGCCATCATATTATATACCTCTATACGTGCATGGGCGACACATTGAACTAGACTAATTAACACTATCCCTCCTGCAAGTACTTCCCGCTATTAGATTTGTTAGTGACGGACATTTTTAACACTGTCATGCACATTTAGGGTACTCTGACCGGAATCATCTGTAATACCTGTAGGCATGCCATAAGCTTACAAAACATTTCAATTACTATAAAAAGCTTACTTTTCAACATTCAAAGTATGAATTTAATGTTAATACTGTAAAATTCATAGTAAATGTAAAGCAATACGCATCAAACATTTGAAAATAACACTCATATTCAATAAAACACTTTAAAAACATTTATAAAAATACATTTAACACTTATAAATAATTTTACACTCTCCTTTTTTCGCTTAATACAAAATCATCTCATATACTAAAATAATTGGAGGGAATTCATTTCAAGTGCAAAAACACTTTAGAAATCATATAGAAGCTTTATAATTTATTCAAATGCATTTAGTAATTTCAAAATAAGTTTACACTCACTTGGCTCTCCATCGACTAGATTACCCTTCGAAAGTTCTTACTTGATTCCTTGGCTTGCCTTATCACCTACATTTCATCATAAACTTAAAATTCAATCATCATTACTTACTTCAATATAATTCTTTTTCTAAAATGCAAACCATTGGTCAACACTATTTACTAGTTTAGGTGCTTATTAACCAAATGGTGTACCAATAAACTAATTATTTCCATTTTGATTTCTATCTACATAATTTACTTGAAAATCATCAAATAAAGGGTTCTAACCCATCAGTTCCCATTAAAACACATTTTTTGCACATTGCCCTTCATCTTGGTCAAATACACTAGTTTATATATATGTACAATTCTCTTGATTTCCCATGCATTAGTCACTTTAAATTCATCCCAATATCACCCTAATTCATTCAATTTCCATTATAGACACTATATACACAACAATCCACATATTTGACATGAGCTTATATTAATATCATGGCATTCTTTTCTTTACATTTTATTAGTGCCAACTCACTTAGTTACATGCCAAGATTCAAGAAAACACATCAAATTAATTAAGTGACCCTTTGAACTCCAATTTACTCCCCTTGACCAAATGCTTCCCCTAGACTAAACCAACCATTTTCTTTCCAATTTCTTGATTTATATTATCTTAAATTCATGTCACACATCAACTAAATTCATCAAATGTCAAAAATTCACTCAATCACCTAACAAAGCTAGCTTGGTTGAATTCACCCCTAATGCATCCAATATATTTTCTTCAATTTTATGCTCATCCAACACCTTAAAATCACACCAATAATAATCCAATATCGTAAAATCAATTCAATTCAAATGTTTCTAAGAAAATTCACATAAACCTTAATTTACCTCAATAGTTTGCTTATCAACTTGCTTCCTATGTAACTCCTTTTAAATCCAAGCTCAAATACAATGAAATCAACTTCTAATAACACCAAAAATTCCACAAATGTATCAAACCATCACACATCCGTGAAAACCCATAAAAATCCCATGTAAATCAACACTAAAATCAATTACTTACCACTTAATCCTTACGTTCTTTGCTCCAAACTTGCTCTAACACCTTTTGGATGATGATTAGAGGGCTTTGGCATCAAGAAATGAGTCAAATCTTCATGCTTTTCTTCCATCTATTGTGGTCGTGACCTATGTTCTTCTTTCTTCTTCATTTTGCCGTCCAAATCATGCATTAGAATGGTCTCCCATTAACTATATATATTGTTAAATTGATTTGACTAAAATGCCCCTTATTAATTCATCAAATGGCCATTAAATCCTCTAGTTATAATTACCACAATACCCTTAATTATATCTCACATTCCTTTATTTATGTAACATGCTCTCCCGACATCCAAGTAACCCATTGAACTTGCCCCTATTTATGGAATAGTAAAGCTATTAAAATATTCAAATCCGGATAACTAATTAAATTTTTGTAAAATTTTCGAATTGATCCGGGGAAAGTTTATGATTTTGAAATCTCAAAATTAATTAAAACGAACGGGCCCGGATATTTAGTCGAATACTAACGAAGTTTTTGAATTTAAAACTTGACATTAATAAAATTTCCAAATGGACCCAAGAGGATTCCGAATACGAGAAGCGAATTTTGGGAGCTCGGAATAATGGAATAATTCAAGTGGCAAGGAAATAATGCATGGATGACACTTCCAAAGAATGTAAATGAAATGGATGACAAATGGTTGAAGATTAAAAGTGATGGAGTGACAAGTGTAAGGTATGGATTAAAGAATCAAATTAAGATAAATGTAAATTGAATAAATAAAAACCCAAGAAAATTCTCCACCATATATTTTGGTCAACACTCATCTCTCTCTCATTCATTTCATTTTTTTCCTTCTTTCTTCTTCCATTTCATGATCTCAATCTCTCGATCTCACTCTTATCTTAACCAAGCTCTCTTTTCTCTCCTTCCTCCATTTTTGTTGATCTCACGAGCTCTCTCACTCTCACTCCTATGTTTTCTATCGATTCTCTCATCCCTCATAAGCTCCACTCTCTCATCCACTCATCTCTTTCACGGTAATCTCAACTCTCTCTCTCAGTTCTCTCCTTCCCTTAGCTTACAATTTCACTATCTTTCTCTCACTCAATCTCTCGGTTTTGAAGGGAGTTATTAAGGATCCAAGAAGCTAGCATCAAAGCAAGCTAGTCTAAGCAAGAAATCAAGCAAAACAAGTGAGATAAGTCAAAGGTGACTCACGACCAAGCAAGGGGGGTTGGAGGCCGAATGTAGTCCATGAGGAAGTCAAGGCATTTTTTATGGAATAAGGCATATACAGGAGGCTTGAAGTCATTTAGGAAGTGATTCTAGCAATTTCGAAAGTTAAGTGTTAATTTTCAAAAAATTTTGTTAAGCTTTCGGAAAGGATTTTGTGAATGCATGCTTGGGCTTTAGGAATTAACACCTCATTAGTGTGGAGGTTGGTTTGTGGATGAATTTGATGTTGGATTGATTTTAAAAATGGATACGTAAGTATATATTAGATTCGGGTACTAAGGGGTATTGTGGTTCGATTGGATTTTTAATGGTTTTGATATGTTTTATAGGCGTTTTACATGAGTTAAGTATGTTTGAATGAGTTGAATGCTTTGGAATAATGATTTTTGGATATGTATACATATTTGGCCATAGGGGTATTTTGGTCATTTAAAAATTATTTTTATTGGTTGACATAATTTTAGGGAACTTTTGGATATTAGAATTTGTATGGAAAGCAAAAAAAGAAATCATTAGACATTGATTGATCATTTCACAAATTAATGTATTGTAATCGCTCGGAAATGATATTTAGTAGTCGTAAATGAGAATTGTGTTGATTCTTGATGTGTTCGAATATAAATTGATGTGAAAACGTAAAAAGAATGATGATAAGACCATGTATTGAATTCAGTCAAGTGAGGAAGTGTTGATTCGAAATTTCCATTTAAGTTCATTTGCATGAATTTAATATCGAATCGAAGTATTTATAGTGTTTAAATAATTAGAATTACGAATGAATGTTAAAACAAGAGTAATTGAAGCTTAAATGAATTAAAGTTGAGTATTTCGAAATATTAGATTGGTTATATATTTCATTGGAATGATGCATGAATTTATATCAGTGCCAATTACGTTAGTTATAACGTGGTCTGAAAATACATTGTAGAAATGTGCAGGTTATCCAGAGGCAATGACAGGACCCTTCCCAATCCCTCATCTAGACCCGAGAAAGACCCTGTAACACCCTGAAAGAATTCCCACGAACCCTATACTTAGTCCGGAGGAACCCCGTCAGGGCACCGGAAAATCATTTAGCTAGATATTTTAACTTCTTTTATAAGGTAACAGTGATAAATTTTTTTTACTTTTTAATAAAAATTTCGGCAACATGCTATCTGTTTTATAAACTATACCAACCCACAAAGAGCAAAATGCACAGAACCCCCCTAAGGTAAGGCTTTAAAGATTCATAGTCAAAATTTAGCTTTTATAACACAATGCCCCCAAGTCGTCAGTGTCTGTTAGTCAATATTTGGTTGACCAAGGGTAATTTTGTCATTTATGAACCTATTTTATTAAAAAAAATTAAAAAAAAAAAAAATATATTTTTTTTAATAATTCATTATCCCTACAACAAACCAAAAAAAAAAAAAAAACAGAATTTAAAAAAAAAAATTGGGAACCAGATGATGAACTTTTGGGTTCCCAGATGATGTTCATCATCTAGGTTCGTCCCAGACATGGTGAACATCATCTGAGAACCAGATGATGCATCATCATCAAACAAAAAGAAACCCATAATCATTACAAAAACATAAACACAACTGGTCCCAGAAACATAAACAAAAGAAACCCAGAATCATCATCATCATCAACCAAACTCAAACTCAGAATCATTATCATCAACAACAACAAAAAATCAAACATAAACACAAGCATCTGGGTTCGCAACGAACCCAGCAACTGGGTTCGAAACGAACCCAGCAACTGGGTTCGAAACGAACCCAGATGAACGAGAAAAGAAGAAGAAGAAGAAGAAGAAAACAAGAAGACAAAGAAGAAGAAGAAGAAAACAAGAAGAAGAAGAGAAGAAGAAGGTCTAGTGTCTGGTGGAGGCTGGTGGAGAGAGAGAGAGAGAAGTGGAGAATGATATTTTATTTTATTTTAATAATTTATTATTTTATTTTAATAATATTTAAATTATTTTAAATTATAATTTTAAATAGTAAGGGTATTTTAGTCTTTGCAAGTAAAAAACCAGTCAACCGTCTGATTTAACAGTATTTGACTGTTAACTTCAGGCTTTTCTGTTATAAAAACGAAACATTGTTTTCCTCTGATTAATGTCATACCTCAGGGGGGTTTTGTGTATTTTACTCACCTACAAATTTCAAATACAGTTTATAAAAAAAAAACACTTCTATGACATCCATTTTTCAACTTCCAGAGCCTCCGGCTCATTTCTCACAACATAACCACAAACAAGTAAATAAAATCTGAAAACTAAATTTCACAAAACTTTAATAAAACATTTTTAACTAATGCATCCACTATTTCTTTAAAATATTTACAACTATATACATAAACATATACATGATTAAAATAGCAAAATATATACATGTAGTAGGTGTCATCCTACATAGCCGCCTGCACGTTTGACTGAACTTTGTCGGCTGGATGACTAGCTCCTGCTTCTGTGGGAGAATTTTTAAGAAAAACATTTAAAGAAAAATATGAGTATAACTCAATAAGTGGTATAATTTATATAAACTAAAACTCATTTCTGGATAAAATATTCTCCCAAAAACAGTTTCTAAAACTAAAATGTTTTCTAAAGTTCTTTTCTAGAACACTTTATGAAATCTTTTCTTAAAATCTTTTCTAATGCTAGCCTACATGGTAACCCAGGGAATATCTACTCCTGGCGTGGTAACATGTAAAATCTAGCTAACTACTAAGAGTGGGAATCTACCATGTGTAGTCGCCGAAAGTGGGCCCATACTGCGGACTAACGGATCACTCATACCTCGTTCACACCAGAGTCGACTAGACTCAAATCTCACTGACTGACTTCCTCTCATCTATCGTATCACGCATAGGGCATTCGGCCGGGTACTAAACTGAGGTTAGGGTAAACCATAAGCTATTAAAATTTTTTTTTCTTAATATACTAAAATATTCTAAATTTCAAAGTAGTAAGCTTAAAATCTTTAATTATAGCACATTCTCATATACATAAATCATAAACTAAAATCTTTATGCTGGAATTATAATATAAATTTAATTAATAAATGAATAACTATTTATAATAAATTCTTTTAATTTAAATAAACTTTAAGAAAATATAAATTTTAAAAACTCGTAGTTCCACTCATAACACGTCCTCGGATAGAATCTGATCCTCCTCCGTATGCCTCCGGAACTCTCCGCTTTTACCCTAAAACATCAAATATCCATTTAGGGTTACTTAACTCATTCAAATAAAATTCAAAATCAATAAAAATCTCATTTATCTCTATTAATACCCTTTAACGTCTAAACTTTCGGATCTTAATTTCTATTCAATTTGGGTTTTCGAAATCCGTTTTCTATATATGAATCCTATTTATTCTTTCCTAATAATATCTCAGTATACTCAATTTCATCGTCGGAAGCTCAGAACGAATTTCGTTCGATTTCGCTTACTAGTAAAAATTATTTTTCGCTTCGAACGTCCGACAACTTCAATAATCAATCCTCTAGTGTTCTAACATCCAACCATAATTAAATAAATAGTTTCGAACGTTAAACGAACACGTTTAGAAGGGTTTTGGAAAATGCCCTTAAACTCATCCGTTTAGCTCCGAAATCGATCATAAATTTTTCGTTTTCGAAATCTAACTTCATAATATTATTTTCTAACTTCTAAAACATCCATCTAATGCCTTAGAATCGAAAACGAAATCGGATCTCACTAAATACCCATTTTGGCCATGACTTTCTCTCTCTCTCTCTCACCTATTTTTCTTCCATTAAATCACTCACAAATCACACCAAAATCATCCTCACACCTCCCTCTCATCAATCCTAAGCTCAAATTTGAAAAAGAAACAAAAGAGGAGGTGGGTTTTCACATAAAACATCAACCTTTAAACTGAAATAACTCACCAAATAGGCGATCTTTTCGCTTTAAATTTGTTGGCTAGCTAGAGGAGATGACAAGGAACAATTTTCGTGAAGAAACCGCGGCGAAATTCGGACTGGATCTTCTCTTCCTTCCTCTCCCTCACGGTGTCGCTCTCTCTCGGTTTCTCTCGGCCTCACCTGACTGTCTCTCTCATTTTCTTTCTTCTTTTCACAATTAAAATGTCTTAATGAAACAAAAACTCACTTATATACTAATGCTCAATTACAGATTGGTCCCTCAAGAAAATTTCATTTAATCAACTCAAACTTTCAATAATCTTACTAGTGTCTAAAAATATATAATTATTAATTCTATTGGTCCACTTAGCACATTCTAATCTATTTATTTCTTTAACCATTCACTTGATGACATGTGGCACATCCATAGCAACTACTTTTCAAAGCCATTTATCTCTTTTCTTATTAGTCGAATTAAAATATCTTTTACTTTATTCCGTGAGCTCACCTCGCTTGATTAACACATAAATCACTCCTAATCACTTTGTAATCATACTGGGGTCAACCAAATGACATCCGACTTGCGATACGAAAATATAATAAACCTCAAATAACACTACTGGAGGCATACGATTCAACCGTAACTCAATTCGAAGATTTATAATACCATAAAATAATAAATCTGGGTGAGGGCTTACAATTCCTCCCCTCCTTAAAATAAATTCCGTCCTCAAAATTTAAATAACATACCTGAATCAAAAAGATGAGGGTACTGCCTCCGCATCTGCTCCTCAGGCTCCTATGTCCCCTTTTCCACTGAGTGATTTCTCCACAGGACTTTTACCAATGGAATAGTCTTGTTGCGAAGAACCTGATCCCTCATGTCTAAAATCTGAACTGGACTCTCTTCATAAGTCAGGTTCTCTCTCAATTCCACTGGCTGCTCTGACAACACATGTGAAGGATCTGGCATATACTTACGAAGCATCAAGACATGGAATACGTTGTGAATCCTGGATAACTCTGGTCGTAACTCCAAATGATAAGCCATGTTTCCAACTCTATCGATCATCTCATAGGAACCAATATATCATGACTAAGCTTCCCACGTCTGCCAAATCTGATGACCCCTTTCTATGGTGATATCTTCAGAAATACCTTATCCCCTACCTGGAACTCCAAGTCTCTTCTTTTATTGTCTGCATAGCTTTTATGACAATCCTAAGCGATCTTCAATCTGTCCCGAATAATCTTGATTTTATCTGTAGTCATCTGAACAAACTCGGGCCCTAATAATCTCCTCTCGCCCACTTCTTCCCAACTTAATGGCGTCTTGCATCGTCTTCCATATAAAGCCTCATACGGTGCTATGCCGATATTGGCCTGATAACTGTTATTGACAAGCCCCTCTCCTTACTAGGCCTGTCGACCGCCTTACGGTAGCCCTCCAGCGGATATCTGATCCAACTGGAAGGTTCCTGTAAAGCTACGCCGTTTACTTTTTTTAAACTTTCTGTTAATGCAAAAACGTGAGAAAATTTTTCTTTTTATTTTGAGCATTTATAAAACGGATTTATAAAAAAATTTGGGGTGCATAACGACTGTTTTTCAAACATGCCACCCTGTAAGTTTCAAAATTTAACACTTCTATAACAAACATTTCTCCACTACTGGGCCTCAGACCCTCAAATATATTTTTCGCAATCCAACCACAAACATTTCAATGTGAAATCCATAAATGTATTTCCATTTTATTCAAGACAAATAGATAATTTAATTTATCAAAAACTTAATTTTATAAATACAAAATACTATATACAACTCAAAATATAATTTACGAATACTCATCAAAAGTGCGTGGAATGCATGACATATACTTTTAAATTAAACCTATGCAGTGATGCTGTTGCGTCAGGTCACTTACGCGTCTAATGGAGCCTCTTTCGGTTGACGGCTCGTCCCTGCACCTGGGGAGGATTTTCATAAAATACGAAATAGGGTGGTGAGTATAAAACTCAGTGAGTGGATAGTTTCTCAACTAAAATATCTTTTTCTAAAAGGTAAACTTTCTCTCAAGATACGTTGTAAACTAATATTCTTTCTATAAGTTTATTAAAATTACAAAACTGGATACTTATTAAAAATCTTTCTTTATTTCTAGAAATTGGAAATAATTTCTAATCTGATAAACTTCACGTCTTTTTAAAATGCTTTTCTCTTTTATCTCGCCAAGGGCAACCCAGGGAAACTACTCCTGTCATGGCAGCATAAACTCTCTCGCTTGCCACTAGCACTTAAGGGATATGCCATGTGTAGCCGTTGATGCGTAAACTCTGGGCGCGCAATATTCTCTCGCAATCGGACCAAGCTACACTACCCTTATGCTTGCAGAGGGTGACTCGACAGACTCTCTCTCTTAGGAGTCGTCCAGACTCCACTCTCGATTAGTAAGCCTCACACACATCTACCGTACACGCATAGGGTACTCAACTGGGCACTTAACTGGGGCTAGGGTAAACCCAAGACATCTAAAATCTTTTTATAAAAAAATCTAAGTTTTCTTTTCTTTGATTTCTTGAAGTAAAGCTTTACTTTCTCTAAGGCCGAAGCCTAGAATCTATAAATAACTTTAGCTTGTAAAATTCTCGAGTATAATTACTCAACATACTAACTTGCTTTAATACTCAAATAATCATAATTGCAATGAAATAAAAATATTCATGCGATTCATATAAAAATATGTAACCGGCTAAAATAACTTTAAAATCACATAATAAACTCTTTTGCTAAACAATAATTAAATAACTTAATTCTCATGAAATAAATTCATAAATGCTTTAAAATAAAAACCACTCACAAGTCACTTCTAATTTCTTCACCACCTCTCCAACACTCCTTTTTGCTTCTTGAGACTCTCCTACAATATAATCCAACCAACAATCTTGGTTTAGGATTCAAAAGATATTACAATTTCACTTCATTACAATCTCATACATCAATACATAATCATATTATATCCTTGAAAATCTTCCACTCACTTTCTAACCCAAACGCTTTATATCTAAACTCATTCAACTATCCACAATTTATTCACTTTAGATTCAACACATGTTTTACCAATAGATCATTTAGTCTAACTCAATATATATATTCTTTACTTTACTTTATTTTCCCTTAACAATCATACTTCCATTCAATTACTTCCTTTGATGCTCAATTATTCAAACACATCATAATCACCATCCAAACACCTATAATAATTCATTCAAGAACTTCATCACTTACTCACATAAACTTTCAATAAAATATATTAACTAGTCAATTATTTTATCCATCAACATATATTCTCAAGAAATTCATAATTCCATCAACTTTCCAATTACTATTCTCACATCCATTTCTATTTATTTCTTTGACATTAAAGTACTCAAACACTTTATAACCATCATCAAAATACATGCAATCTATTTGATGAGAAATTCACCTCCACACTTAACTTTAACCAACTTAATTATTTATCTTTCCAATTTTGATCTCTCTTGCATCCTTTGATAACAACCTACTCACTTACATCCCATAGCCTTATACAACTCATTTAATTATTTAAAGCAATCTCAACATATATGAAAACTGAAGGAAAAATTGATTTTGAATTTAATGCGGAAACGTGGATTTTAAAAAATTTTTCCAAACGAAACATACCCGATCGATGCTAGTAATAACAATTCAATAATTAAATTAATAAGATCGAATCTTACCTTTGCATGAATATTGAATTGATCCATTTTGATTCGCAAATTATTCACCATTCGATCTTCCTTGCTATGACCCTTCACAAAAGAAACTGTGTGTGGGCACAATCTTGAAGAATCAAATCACGAAATCTTTTATGAAAGATTATTATGTGAGATGAAGTAATTTGGTGTTTTTAATTAATGGAAGTTTTTGGTTCAAGTAGCCAAAAAATTCATCATCTTAGTTACTAACATAAAAGACCCTTTTATAATAGTAAGTTAGAGTTTTCTAATTTAACAAGGAATACAATTTCCTATTTAAATTGGAAAACATAGTTCATATCCAATACGGAATCAAATTCTTTATTGGTCTAGAACTCTTTACTTTTAATTTAATAAGGAATCTAATTCATATTAAAACTTCTTTAATTCAATTTAATATGGAATCTAATTCCAATTAAATTAAATTACTATTTCCATTAATTAAAAGATTTTTCATTAAATTAAATGATTCTAAATCATAAATAATTTAATGACACCATTAATAAATTGAACTCATAATCTCTACAGATAATAAATAATTAACATTTAATTAAATAATTACATATATTTAAATAATCAAATTATTTAAATAATTCATGAACATGTCCATATGACATTAATAATTGGACAATCCAATTATATTCTTTCATTTATTTCTTTATGTGGTTGTGAGCTAGCAAGGGGACCGAATGGACCTACAATTTGAGCTCCAATAATATCGGAATTATTAATTAAACTCTTTAATTAAATAATTCACTATTATTAACCTTAGAGTTACTCCACTAAAAACCTAAGGTTGCACTCTCAAGATTGTAGATGTTTTACACAATCTGAATTTTCAGTGTCCATCGATTTAATCATTTCATATGGTTCGATCCTCCACAAGTAGTTCATAATTAGAGCTAGGTCATTAAAGTCCGTTATACCTCTCTAATTATATCTTATTCCAATAAGTACCATTGATTCTCTAATGAACAATATATCCATAACAACTTATGAATTTATCTTTCCGTTTGCTCATAAACAGAAAGTCGAGCGCTCTTATTGTTCAAGACCCGAATCAACACTTTAAGGGAACTACTCATCTACTTCTCGCAAGAAAGAGTGGATTCCACTTTTGTGTAGAATGTTCCCAGCCATTTATTAAATCACATCTCCAAAGTACGAAGCTTATTGACCGTAAATCTATAACAGTCTCACCCATGTAAATCAAAAGATATGACTCAACAAATAGGAGTCCATAAAACACTCAGGATTAAGATCAATCCATATATGATCATCTAGTTGATAAATATGAATTTATTTATTTAACGGATATTAATAAAAAATTCATTTTATCGTGGTCCAGTCCTATATAATCTCTATCATATAAGGTGTCTCCATTTTCATGTCGCCACATGAACGATCCCGGATAAGATCATCGCATCAAATACAAAATAGACCGCAATTGTAGATTTATCACAAATAAAGTACCCAGCTTTGTTTGCTTTCTACGGACTCTTTAGATTACTGATCTCAAACTAAATCCTCTTGTATATAACACTTATATACTTAGTTTGAGATTACATAAGTAATCATGGATGTTACATGATATTTGTATGAAGCAAATATTTCATAAATGTATATCAAAATAAATATATTTTATTTATTAATTAATTTAAACATTTACAAATTACAAGCTCTTAGGGCATATTACCCTAACAATCTCCCACTTGCCCTTAGAGCAGATGAGACATGTCTCGTAATCCTAGACCCTCTAGATGACCTTCAAACACTTTAGCCGTTAAGGTCTTTGTAAATTTATCAGCATGGTTGTCTAGTGAAGTTATCATCTTAATGACACATCTCATTATGTACAATCTCCCTATTGAGATAGTATTTCTTCTCTATATGCTTCCCTTATTTGTGGTTTCTTGATTCTTTAGAATTGACCACTATATCACTATTATCACAATAAATGGTGAGTGGTTTATCCATATCTGGAACAGCTTCCAGATCAATCAAGAATTTTATGGAGCCAAACTGCTTCCTTAACTGCTTCACAAGCTGCTACATATTCAGCTTCTATGGTGGAGTCAACAACACAAGATTACTTAACACTTCTCCATATAATGGCTCCACCACTAAAGGTAAATACTGACCTGGACATGGATTTCTTAGAATCATTGTCCAATTAAAAATCAGATATGTGTATCCTTATGAGATCAAATCCTCTCCAAAATACACAAGCATATAGATTCTCATTCTCCAAAGATACTTGCGAATATGTTTTACAGCCACCCAATGATCCGATCATAGGTTTGATTGATAACGACTGACTACTCCCACTGAATTATATATGTCAGGTCTCATGCATTGCATAATATGCATGAGATTGCCTGTAAACCCCTAGTCTCGATCTATAACCTCTTAGTGTTAAAAGATGGATTAGAGAGGTAAAATAAATCTCTACATTAGATTAATTGAATTACATGGCATTAGAGATTTATCAACTTAAGATTGACGACGAAATTCGTCAATTATAAAAGTTAAGTAACATTACAATAGAATCAAGTTAGTGTTAAGCTAAATCAATTCATCGATTTCGTGAACGTCATTCTAGAGTTTCACAACAACCGAATTAGCAAGAAAAAGATCAATGAAGAGTAAAGTAATTCATCCATAGATAAGAGACAAGTTAAAGAAAATAAAATGTTGAGTGCACGATTAAGAAAATTTTTACATTAGTTGTTCGTAAGTAATGGACAACTATTAAGCGATTTAAATAAGAGATTAATGATATTCAAAAATAAATCAAAGGACAAGCTTGATATTCCATAGAACATTAATAAGATATACAAACAAGACACTTAGAGGCCAAGTGGACAAGTGAAGAATGCAAAGCTATTATAAAAATATTTGAAACAAAAGTTGCGAAAAATTTTATCACTCCCAACTAGTTTAAAAGGAAAACTAAATTTTTGAGTTTAAACGAGTAAACCGGTTGAAGAAAGTTAGGGTTCGCTTCTTGGATTTCTTCGACCCGACATGTAAACCCCTAGTCTCGATCTATAATCTCTTAGTGTTAAAAGATGGAGTAGAAATTTAAAATAAATTTCTACATTAAAATTAATTGAATTTCATTGTAAGACCCGGAATTTCAGTTCCCTGAAAGAAATAGTGTTTCTTAGATAAAGAATATTTTCGGACGGAATAGTATTTCCAGATGAATAGTGATTTCGTGTGAATAGTATTTTTGAGTGAATAGTGATTTCCGGGAGTGATTTCCGGGAATAATATTTCTTAAAGTTTCGTGAAATAAAAATTTTTCGGTGAATAGTATTTCCGAGTGAATAGTATTTTCGATGAATAGTGTTCGCGTGAATAGTGATTTCGGAAAATGGATCCCAGATATCAAAAGCTCCATAATATGAATTTGAGTTATTAGAAGCTGAAGCGGAGTAAAGATGAGTTCGTTTGAGTGGATTTCAAAGGTTCCGAATATTTATTGATAAAAACGTCTCGTTGAGAACGTTGTGGATTTTAATGAGTTTATAGCTGATTGAAATTTTTTTCAAAACATGGAATTGGAAGTTGAGATGTCCAATTAGAGTATTGTGTGGTCAATTTGATGATAGGGTGATCATGAAATATTTTTGGAATTTATTGATGTTAAGTAATGATTAAAATTTAAGTTAAATATAAAATAAATTGTGTAGGAGAAGATATCCAATTAAGAAGCACAATCCATGTGCTTGGATGAGAGCTAATGAGGTTAAGACATATTTAAGTTAAAAAGTAAGTGATGAGTTAAGATTGGATTAAAAGAGGGGATGAGATGTTAGTGATTGAATGGATGAGAAAAATTGACCAATTAAATGTTATCATCCATGTCTAATGGCATTGTTGTGATTATGGAATTATTTTAAAGGCAAATTGGGCATGGAATAATAGCTAGTATATAAGAGGAAGCATGGTTGATGAGTGAAGGGGTGATATGTCGGTTAAGAGGGGGAGGAGACGTGATTTGCAAGCTGAAATTGTGAGAAGAAAAATCAGAACTGAACAAGAGTGTGAGTAGTGGCAATTGTGTGAATTTAGAACTAATTTAAAGGCAAATTGGACATTGAATGAGGACTGGCATTTAAGTGACTGCATGGCAGATGATTGGAGGATAATAGGTCGGTTGAGAGGGCTTGAAAAACGTCCAAAACAAGCTGAAACCTGGAGAGAAAAGCAGAACCGAAAAAGAAAGAAAGAAAAAAAAAAGAGCAGACCGTGAGCTGGAAACGTGTAAGCTGAAACCGAACTGCAGAAGAAGAAAAATTGCAGCCGTGAAGAAGGAGAAGGAGAAGGAGAAGAAGAAGAAGAAGAAAGAGAGATGATCCATCCTTTATAGTCTCTCAAACCCATCCCTCTTCATCAAGAAAGAGTGAGAGTAAGTGAATATGTTTTGTGTTTAGTTGCTGGAAATTTTTTTAGTTATTGATTTAGATGAGATTTTGATGAATTATTTGTGTTAAATCAAGGCTAATCATCATCAATATAAGTTTGGAAGTGAAGGAAAAGAATCAAGAAGCTTGGATCAAGGTTGTTGAGGGGTAAGGGTTAGAGTTTGATAAGTAAAGGTTGATGAGATTTAATTGATTTCTTTAGTTTAAGGTGGTAATTGAGTTGATGGATGATTGTTGAAGTGTTTATGTGTGATTATTGGTTGAGATGACAAAGGATGAATAAAGTTGTTACATGTTAGTATGTGAATGAATCATAAAAGAATAGATAATGAGAGTATTTGGATGATTAAATAAATTATAGGTGAAACTATGTTGATTGAAGGAAAATTTTGAAAAGAAAAGCAAAGAATAAAGTTAGTAAATATTTATATTAGTGCTTGAGCAATTGTTGTTTTCATATATGTTGAGATTGCTTTAAATAATTAAATGAGTTGTATAAGATTATGGGATGTAATAGAGTAGGTTGGTATCAAAGGATGCAAGAGAGATGAAAATTGGAAAGATAAATAATTAAGTTGGTTAAAGTTAAGTGTGGAGGTGAATGTGTCATCAAATAGATTGCATGTATTTTGATGATGGTTATCAAGTGTTTGAGTACTTTAATGTCAAAGAATTAAATAGAAATGTATGTGAGAATATTAATTAGAAAGTTGAGGAATTATGGATTTCTTGAGAATATATGTTGATGGATAAAATAATTGACTAGTTAATATATTGTATTGAAAGTTTATGTGAGTAAATGATGAGGTTCTTGAATGAATTATTATAGGTGTTTGGATGGTGATTATGATGTGTTTGAATAATTGAGCATCAAAGGAAGTAATTGAATGGAAGTATAATTGTTAAGGGAAAATAAAGTAAAGTAAAGAACATATATATATATATATATATTGAGTTAGACTAAATGATCTATTGGTAAAGCATGTGTTGAATCTAAAGTGAAATTGTAATATCTTTTGAATCCTAAACCAAGATTGTTGGTTGGATTATATTGTAGGAGAGCCTCAAGAAGCGAAAAGGAGTGTTGGATAGGTGGTGAAGAAATTTGAAGTGACTTGTAAGTGGTTCGCCACTTAAAATCTTTTACAAGTGCATGTTAATTCTTAATTTTGGTAATGAATGTAATAGTTAAGTAATAAAAGAAAATGAAAATGATCTTCAATATCAAGTTAAAGTTTGAGTATATTGGGTCCTATGGAACCTATATAGAAATAGAAATTGATGCTAAATAGTTATGAAAAGAAATTGAAATGAGAAAGTTTTCAAGATCTCTAAACTAGTGAGTTTGTGCTTTTGGCACTAAATAAATATAGTTTTAAAACCCATGTATGTTCCTTAAGATATATTGAGATTTAGCGCTACGTGACGACGCAGTAAATTCCGTCCGTAGTCGCCCAGATTAGAGAAAAGTTAGCACTACGCGACGATGCAGAAAATTCCGTCCGTAGTTGCCCAGTTTCATAGAAAGTATAAGCGCTACGTAGCGATGCAGACAATTCCGCACGTAGTTGGCTATTTTTATAGTTTGGCACTATTTGGCGATGCAGTAAATTCCGCTCGTAGTTGCCCAGAGTTTTAGCACTACAATTGCGATGCAGAAAATCCCGCATTGTAGTTGCTCAGTGATAAGCTTTAGCGCCCTACGTGCGATGCAGTAAATTCCGTAACGTAGTGGTTGAGATAACTGAGTAAGCTTCACGTTGGCATTAGTTATAATCGCCCGTGATGGTTAGAATGTTTAAAGGATATACATGGGGGTTTTAAAAGAAATCATAAAACAAATGGTAAATTGTCATGTTAGTGTGTGATGTTATATCTTCGTTGCACTAACTTGTTTGTTTATTTTGTAGCTATTTATATTTCATTGTGTGCCACCGCTGACAACAGGACGACGTCATTTTGTTGTGTATATATAGGTGGGCGTTCATGACATGTGATGATGTAAAACTTTATGTATGAGATGGATATGTAATTGAAAAACAAATATTCATATTTTGAAATTGTATATTTATAAATATTCATGCATTTTATATATATGATGCATCTAGATATATTTTATATGAGTTCGTACTTATAAATTGAGAATTGAGTGTTAAGGTTGTATGTTTGTGGAAAAATAATGATGATTATTGCATGTTTGGGAATAAAGAAGTTGGGAGGATTTGAGATTTTAGTCGAAGTGTAAATTTCTTGACAGGTAAATTTTGGTTTATAAAAAATGCAACCGTTATGCTGCCGAAAATTTTACAAAAATATTTGAAATAGAATCGCGAAAAATTTTATCACTCCCAACTAGTTTAAAAGGAAAACTAAATTTTTGAGTTTAAACGAGTAAACCGGTTGAAGAAAGTTAGGGTTCGCTTCTCGGATTTCTTCGACCCGACAAGTCGGTCTCGATAAGTCCGTTGAAGTGCCCGGCAGGATCCTCCAGACAAGAGCATAGATAAGGTCTGGGAAGGGTCCTGTCAAGTTGGTATCAGAGCATTGGATTGATGTAGTCCAATCCTGGGGAACTCTCGCGTGTGAATGTAGGGCGAAGCATGACTCTCCGCCCCAGGGCTCTATGGGGATGGGGCCATGGAGTGTTCTGATAGGTACCATTTGATGCCCTGTGGTTATGGGGCCATAACATGTCAAGTTGGTATCAGAGCCCGGTTCTCGTTCAGTTGAGAAAAAGTTTTAAAAGAAAAGTTTGAGCTATTTCGCACAAATTGTGCGCTAGTTATGCTTAAGGCACGAAGTTACTTGTGCATGCATTATTTTTAAAGATTTTGAGAGTTATGCTTTCATCGATTGCATAAGCTAAAGTATAAGTTATAGTATTTGAATTCAGCATGTTATGAATATGCTTCGAAGCAAGTTGCTAAGTAAAAGTTTATGCATTAAATTGTGAGTTAAATATTGCATGAAATTATCATGCCAGATTATATTGAGCTAGTTGTTGAAATTTAAATTTCGTGATTTGTGGCTATTAGTGTGTTAGTACACGCTTAGCTATGCAGCATAGAGATCGTCCGAGGACGAGATGGGTAGCCACAGAGGCACCCACACCAAATAGAGAGCAGGTTGACGAGTCTGTCAACGTGCTAGAAAGTTTTGCACACCCAGAGCCATCACAGTCAGTACGACCAGAGCCTGCCCCAGGACCTACTCCAGGGCAGATGGAGCAGATGGCCCAAATGTTAACCGCGGTCCTTAAGCACTCGCGGGAGACAGGGGCAAGTGTAGAGCGCGCCTGCAGGTTAGGCGCGAAGCCATATGACGGGACTGGGGATCCCGAGAGAGCATGGTCATGGCTAGAGATGAATGAAGAAATATTTTAGATCCTAAGATGCACCGAGGATCAGATGGTCATCTTCTCAGCCTTCTTACTGAGGGATCGCGCCAAGGATAGGTGGAAGGCGCATCAGAGAGCCCACTCAGAGGGAGTCACCTGAGTCGAGTTCAAGAGAGAGTTTATAGACAGATTTTTCCCCAAGAGCTATAAGGATGCTAAAATACAAGAATTTTATAGATTAGAGCAGGGGGACTCCTCAGTGCCAGAATATGAGAAGAAATTTCCAGAGTTGATCCCCCTCGTTCCATTCTTTACAGAGAATGAGGAAGAAAAGATCAATAGATTTATGGTAGGTCTTAACCCCGCGGTTAGGACCATTGTGACATCTGCCTCGCATACTAGATATGGACAGCTGGTAGAGGCAGCCACCAGAGTAGAGCAGAGCGCACAGACCGTTGTAGAGTCCAAGTTGAAATTCAGTTAGAAGCGGAGCTGGACCGGTAGCCATCAGGGAGAGTCCAGCAAGGTGCCCAAGAGTGGGCAGCGCTCAGCAGGGTCACAGAGTCGGCAGCAGAGTCAAAGACCCCAGACCAGTCAGAGTTCTTTCCGATCATCAGTAGGGTCCAAGAGCCAGCAGAGCTGGAGGAGCCGACCATTGTGCGCTAGATGTGGCCGATTACATCATGGTGAGTGCCTTCAGGGCAAGACATGGTGCTTCAGGTGTGGACAGGAGGGCCACTTCATGAGAGACTGTCCCAGTGCAGTAGCTTCGAGCCCATCGGAGGCCAGATCAGCAGTTCAGGGGCAGACTAGTAGGAGTTGTGGACCGATAGGGGAGGCCTCTAGACTGGAGGAGCTACTAGTGCATGGCAGCCTGGTAGTGGAGCAGGTAGAGATATACCCCTCAGAGGACAGCCAGGTAGACCTCCCAGAGCACCGACAGGTAGACCCCGCAGTCAGGCCGCCAGAGTATATACAGTGACCCAGCAGGCGGCAGATGCTACACCAGATGTGGTCACAGGTACCATCTCTTTATTTGATGTTGATGCTCATGTATTGGTGGACCCAGGAGCCACCCATTCTTTTATTTCTCGAGAGTTCATAGATAGAGTCGGCATAGAGTTGAGTCCGACCAAGTGTAGCATGGTAGTGTCACTTCCCACAGGTGATTCGCTAATTGCGGATAGAGTTTACATGAAAAGTAAGGTGACTATAGCAAGTCATGAGTTCGAGGCTAATTTAATAGTACTCGATATTCATGACTTTGACATCATTTTGGGCATGGATTGGTTATCCAAGCATCGCGCGACTGTAGATTGTTATAGAAAAGAGGTTCAGTTCAGCAAGCCTGGGGAACCAGATGTGATCTTTTGTGGAGAGCGAAAAATACTCTCTACAAGTTTAGTAAGCGTGATCCGAGCGAATAAGATGCTCCGTAAAGCATGCCAGGGGTACTTGGTCTATGCAATAGAAGCTAGCGACAGTGAGCTACAATTCACAGAGGTTCCTGTGGTGAATGAGTTCTCTGATGTATTTCCCGAGGACCTTCCAGGACTACCTCCGGATAGAGAGATCGAATTCGAGATTGAGCTAGCACCAGGCACAGAGCCCATCTCTATAGCTCCGTATCGGATGGCACCAGTTGAGCTAAGGAATTGAAAGTGCAAATGGAAGAGTTGTTGAGCAAAGGCTTCGTTAAGACTAGTACATCACCGTGGGGAGCTCCGGTGTTGTTTGTAAAGAAGAAAGATGGAAGCCTCCGTTTGTGTATTGATTATAGACAGCTAAACAAAGTAACCATCCGGAATCAGTATCCACTGCCAAGAATCGACGACTTGTTCGACCAACTGCAGAGAGCTAAAATCTTCTCGAAGATAGATCTACGGTCAGGATATCATCAGTTGAAGGTGCGTAGGGAAGATGTTCCCAAGACGGCCTTCAGAACCAGATATGGGCATTATGAGTTTTTAGTAATGCCATTTGGCTTAACCAATGCCCCAGCAGCCTTTATGGATCTGATGAACCGTGTCTTCAAACCATATTTAGACAAGTTTGTCATAGTCTTCATCGATGATATTCTGGTATATTCAGGTAGTAGAGAGGAACATGCAGAACACTTGAGGATTGTATTGCAGACTCTAAGAGATCATCAGCTGTATGCAAAATTTAGCAAGTGCCAGTTCTGGTTAGATCGCGTGGCATTTTTGGGACATGTAGTGTCAGCAGAGGGTATTTCAGTAGATCCCCAGAAGATAGAAGCTATTGTAGATTGGAAGCCACCCACGAGTGTAACAGAAGTCAGAAGCTTCTTGGGTTTAGCTGGGTATTACAGAAAGATTGTAGAAGGATTCTTCAAGATAGCTACTCCACTGACCAAGTTAACAAGAAAAGAAGAGAAGTTCATCTGGTCAGAAGCCTGTCAGAGCAGTTTTGATGAGTTAAAGTAAAGGCTGACTACAGCACCAGTGCTTACACTTCCCTCAGGAAGTGAAGGATTTACAGTATATTGCGATGCCTTCAGGTAAGACTTAGGTTGTGTGTTGATGCAGCATGATAGAGTGATAGCTTATGCTTCAAGGCAATTAAAGAAGCATGAAGTGAACTATCTAACACACGATTTAGAGTTAGCAGCTGTAGTGTTCGCTTTGAGAATATGGCGACAATATCTCTATGGAGTACCTTGCACGATCTTCACAGATCACAAAAGTCTACAATACTTGTTCACGCAGAAAGACTTGAACATGAGACAGAGAAGGTGAATAGAGCTTATTAAAGACTATGACTGCACCATCGAATACCACCCAGGCAAAGCAAATGTAGTAGCAGATGCACTAAGCAGGAAACCCTCTAGTTCCCTAGCCCAGCCTAGAGCAGAGTACTTGCAGATGCTAGAAGAGTTGAGATCTATGAGGGCCAGTTTAGAGACAATAGAAACAGGCGCTCTAGTAACAGCTTTCCATGTTCGTCCAGTGTTAGTGGATAGAGTCAGAGAATTGCAAGCTCAAGACCCTTATTTGATGAAACTAAGAAGCAAGATAGAGGTTGGGCAACAGAGTAGCTTCACCTTACGAGGTGATGGGACACTAGTGTTGGGCCAGAGATTATGCGTCCCAGATGTAATAGAGTTGAAGAAAGAAATCATAGAAGAGGCACACTCCTCAGCATATGCGATGCATCTAGGGAGTACTAAGATGTATCAGACTTTGAGAGACCACTACTGGTGGAGAGGTATGAAGAGAGAGATAGCAGAGTTCGTATCTAAGTGCCTAACTTGTCAACAAATCAAGATGGAGCATCAGAAACCCACCGGTTTACTACAGCCTCTATCCATTCTAGAATGGAAGTGGGAAAGGATCACGATGGATTTCGTGACAGGACTCCTTAGGACGCAGCGAGGACAGGATGCCATTTAGGTTATCGTGGATAGATTAACGAAGTCGGCCCACTTCATTGCTATTAATCAAACCTATTCTCTAGAAAGATATGCACAATTATACGTAAATGAGATTGTGAGGCTGCATGGCGCACCAGTATCCATTGTATCAAATAGAGATTCTCGCTTCACTTCTTGATTATGGCCGAAGCTACAAGATGCTATGGGCACCAGATTACACTTCAGTACTGTTTTTTTTCACCCACAAACAGATGGCCAATCAGAGAAAACCATTCAGACTCTCGAAGATATGTTGAGAGCCTGTGTGATGGAGTTTAAGGGAAGCTGGGATAATTACCAGCATTGATAGAGTTTGCCTACAACAATAGCTATCAGTCTAGTATTGGTATGGCACCTTATGAGGCGTTGTATGGTAGAAAGTGTAGAACCCCAGTCTGTTGGGACGAAGTGGGGGAGAGAAGATTAATTGGCCCAGAGATTGTCCAAGATACAACAGAGAAAGTAAATATGATAAGAGAACGATTGAAGATAGCAAGCGACAGATAGAAAAGTTATACGAACAATCGAAGAAGAGACTTGAAGTTTGAAGTGGGTGATAAAGTATTCCTATGAGTCTCACCCTGGAAGGGTATTTTGAGATTCGGGAAGCGTGGAAAGTTGAGTCCACGATACATAGGCCCCTATGAGATAGTAGACAAGGTGGGTGAAGTGGCTTATCGATTAAGGCTACCGTCAGAGTTAGCCAACATCCATGACGTGTTCCACGTCTCCATGCTTCGCAAGTATATAGCTGACCCTTCACATATTCTTAAGGAGCAACCAGTTCAGTTGAAAGAAAACTTGACCTACGAGGAGCATCCAGTAGAAATCCTAAATCGTAGAGATCAAGTGTTGCGTAATAAAGTGATTCCGCTAGTAAAGGTGCTATGGTGAAATCATGGGGTAGAAGAGATTACATGGGAGCCCGAAGCACAGATGCGTGCCCAATACCCTCAATTGTTTGAATAAGGTACGCAGTTTCAAATTTCGAGGACGAAATTTTTATAAGGGGGGAAGAAATTGTAAACCCCTAGTCTCGATCTATAATCTCTTAGTGTTAAAAGATGGAGTAGAAATTTAAAATAAATTTCTACATTAAAATTAATTGAATTTCATTGTAAGACCCGGAATTTCAGTTCCCTGAAAGAAATAGTGTTTCTTAGATAAAGAATATTTTCGGACGGAATAGTATTTCCAGATGAATAGTGATTTCGTGTGAATAGTATTTTTGAGTGAATAGTGATTTCCGGGAAAAAGAATATTTTCTTAAGTTTCGTGAAATAAAAATTTTTCGGTGAATAGTATTTCCGAGTGAATAGTATTTTCGATGAATAGTGTTCGCGTGAATAGTGATTTCGGAAAATGGATCCCAGATATCAAAAGCTCCATAATATGAATTTGAGTTATTAGAAGCTGAAGCGGAGTAAAGATGAGTTCGTTTGAGTGGATTTTAAAGGTTCCGAATATTTATTGATAAAAACGTCTCGTTGAGAACGTTGTGGATTTTAATGAGTTTATAGCTGATTGAAATTTTTTTCAAAACATGGAATTGGAAGTTGAGATGTCCAATTAGAGTATTGTGTGGTCAATTTGATGATAGGGTGATCATGAAATATTTTTGGAATTTATTGATGTTAAGTAATGATTAAAATTTAAGTTAAATATAAAATAAATTGTGTAGGAGAAGATATCCAATTAAGAAGCACAATCCATGTGCTTGGATGAGAGCTAATGAGGTTAAGACATATTTAAGTTAAAAAGTAAGTGATGAGTTAAGATTGGATTAAAAGAGGGGATGAGATGTTAGTGATTGAATGGATGAGAAAAATTGACCAATTAAATGTTATCATCCATGTCTAATGGCATTGTTGTGATTATGGAATTATTTTAAAGGCAAATTGGGCATGGAATAATAGCTAGTATATAAGAGGAAGCATGGTTGATGAGTGAAGGGGTGATATGTCGGTTAAGAGGGGGAGGAGACGTGATTTGCAAGCTGAAATTGTGAGAAGAAAAATCAGAACTGAACAAGAGTGTGAGTAGTGGCAATTGTGTGAATTTAGAACTAATTTAAAGGCAAATTGGACATTGAATGAGGACTGGCATTTAAGTGACTGCATGGCAGATGATTGGAGGATAATAGGTCGGTTGAGAGGGCTTGAAAAACGTCCAAAACAAGCTGAAACCTGGAGAGAAAAGCAGAACCGAAAAAGAAAGAAAGAAAAAAAAACAGAGCAGACCGTGAGCTGGAAACGTGTAAGCTGAAACCGAACTGCAGAAGAAGAAAAATTGCAGCCGTGAAGAAGGAGAAGGAGAAGGAGAAGAAGAAGAAGAAGAAAGAGAGATGATCCATCCTTTATAGTCTCTCAAACCCATCCCTCTTCATCAAGAAAGAGTGAGAGTAAGTGAATATGTTTTGTGTTTAGTTGCTGGAAATTTTTTTAGTTATTGATTTAGATGAGATTTTGATGAATTATTTGTGTTAAATCAAGGTTAATCATCATCAATATAAGTTTGGAAGTGAAGGAAAAGAATCAAGAAGCTTGGATCAAGGTTGTTGAGGGGTAAGGGTTAGAGTTTGATAAGTAAAGGTTGATGAGATTTAATTGATTTCTTTAGTTTAAGGTGGTAATTGAGTTGATGGATGATTGTTGAAGTGTTTATGTGTGATTATTGGTTGAGATGACAAAGGATGAATAAAGTTGTTACATGTTAGTATGTGAATGAATCATAAAAGAATAGATAATGAGAGTATTTGGATGATTAAATAAATTATAGGTGAAACTATGTTGATTGAAGGAAAATTTTGAAAAGAAAAGCAAAGAATAAAGTTAGTAAATATTTATATTAGTGCTTGAGCAATTGTTGTTTTCATATATGTTGAGATTGCTTTAAATAATTAAATGAGTTGTATAAGATTATGGGATGTAATAGAGTAGGTTGGTATCAAAGGATGCAAGAGAGATGAAAATTGGAAAGATAAATAATTAAGTTGGTAAAAGTTAAGTGTGGAGGTGAATGTGTCATCAAATAGATTGCATGTATTTTGATGATGGTTATCAAGTGTTTGAGTACTTTAATGTCAAAGAATTAAATAGAAATGTATGTGAGAATATTAATTAGAAAGTTGAGGAATTATGGATTTCTTGAGAATATATGTTGATGGATAAAATAATTGACTAGTTAATATATTGTATTGAAAGTTTATGTGAGTAAATGATGAGGTTCTTGAATGAATTATTATAGGTGGTTGGATGGTGATTATGATGTGTTTGAATAATTGAGCATCAAAGGAAGTAATTGAATGGAAGTATAATTGTTAAGGGAAAATAAAGTAAAGTAAAGAACATATATATATATATATATATTGAGTTAGACTAAATGATCTATTGGTAAAGCATGTGTTGAATCTAAAGTGAAATTGTAATATCTTTTGAATCCTAAACCAAGATTGTTGGTTGGATTATATTGTAGGAGAGCCTCAAGAAGCGAAAAGGAGTGTTGGATAGGTGGTGAAGAAATTTGAAGTGACTTGTAAGTGGTTCGCCACTTAAAATCTTTTACAAGTGCATGTTAATTCTTAATTTTGGTAATGAATGTAATAGTTAAGTAATAAAAGAAAATGAAAATGATCTTCAATATCAAGTTAAAGTTTGAGTATATTGGGTCCTATGGAACCTATATAGAAATAGAAATTGATGCTAAATAGTTATGAAAAGAAATTGAAATGAGAAAGTTTTCAAGATCTCTAAACTAGTGAGTTTGTGCTTTTGGCACTAAATAAATATAGTTTTAAAACCCATGTATGTTCCTTAAGATATATTGAGATTTAGCGCTACGTGACGACGCAGTAAATTCCGTCCGTAGTCGCCCAGATTAGAGAAAAGTTAGCACTACGCGACGATGCAGAAAATTCCGTCCGTAGTTGCCCAGTTTCATAGAAAGTATAAGCGCTACGTAGCGATGCAGACAATTCCGCACGTAGTTGGCTATTTTTATAGTTTGGCACTATTTGGCGATGCAGTAAATTCCGCTCGTAGTTGCCCAGAGTTTTAGCACTACAATTGCGATGCAGAAAATCCCGCATTGTAGTTGCTCAGTGATAAGCTTTAGCGCCCTACGTGCGATGCAGTAAATTCCGTAACGTAGTGGTTGAGATAACTGAGTAAGCTTCACGTTGGCATTAGTTATAATCGTCCGTGATGGTTAGAATGTTTAAAGGATATACATGGGGGTTTTAAAAGAAATCATAAAACAAATGGTAAATTGTCATGTTAGTGTGTGATGTTATATCTTCGTTGCACTAACTTGTTTGTTTATTTTGTAGCTATTTATATTTCATTGTGTGCCACCGCTGACAACAGGACGACGTCATTTTGTTGTGTATATATAGGTGGGCGTTCATGACATGTGATGATGTAAAACTTTATGTATGAGATGGATATGTAATTGAAAAACAAATATTCATATTTTGAAATTGTATATTTATAAATATTCATGCATTTTATATATATGATGCATCTAGATATATTTTATATGAGTTCGTACTTATAAATTGAGAATTGAGTGTTGAGGTTGTATGTTTGTGGAAAAATAATGATGATTATTGCATGTTTGGGAATAAAGAAGTTGGGAGGATTTGAGATTTTAGTCGAAGTGTAAATTTCTTGACAGGTAAATTTTGGTTTATAAAAAATGCAACCGTTATGCTGCCGAAAATTTTACAAAAATATTTGAAATAGAATCGCGAAAAATTTTATCACTCCCAACTAGTTTAAAAGGAAAACTAAATTTTTGAGTTTAAACGAGTAAACCGGTTGAAGAAAGTTAGGGTTCGCTTCTCGGATTTCTTCGACCCGACAAGTCGGTCTCGATAAGTCCGTTGAAGTGCCCGGCAGGATCCTCCAGACAAGAGCATAGATAAGGTCTGGGAAGGGTCCTGTCACGACAAGTCGGTCTCGATAAGTCCGTTGAAGTGCCCGGCAGGATCCTCCAGACAAGAGCATAGATAAGGTCTGGGAAGGGTCCTGTCAAGTTGGTATCAGAGCCCGGTTCTCGTTCAGATAAGAAAAAGTTTTCAGAGAGAAAGTTTTCAAAGAGAAAGTTTTAAGAGAAAAGTTTGAGCTATTTCGCACAAATTGTGTGCTAGTTATGCTTAAGGCACGAAGTTATTTTGTGCACGCATCATTTTTCAGATTTTAAGAGTTATGCTTTCATCGATTGCATAATCTAAAGCATAAGTTATAGTACTTGAATTCAGCATATCACGAATGTGCATCAAAGCGAGTTGTTAAGTAAAAGTTTATGCATTGAATTGTGAGTTAAATATTGCATGAAATTATCATGCCAGATTATATTGAGCTAGTTGCTGAACTTGAAATATTGATTTGTGGCTATTAGTGTACTAGTACACACTTAGCTATGCAGCGTCGAGATCGTCCGAGGACGAGACAGGCAGCCGCAGAGGCACCCACACCAGATAGAGAGCAGGTTGACGAGTCTGTCAACGTGCCAGAGAGTTCTGCACACCCAGAGCCATCACAGTCAGTACGACCAGAGCCTGTCCCAGGACCTATTCCAGGGCAGATGGAACAGATGGCGCAGATGCTAGCAGCGGCCCTTCAGCAGCCGCGAGAGTCGGGGATATCGATTGAGCGCGCCCGTAAATTAGGCGCGAAGCCGTATGATGGTAGCGGAGATCCAGACAAAGCGTTATCTTGGATAGAGGCAAACGAAGAGATTTTTCAGATGATGGGGTGTACAGAGGAGCAGAGGGTCTCCTATTCTGCCTTCCTACTTAAAGATCGCGCCAAGGACTGGTGGAAGGCGCATCAGAGAGCACACCCAGAGGGAGTCACATGGGCGGAGTTCAAGAGAGAATTTACAGAGAGATTTTTTCCTAAAAGCTATAAAGATGCCAAAGTTGAAGAGTTTTATAGATTGGAGCAGGGAAGCTCCTCAGTGCCAGAGTACGAAAAGAAGTTTTCAGAGTTGATTCGCCTAGTTCCTTTCTTTGCAGAGAATGAACAGGAGAAGATCAACAGATTTATGGCAGGTCTTAACCCCGCAGTTAGGACCATAGTGACATCTGCATCACATACCAGATATGGGCAGTTGGTGGAGGCAGCCACCAGAGTAGAGCAGAGTGCACAGACCGCTCTGAAGTCAAAGTCACAATTCAGTCAGAAGAGGAGCTGGACCGGTAGCCATCAGGGAGAGTCCAGTAAGGTGCCTAAGAGTGGTCAGCGCCCAGCATGGTCACAGAGTCGGCAGCAGAGTCAGAGACCCCAGGCCAGTCAGAGTTCTGTTCGGTCATCAGCAGGGTCCAGGAGCCAGCAGAGCTGGAGGAGCCGACCAGTGTGCAGCAGATGTGGCCGGTTGCATCCCGGTGAGTGCCTTCAGGGCAGGACCGGGTGTTTCAGATGTGGCCAGGAGGGCCATTTTATGAGAGACTGTCCCAGTGCAGTGGCATCGAGTCCGTCTGAGGCCATATCTACAGCTCAGGGGCAGACCAGTGGGAGTCGTGGACCCGATAGGGGAGGCCCCAGACTGGAGGAGCTACTAGTGCATGGCAGCCTAGTGGCGGAGCAGGTAGAGGCACACCCCTTAGGGGACAGCCTAGTAGACCACCTAGGGCACCGATAGGTAGACCTCGCAGTCAGGCCGCTAGAGTATATACGGTGACCCAGCAGGCGGCAGATGCTACACCAGACGTGGTCACAGGTACCATTTCTTTATTTGATACTGATGCTCATGTATTGGTGGACCCAGGAGCCACCCATTCTTTTATTTCTCGGGAGTTCATAGATAGAGTTGGGATAGAGATGAGATCGACCGAGTGTAGTATGGTAGTGTCACTTCCCACGGGTGATTCGCTTATTGCGGATAGAGTCTACAGGGGAAGTAAAGTGACTATAGCAAGTCATGAGTTCGAGGCTGACCTAATAGTACTCGATATTCATGACTTTGACATCATCTTGGGCATGGATTGGCTAGCTAAACATCGCGCTACCGTAGATTGCTACAGGAAAGAGGTCCAGTTCAGTCAGCCTGGGGAACCAGAGGTGATCTTTTGTGGAGAGAGAAAGATACTCTCTACAAGTTTAATCAGCGTGATACAAGCAAACAAGATGCTCCGTAAAGCATGCCAAGGGTACTTGGTGTATGCAATAGAATCTGGCAGCAGTGAGATGCACTTGGCAGAAGTTCCTGTGGTGAACGAGTTCTTTGATGTATTTCCCGAGGACCTACCGGGGTTACCTCCGGATAGAGAGATTGAATTCGAGATTGAGTTAGCACCTGGCACAGAGCCCATCTCTATAGCACCATACCGGATGGCACCAGCAGAGCTAAAAGAATTGAAGGTGCAAATGGAAGAATTGTTGAGTAAAGGCTTCGTTAAGACGAGTACATCACCGTGGGGAGCTCCGGTGTTGTTTGTTAAGAAGAAAGATGGGAGCCTTCGTTTATGCATCGATTATAGACAGCTCAACAAAGTAACCATCCGGAATCAGTATCCGTTGCCAAGAATCGATGATCTATTTGATCAGCTACAGGGAGCTAAGGTCTTCTCGAAGATAGATCTACGATCGGGGTATCATCAGCTGAAGGTGCGTAGGGAAGATGTTCCTAAGACAGCCTTCAGAACTAGATATGGGCATTATGAGTTTTTGGTGATGCCATTCGGCCTAACCAATGCTCCAGCAGCCTTTATGGATTTGATGAATCGTGTCTTCAGACCTTATTTAGACAAGTTCGTTATAGTCTTCATCGATGATATCCTAGTATATTCAGGTAGTAAAGAGGAGCATGCAGAGCACCTGAGGATAGTATTACAAACTCTGAGAGAGCATCAACTTTATGCAAAGTTCAGCAAATGCCAGTTTTGGCTAGACCGCATGGCATTTTTGGGGCATGTGGTATCCGCCGAGGGTATTTCAGTAGACCCTCAGAAAATAGAGGCCATTTTAGATTGGAAACCACCCACGAACGTAACAGAAGTCAGAAGCTTCTTGGGTTTAGCTGGGTATTACAGAAAGTTTGTAGAAGGATTTTCCAAGATAGCTACTCCACTAACCAAGTTAACAAGGAAAGAAGAGAAGTTCATTTGGTCAGAAGCCTGTCAGAGCAGCTTCGATGAGTTAAAGCAAAGGCTGACTACAGCACCAGTGCTTACACTTCCCTCAGGAAGTGAAGGATTTACAGTGTATTGCGATGCCTCCAGGCAAGGTTTGGGTTGTGTGTTGATGCAGCATGATAAAGTGATAGCTTATGCTTCAAGGCAATTAAAGAAGCATGAAGTGAACTATCCAACACATGACTTAGAGTTAGCAGCTGTAGTGTTCGCTTTGAGAATATGGCGACACTATCTCTATGGAATACCTTGCAGGATCTTTACTGATCACAAAAGCCTGCAGTATCTATTCTCACAAAAAGATTTGAACATGAGACAGAGAAGGTGGATAGAACTCATCAAAGACTACGACTGCACCATTGAATACCACCCGGGCAAGGCAAATGTAGTTGCAGATGCACTAAGCAGGAAACCCTTTAGTTCCGTAGCTCAACTTAAAGCAGAATACTTGCCGATGCTAGTAGAACTGAGATCTATGGGGGTCAGTTTAGAGACAGCAGAGTCAGGTGCTATAGTAGCAGCTTTTCATGTTCGGCCAGTGTTAGTGGACAAGGTCAGAGACTTGCAAGCTCAGGACCCGTATTTGATGAAATTGAGAAGCAAGATAGAGGCTGGGCAACAGAGTAGCTTCACCTTACGAGGTGATGGGACACTAGTGTTGGGCCAGAGATTATGTGTCCCAGATGTAATAGAGTTGAAGAAAGAGATCATGGAAGAGGCACACTCCTCAGCATATGCGATGCATCCAGGGAGTACTAAGATGTATCGGACTCTGAAAGACCACTACTGGTGGATAGGTATGAAGAGAGAGATAGCAGAGTTCGTATCTAAGTGCCTAACTTGTCAACAAATCAAGATTGAGCATCAGAAACCCGCAGGTTTACTACAACCTTTATCCATTCCTGAGTGGAAATGGGAAAGGATCACGATGGATTTTGTGACAGGACTTCCCAGGACACAGCGTGGACATGATGCTATTTGGGTTATTGTGGACAGATTGACGAAGTCGGCCCACTTCATTGCTACTAATAATACCTATTCCCTGGAAAGATATGCACAGTTGTATGTAGATGAGATTGTGAGGCTACATGGCGCACCAGTGTCCATTGTATCAGATAGAGATCCTCGCTTCACTTCTCGATTCTGGCCGAAGCTACAAGATGCTATGGGCACCAGATTACACTTCAGTACTGCTTTTCACCCACAGACAGATGGCCAATCAGAGAGAACCATCAGACTCTCGAAGATATGTTGAGAGCTTGTGTGATGGAGTTTAAGGGAAGTTGGGATAATTACCTAGCATTGATAGAGTTTGCCTACAACAATAGCTATCAGTCTAGTATTGGTATGGCACCATATGAGGCGTTGTATGGCAGAAAGTGTAGAACCCCTGTTGGGACGAAGTGGGGGAGAGAAGATTAATTGCCCAGAGATTGTCCAAGATACAAC
>CM034473.1:3162596-3202435 GCA_019925255.1 Litchi chinensis | reverse complement strand
TGACTTGTTTTGTCTATCATTCTTAATTAATTTTTAAGTTAATTTGTTATTAACTACTAGTCTTTACATAATACTTTTTCTAGTTCTTATTTTTTGAATTTAAACATATCATCACTTATTATCTATTACTTGATTATGGACAAACTATTATATCCTTCCTTAACTTTTCCCTTACTAATGTTTATTGTTGGGTAATTCTAGAATGAGCGTTCGCTCTTTGATAATTCGATTTAGATTAACACTAACTAGATTTATTACTTAAACTTCATAATCTAGTTTCCAACATTACAACCTTAAAAATCAAGACTAAGGGTTTACATCATGGGAATCTTTTGACTGGTTCATGGGGTTGCCGGGTAGGTTGCCTAAGCTATAAAGAAGAGGGGCCTATCATCATGCATGTGAATATGTTAGAATATTGAAATTTGGTGTTGAAATGAGAAACAAAAACTAAGATATATTTTCATGTTATCTTCGGCCAAAGAAATAGGTTAATGGTTCAAATTGAATTTAAGTAACTTGAGTAAATTTTATGCAGTTAAATGAAAAGTTGGAATGTTGATATAAGAAGCCAAAGTTTAGTATACTAGGCTACCATGATTCGGTTATGAGTGTATCAAAGTATTATATAATTATTTTTTGATGATTTGAATGATTGTATAGGTTATCTTGATGGTAGAATTAACTTGGAATTGAAAGGAAATGCGTTTAATGTGTTAGTATGAAATTTAATCTTGAATTGACTTGTTTTACGTATTTAGGTGTTAGGAAATTTGAATAGAAATTGTGTGTGAATGATTGAAGTTGCTACAACTTGAAAAAGGATGTTTCGATATCCTTGTGAAGTTAAAAAGTTATATGTTGATGTGTGTGTAAGTGCTAAACAAAAATCATGCTTGTATTCAAGTGTAGGTTAAGCGGTGAGCTAAAGAAGGATGTGAAAAAGTGGTTTAATAAATTGGGAAGTAGGTTGTAAGTATGGATTTTTATAAAGTTTTTATGAATTTTATGAATTGAATAGTTATAAATGCGACATCACGTCAGTATCCAAATTATTATGCTTTATCGAGCAAGTTTTTACCATGTTATTGTTTAAAATTTATGTTATAAATGTATTTATTTTAGAGGCAAAGAAAAGTAGGAAGTTTAAATGAAATACATGCGTAAAAATGACATGCTACGCAATTTAGAAAGTTTTAGGCTTTTGCCTTAGAAAGAAAATATTTTGGCTACAAGCCATATACTAGAGAAATGAAAGTTTATGAGCTAAAATCAATATGCTTTCAAGCTAAGTTAAAGAGAAAAGAGAGTTTTAAGCATATTGAAAGGTTTTAAATACCTTAGGTTTACCCTAATCCTTAGTTATAGCCAACTGTAGTACCGTATACATGTATGGTAGATTGGTTGGGAGAGTCACTAACTTGGGGGGATTTTAGTCAGTGTGTAACCCTCTGCACGCATATGATAGTATAGATCTGCATGTTGTTAGTCGGGGAATCGCGACTTTTGAGTTCCCGCATTTACGACTACATAGATAGCATTCTTTAGTACTAGTTACGTGACGTATAGATGAACAGTCGTGGAGGATGAGTTTCTCTGGGTTACCTTATAAGGTAAGCTTTAGAAAGAAAAGCACGACATTAGATGTGAGGTTTAGAAAAGTAAGAAAATTTTTTATTTATGAAATCAGTATCAAATTTCTAGTAGAAATATTTGTAAGCTATATGCTTGATTTACAATTATATCAATTTGAAACAAATCATTAGTTTTCCAAACTATTTTGGGAGGTTATATATTTTGAAAAGTAGTTTGAAAAGATTACCCACTTACTGAGTTAAATATTCACCACTCTTTTCATGTTTTATAAAAACCCTCCCTAGGTGTAAGTATGAGCTAGCAATTAGAAAGAACTCTGTCGAACGTACAAGTGAGCTGAGGGCATAATGCTATTGCACTGGTCTATTTTGAATTGCGTACATGTAAACCCTATAGTTGCATTTTTCCGATAACTAAATTTTTTGATGAATAGTGATTTTAGAAAAATAGGCCTCGAGCATCAGAAGTCCTAGAATATGTATTAGAGATATTAGAAAGTCGAACAAGTTGAAAATAAGTCCATTCAGATAGGTTTTAAACAGTCAGAAATTTAATGGACGAAAAGGCCATTTTCGGAGAATAATAAGAATAAATGATTTTACGGCCATTAATTTTTTTTTAAGCATTAGATTAAGAGATAAAATGCTTAATTAGAGGATTATATGGTCAATTTGATGATTTGATGATCATATAATATTTTTGGAATTGATTTGAGTGTGAATGATAATTAAATGCATTAAGGGCATAATGGCCAATTCAACTTCAAAAATATATGGATTTGGTGTGAGCATCACATGGAAATAAATTGAATAAGAAGCACAATCCACGTCATGCAAAATGAGTCAATAGAAGCATGACACATCAAATTAATTTAATGGAAATTAGTTGGCATGCATTAATGCTTTAGTGATCAAGTACTAAATTGTCCCTTAGTTAATTAAATTTCTATAAGCTATGAGTAAGGGTATTTTAGTAAAATAAATGAGAGGATTTGATAGCCATTTGTAGGTTAGATAAGGGGCATTTTAGTCAAGAAAAATCAAGCCTATATAAAGTTGAGTGTTGGTAAGATTTTTAGTGTGTTTGGACAGCAAAAAGAGAAGAAATTTGGTGGGTGTAGGGCTGTCCAGTTCGTCAGCAAGGAGAAGGGCAAAAATCAAGGTTTTGATATCATTTTTCATGCCAAAATTCATCAATTATCATCAAGCAAGAGGCTAGGGTAAAGATCAAGCAAGAAAGTGCCAAGAAATAGGTAAGAAAGTTAGGTTTTCATGGTATTTTTGATGGGTTTTCATGGTATGATGATAAAGTGATGTGTTTATGGAATTTTTGATTTGACTAGAGGTTGATTGACTTGTATTTGAGCTTGGGATTGAAAGGAGACACTAAGGAAGTAAGGAAGCAAGTCAACTAGTAAGGCAATTTTAGGGTTTTAAGTGAGTTTTCAAGTAATTTGAATGAAATGGATTTTAGAACATTAGATTGATCTTGGAATGGATTTAATGTGATTGATTATCATGAAAATGGAAAAACAAACTTGGAAGGCCATGTTGTATGTTCGGCCATACTAAGGGATATGTGTGTTTGAGTTGATTTTGGTAGTTTGATGCAATTATATATTGTTTGACATGCTTTTAGGTTGATATATATCAATGGAATGAAAAGAAAAGGCTTGTATTGGGTGGCTATGTAATTCGGCCTAAAGTGGTATGTTGGTGTCCAAATGGTTTCCTAATTATTTTGATGTATTTTTATGAAATTATGCATGTGATTAAGTGAAATTGATCAAGAGAATGGAAGGAAATGAATGAAAGGATGAATGTATTAGTTTGTGTGAACTTTGTGGTTTAATGTGGATATAATGTTTTAAGTGGAAAAATGGGTGAATAAATGCTCATTTTGTGTGATTAGTTAGTAAATTCTAGTGTAGGATGTGTATTACAGGTGGAAATCAAGCTAAGAAATCAAGGGAGATAAATTGAAGGACAAACGATTAGCTTGTGAGCCATGTGAGTGAAAATATATTTTATGAATTGTTAAATGCATCTTTTGTCATTTTAGTGCACTTATCTCATTGATAATGTAAGCCCTCGATTATGATTACGGTTTACTAGTATCACTCCAGTAGTAGTCTTTAAAGTTAAATTTATTTTCACATCGCAAGTGGGATGTCGATTAGAGGACCCAAGGGTATTAGAGAATAATATGAGAGAGTATAGGGTGAGATAAACTAATAACCAAAGTCAAAAAGTTATAAAAGTTCATCCAATGAGAATTAGCCAAGTGTGATAGAATTTATGGTGCTTAGTGAGCCATTTGGAATCTTTTGATTGGTAAATTGAATAAGTGGTTTTTAAAGTGACAAGTGAACCAATTAGAATTGATCTTATCTAGTTAGGGGTCAAAATGGAATTAAGCAAAGTTCAAGAGACTAAGTTATAATTGAAAGAAAATATTTTTTTAAGAAAAATTCCCCACTATAAATAGAAGCCATTTTGTCTCATTCCATTGTTTTTGCTCGTCCAAAATCGAGAGGGAGAGTGTGGTGGTGTCGTCCATGAGCAAGAGGAGAACCCAAGGGATTTCAAGCAATTTCATCAAGAATCTCATCACCAAATTGCTTCTTGTCATCAACCAAAGCTTTAAGGGCAAATTTGGAATAAGATTGAAGTTTAAATAGGTGAGTTTCATTGTCTTAATTCAACCTAGATGAGTTAAAAGCTCATTCTCTATCTTGCTTCAAATGTTGTTTTGAGTTTATAGATTGAAACTAGGTTGATTGGTGATAATTTTGTGTAGTTAGTGTGATGAAAATTGAAAGTTAAATGTTGATGTATGTGAGGGGTGATTCACGGCCAAGTTAGGGCTTGTGGAGTCCATCTTTGATTCCATGTTTGGAGCTTAAATCTAAGCATATTTGAGGCTAAAAAATCTTATAGAAATGTTAGAATTGAATAAGCAAAAGTGTAGAGTCAAGTTTAGTGATTTTAGCTTAGTTAAAGGGCATTAAGGAATCTTATATAAAAGCATTCTTTTAATGCATGAAATGAATATGTTTGATCATATGTGAGTGAATGAATGTTAGATGTGAAAGAAATAAGTTGATTGCATGTTTTAGGTAAAAATGAACATGAAAAAATGTTGGAAAAATGTGGTTTTTGGCTAGAAACGCCAACTCGGTAACCGCTTCTTTCCGAATTCACTTCATGGCCGACCTACACGCGAGTTAGGGAGATGATTGGAGTGAAAACATAATGAAGAAAAGCTTTGGATTGGCCTCTAGGTAGCATTCAGGTTTGACACCCCTTATTTTTTATTTTTTTGTTCCAAACTTCAGAAAATTATTTCGAGCATATCGGGGTGTTTCTAGGTGATAATAAATAGGATTCATAAAAAGAAATCAGAATTCGAAAGTCTCGGATAAGTTAAATCTTAGTCGATAAAGTTTAGGCGTAAAAAGGCTTTTATAGAGTTAATGGTCTTGGAAGCTAATTATAACTTTGTATTAGTGAGTTTAGTGATTCTAAATGAGTATTTGATGTTTTAGGGTGAAAGAGATAAGTTTCGGAGGCTTTTAGAGGAAAAATCGTCATCTATCGGAGGGCATTATGTAAGTAGAAAGCTAGTCATTCAAGCGTTATTCTATTTGTTTCTTACTTGTTGTTAAATATGAATGACTGTATTTTATTTTCTGTTCATATGAATTTATTTATTTCGTAATTAAGTTATTTATTGAAATTATACTAAGATTCTAGCATGTGAGTTTCCAATTGGGTATAGATTTATACCGAGAACATGTTGGAAGTAAAAATTTTAAGCTTTTTGCCTTAAAAACGAGCTTATTTGAGAATACTGAGAAAAAGTTTATTACGCCGATGGTTATTCATAGCCCCAGTTTTGTACCTGGCCGAGTACCTTATGCGTGTACGGTAGATGTGAGAGAGTCATTAACTGAGAGTGAAGTCCCGACGACTTCTGAGAGAGAGAATCAGTTAAGTCTCCATCTGCATGTATAAGGGTAGTGTAGTTCAAACCGATTGCGTGGGGGTAACGCGTGCCCAAAGTTTCCCGCATCGGCGACTACACATGACAAATTCCTTAATTCCTAGTGGCTAGCGAGAGATTTTAAGCTGCCACGATAAGAGTAGTTTCCCTAGGTTACCATTCAGACGAGAAATAAGAAAGTTTCAGAAAAAAATTTAGAACGAGCTTGAAAACAGTTTTCAAATGAGTGTTCGATAACGTATTTTAGAAAAGTATAAAACTGTTTTTCCTTAGTTTTATTAAATTGTTATTCTCACTGAGTTTTGCTCACAGTCTGTTTTCAATGTGTTTCTTAAAAATTCTCCCTTAGGTACAAGAGCGAGTCTCCAGCAGACGAACTTAGAAAGACACGTGGATTGACTGACGAACGACTTTTATCACATTGTATAGCTCATATTTTTGTCATGTGCATATTTTGTATTAAAGCATGGTGTAAATTATAAATGTAAATACAAGTTTTTGGATGCATGTTTTTATAAAGATGTTTTAAAAAGGAAGTTTTAGTTTTTCAATCAATTTTCGTGATTGTGGTTTTTCATGCTGGAGTTGATTTTGGGATGAGGGCTGGAGGCCCCTGGTAGTTGAGAATGAGTGCTATAGAAGTGTTTTTAAATTGTACTTGAGCTTATAGGGTGACATAGTTCAATAAACAGCTGACATACTGCCGGATTTTCATCAGAAAAAGAAAAAAATTTTACCTTTGCCACCTAATAAATGTTTAGAAAACAAATTTAAACTAAGTTTCGATACTCCGACGGGATTTTGTCAGGCCAAAGTTAGGGTTCGTTGAAGTTCTATTGGAGTGCTACGGGGTTTTTCTCGGGTTCATAAGAGGGATTTGTGAAGGGTCCCGTCAAATAATGTATTTTGAGATTAAGAATGATTTTCTGGTGAAAATATTAGTGTATGGATCTTTCATGAAATTTCTTGAAAAAGATGTGTTTTATGCATGAAAAATTTGAAATGATAATGTTTATGAATTGGTGATTTTTTTTGTGATTTAATTCATATTTTAAGTTTATAGAATGGATGCATTTAATTTGAATCACATGGAAAGGAAAATGTTTTCAAATGCCAATGGTCTACCCCATGTTACATGTTACGGATTCATGGATTATGATTTAGACCCGATCGGACTACCCCACATGTGTATGGCAAGTGTTGGGAGGGCGTGTCACGAACATTCGGGGAATTGAGTCAAATAGTTGAATCATGTTGTAAACCCCAGAATTTTACTTTTCGAAAAAGCTTTTTTTCTACGAACAATGCCGGTGAATAAGTCGGTTCGAAATCGACGCTGAGAGCAAATTCAAAATCTAATCGAACTTTTATGATTGAAATGTGATAGGTACTGCTTAAGGTAGTACTTTTATGAAAAATAAAATTTTTCAGTGAATAGTACTTTCAGATGAATAGTATCTGTATGAATAGTGATTTTCGGAAAGCGGATCCCGAAAATCAGAAGTCCCAGAATAGGTAGTTGAGTTACTGAAAACTTAAACAGATTGAAAATAAGTCCATTCGGATAAGTTTTAAACGGTTCGAATTAAATGATGAAAATGCCCTTTTCGGAGAATAATATGAATTAATGATTTTACGGTTATTATAAATTTTTTTAAAGCATGAGATTGAGAGTAAGATACCTAATTAGAGTATTTCATGGTCAATTTGATGATAGAATGACCATAGAATATTTTTGAAATTTATTGGAGTATGAATGATAATTAATTTCATTAAGGGCAAAATGGTCATTTCAAGCTCAAACAATACATGGATTTGGTGTGAGCACTATATGGAAAGAACTTGAGCAAGAAACACAATTTATGTCATGAGATATTAACCAATGGAAGAATGACAAATTAAAATTTAATTATGGATTTCTAAATATTAGTTGTGATGCACCAAGTGATTATTATTTCTTTAATCCACAAGTTACCAATTTGCCCATTAGACAGATTGACGGGTCTTGACTCCTATTCTCAAGGTGACTCACCCGGCACCCCATGGTAGTCTTCTAGTCATGAAGCTAAACCTTTTTAAAATTTCATTTTGAAAATCCCTTTTAAATCCCTTTTTAAAATTTGTTTGCTAGTGAAATTTGGATGGAAACTTTTTCAATTTAAAATTTACATTTATAAATAAAATTTTGTAAAAATTTTGATTGTACAATGTCTGTTTTTCTGAAAATTCCACCTTGTAAAATCACATTTAAAAGAAATCTACACACTTCTAAATCATTCATTTCTCAAGCCTCAGGTCTTTTTTCCACAAATCACAAACAATCTCAGGCATGCATTGGTTTAAAATAATTTCAACCATGAAATGTTATATGCATGAACATATGTATATATACAAATTCGAAAGTAATATTTATATTTACATATGAAACAATTCTCATGCTTTAAAACATAACTTCATACATGAATAAACAAAAGTCACAACTGTGCCTAACGGAAAATAAGTCTACTTCTACTATGAAGTCCCTGCCTTATAAACATCGGTACTAATACATGATCCTTGAAGGTTTTTTTTTTTTTTTTTAAATAAAAACAACAAACTAAGGGTGAGTGAAATAGGCTATGTGAGTGTCAGGTATTTCTATTCAAACAATTTCAAGAGTTTCCTCCCTAAAACATGTTGGTAGATTCATTTTGTAACTAAAATTACGTTGTAGAAATTTAATTAAATAATTTGATAACCATATATAATATAAAGTATGAATAATCATTTACAACCACATATGCATTATAAACTAAATTTGAAATAATAAATTGAAAAACAATCTTTCTAATATCAACATTTTCTTTCAAATAACGAAATGTGAGTAATACGATATTTCACGCACTTTCAATCACTTTTCTTATTAGTAAAACTTATCAGTGATGACAATTTATATTTTCGAAAAGCTTTTACATAAAAAAGATCAATCACTATCATTTTCAGTCCATATGGTATTCTAAAATAAAGGTATGACGGAGCGGAATCCTACATCGTCTCAGGCCATACCACATGGCAGAGCAGAATCCTACATTATCTCAAGCCATACGTGTCGGTATTACGTAGCGGAATCCTACATTCTCTCAAGTCATACGTGTCGGTATTACGTAGCGGAATCCTACATTCTCTCAAGTAGTAAGCTAGCTCATAATGTACCTTGTAGGGAATTGAATCCTGCATCATCTCCCAAGCAGAATCTTACAGCGCTTAGGGTACTCTACCAATACCGAAATAACAACAAGATATACCATTTCCTATAAACCATTTCAAACACTTGTTTTTCATTTTAAAACTCACATTTCATGCAAACTTTAAAGATTCATGCAATTTGATTCTCGTACGAAAACTCGTTTATCGTATAAAAATCAATTTACAAATCACAACAGCATGAATATACATATTAACATATAATTTCAATATAAATAGGAAAAATAACAATTCAAAACATTTTCATTAGGACACTCACCTGGATTCCTACCTCACTATTTAACTCTAACCAATGAGATATTTTACTTTACCTGTAAACCCTCACCCAGATTTATTATTTTATAGTATTAAAAATCTTCGAATTGAGTTACGGTCAAATTGTATGCCTCTAGTAGTGTTATTTGAGGTTTATTATATTTTCGTATTGCAAGTCATATGTTGTTTGGTTGACTTCAGTATGATTACAAAGTGATTAGGAGTGAGCTCACGGAATAAAGTAAAAGATATTTTAGTTCGACCAATAAAAAAAGAGATAAGTGGCTTTGAAAAGTAGTGGCTATAGATGTGCCACATGTCATCAAGTGAATGGTTGAAGAGATAAATGGATTAGAATGTGCTAAGTGGACCAATAGAATTAATAATTATATATTTTTGAGCACTAGTAAGATTATTGAAAGTTTGAGGTGATTAAATGAAATTTTCTTGAGGGACTAATTTGTAATTGAGCATTAGTATATATATAAGTGAGTTTTTGTCTCATTTGAGACATTTTAACCATGAAAAGAAGAAAGAAAATGAGAGAGAGAGTCGGGTGAGGCCAAGAGAAACCGAGAGAGAGCGACATCGTGAGGGAGAGGAAGGAAGAGAAGATTCGATTTCAATTTCGCCGTGGTTTCTTCACAAAAGTTGTTCCTTGTTATCTCCTCTAGCTAGCCCAACAAATTTGAAGCGAAAAGATCGCCTATTTGATGAGTTATTTCAGTTTAAAGGTTGATGTTTTATGTGAAAACCCACCTCCTCTTTTGTTTCTTTTTCAAATTTGAGCTTAGGATTGATGAGAGAGAGGTGTGAGGATGATTTTGGTGTGATTTGTGAGTGATTTAATGGAAGAAAAATAGGTGAGAGACAGAGAGAAAGTCATGGTCAAAATGGGTATTTGGTGAGATTCGATTTCATTTTTGATTCTAAGGCATTAGATGGATGTTTTAGAAGTTAGAAAATAATCTTATGAAGTTAGATTTCGAAAACGAAAAGTTTAGGATCGATTTTGGAGCTAAACGGATGAGTTGAAGGGCATTTTCCGAAACCTCTCTAAACACTTTTGTTTAACGTTCGAAACCGTTTATTTAATCATGGTTGGGTGTTAGAACACTAGAGGATTGATTGTTGAAATTGTCGGACGTTCGAAGCGAAAAATAATTTTTACTAGTAAGTGAAATCGAATGAATTTTGTTCCGAGCTTCCGACGATGAAATTGAGTATACTAAGGTATTATTAGGAAGGAATAAGTAGGATTCATGTATAGAAAATGGATTTCGAAAACCCTGATTGAATAGAAATTGAGATCCGAAAGTTTAGACGTTAATGGGTATTAATAGAGATAAATGAGATTTTTATTGATTTTGAACGTTATTTGAAAGAGTAAAGTGACCCTGAATGGATATTTGATATTTTAGGCTAAAAGCGGAGAGTTCCGGAGGCATATGGAGGAGGATCGGATTCTATCCGAGGACGTGTTGTGAGTGGAACTACGAGTTTTTAAAATTTATATTTTCTTAAAGTTTATTTAAATTGAAAGAATTTATTATAAATAGTTATTCATTTATTGATTGAATTAATATTATAATTCTAGCATAAAAATTTTAGTTTATTATTTATGTATATGAGAATGTGCTAGAATTAAAGATTTTAAGTCTATTACCTTGAGATTTAAATATTTCAGTGTATTAAGAAAAAGAAATTTTAATAGCCTATGGTTTACCCTAGCCCCAGTTTAGTACTCGGTCAAATGTCCTATGCGTGATACGGTAAATGAGAGGAAGTCAATCAGAGAGATTGGAGTCTAGTCGACTCTGGTGTGAGCGAGGTATGAGTGATCCGTATACACGTATAGAGTAGTGTAGTCGGTCCGCAACGTGGGCCTGCTTTCGGCGACTATACATGGTAGATTTCCACTCCTAGTGGTTAGCTAGATTTTATATGCTACCACGCCAGGAGTAGATATTCCTTGGGTTACCATGTAGGCGAGCATTAGAAAAGATTTTAAGAAAAGATTTTGAAAAGTGTTTTAGAAAAGAACTTTAGAAAGCATTTTAGTTTTAGAAACTGTTTTTAGGAGAATATTTTATCCAGAAATGAGTTTTTGTTTATATAAATTATACCACTTACTAAGTTATACTCATATTTTTCTTTAAATGTTTTTCTTAAAAATTCTCCCATAGGAGCAGGAGCTAGTCGTCCAGCCGACGAGGTTCAGTCAAACGTGCATGTGGATAGATTGGACGACACCTACTACATGTATATATTTTGCTATTTTGATCATGTATATGTTTATGTATATAATTTTAAATATTTTAAAGAAATAGTGGATGCGTTAGTTAAAAATGTTTTATTAAAATTTTGTGAAATTTAATTTTCATATTTTATTTACTTGTTTGTGGTTGTGTTTTGAGAAATGAGTCGAAGGCTTTGGAAGTTGAACAATAGATGTCATAGAAGTGTTTTTTTTTTTTAAAATTGTATTTGAAACTTGCAGGGTGGCATAGTTTAGAAAACAGACGGCATCCTACCGAAATTTTTATTAAAAAGTGAAAATTTTTTATAACTGTCACCTAGTAAAAGAAGTTAAAATATCTAGCTAAATGATTTTTCGGTACCCTGATGGGGTTCCTCCGGATTGAGTATAGGGTTCGTGAGAATTCTTTTGGGGTGGTACGGGGTCTTTCTCAGGTCCAAAAGAGGGATTCGAGAAAGGTCCCGCAATTTAGTATCAGAGTCTTTAGTTAAAATGATTTAGAAAATGTTTGAAAAAGTTAAGCATCCACAAAATTTATTTATATATTTTAGTACATCAAAATTTTTAAACATTGCATGACATTCATTATTTTTTATTGTAGTAGAGCTATGCGTCGAGTTGGTCGTCCCCGCACGCTCAGAGCCGTCGCTGAGACTCCTTCTACATCTGTTCCCACTCCTGCACCACAGGCTGTGGAGCCCATTCATGAGTTGGTTAATGAGCCTCAGCCAGAGATACCGTAGGAGTCAGCAATGGTAGGGCCAGCGGTTGATCCTATTTAGAGATTGGCATCAGGGGGCCCAGATGCAGCATTAAAGTGGTTAGAGAGCACAGAGAGGATCTTTGATCAGATGGAGTACGTAGATCCCCAGAGGGTTTTGATTGCTTCATTTCTCTTGCTTCATTAGAGTGGTTAGAGAGCATAGAGAGGATCTTTGATTAGATGGAGTGCGTAGATCCCCAGAGGGTTTCGATTGCTTCATTTCTCTTGCGAGCCTCTGCGAGAGATTGGTGGGATTCAGTCAGGAGGAGAGTTGTAGAGCCACTGACATGGGTCCAGTTTAAAGAATATTTCAATGAGAAGTTTTATCCCAGGGCCTACAGGGATGTAATGATTGATGAGTTCTACCGTCTGATTCAGGGTAATATGACGGTAGAGGAGTACAAGAAGAAATTTACAGAGCTATCCCAAGTGGCACCGTTCGTTGTAGAGGACGAAGCAAATAAGTGTCACAAGTTTCTTCAGGGCCTGAACACCAGAATCAAGACATATGTAGCTGTTACAGATTACACGGATTATGAGAGACTAGTAGAGGCAGCTCTGAGAGTGGAGAGATCAATTCAGGTAGAGAGAGCACAGCAGCAGAAGAGGGGCCAAAGTCAGGGATGGCAGATAGGGGGACCCAGTAAGACCCCCAAGACAGGAGGCAGATCTGGAGGGTTTTCAGGCAGACAGCAGAGTCAGGGAGCCACTTCCAATCAAGGATTAGTGAGGCCGCCATCAAGTTCTCAAGGCAGCGGTAGTGGCCAGAGTAGTATTCCTTCATGTGCTACTTGTGGTAGACATCATCAAAGAGAGTGTTACTTTGGCAGGATTGGGTGCTACTTTTATGGTCATGAGAGACATCTGAAGAGGGATTGCCTGCAAAGGACTGTAGTAGAGACTAGTGAGTCGAGACTAGTGACTCAGGCACAGTCGAGTACAGGGTAGTCAAGAGGTAGGGGAGGTCCATAAGGGAGAGAAGCAGGGACTCCTACTCAGTTAGGTAGAGGTATGGGTCGTGGTACCTCAGCCAGAGGACAGCTAGGGAGACCTCCAGTACAGGCGAGGGTGTTTGCTGTTACCCAGCAGGAGGCAGAGGCTACTCCAGAGGTGGTTACAGGTATTGTTTCGATTTCGGATCAGATGCTCATGCTTTGGTAGACCCGGGGGCTACATATTCTTTCATATCTAAGATCGCTAGTAGGGTAGAGTTGTCTTTAGAGCCCTTAGAGAGTAGGATGATAGTTGCTACTCCTACTGGAGATGCATTGGTAGCTGATAGGGTATATAGAGGTGGTTAGGTTGTGATTGAGGGTAGATCATTCCCAGTTAGTCTGATATTGCTGGATATTCATGATTTTGATGTGATATTGGGGATGGATTGGTTAGCTACTCATCGTGCCACAATTGATTGCTTCCGAAAGGAAGTCAAACTCAGTATTCCAAGGGAGCCAGATGTGGTGTTTAAGGGTGAGCGCATGATGCTTCCTTCGTGTATGATATCAACTATGACAGCTAGGAAGATGTTGAGGAAGCAGTTCATTGGTTATTTGGTTTATGTGGTGGACACTATAGAGACCAGGGCTAGATTATAGGATATTCCCGTGGTTGGGGAGTTTCCAAATGTATTTCCGGATGATCTTCCTGAGTTGCCACCAGATAGGGAGATTGAGTTTGAAATTAATTTGATTTCGGGAACATCACCTATAGCTAGAGCACCTTGCATGATGGCACCTACTAAGTTGAGAGAGCTGAAGGTGCAGTTAGAAGAGTTAGTGGATAAGGGTTTTATCAGATCGAGTGTTTCTCCCTAGGGAGCGCCAGTGTTATTTGTGAAGAAAAAAGATGGCAGTATGCGGTTGTGCATTGATTACAGGGAGTTGAATAATCCGTTTGATAACGGTACGGAACCAATATCCATTTCCTCGTATTGATAATCTGTTTGATCAGCTTTAGGGGGCTAGTGTGTTTGCCAAGATTGATCTAAGATCTGGATACCATCAGTTGAAGATTAAGGTAGAAAATGTTCCCAAGACTGCCTTCAGGATAAGATATGGACATTATGAGTTTTTGGTTATGCCTTTCGGGCTAACCAATGCACTCGTAGTATTTATGGACTTGATGAATAGAGTGTTTCATGATTTTTTGGATAAGTTTGTGATAGTGTTCATTGATGATAATCTAGTGTATTCGGTTAGTAGGGAGGCACATGCTGAGCACTTGAGAGCAGTCTTGTAAACGCTAAGGGATCGCCAGCTGTACACTAAGTTCAGTAAGTGTCAATTTTGGTTGGACAGGGTCTCTTTTCTTGGGCATGTGGTATCCGCAGATGGGATCAATGTTGACCCCCAGAAAGTTGAAGCTATTTTACAATGGAAGTAGCCAGCCATAGTTACAGAGGTCAAGAGTTTCTTTGGATTGGTAGGGTATTATAGGAAATTCGTAGAGGAATTCTCTAGGATAGCCATTCCTTTGATGAAACTCATAAGAAAGGATGTTAAATTTGAGTGGTTAGAGGCCTGTCAGCAAAGTTTTGATGAATTGAAGGCTCGGTTGACCATAGCTCCCATTCTTACACTTCTTTTTGGGACAGAGGGATTCGTGGTATACAGTGATGCATCGAGACAGGGCTTGGGTTGTGTTTTGATGCAAAATGGAAAAGTAATAGCATACGCATCCCAACAATTGAAGAAGCACGAGCAGAATTATACAACTTATGATTTGGAGTTAGTAGCAGTGGTGTTCGCACTGAGGATCTGGAGACATTACTTGTATGGGGTTTCTTGTCAAATTTTCACAGACCACAAGAGTCTTCAGTATTTACTCACACCAAAAGAATTGAATGTGAGGCAGAGAAGGTGGTTGGAACTGATTAAAGAAAAGACTACGATTGCTCTACAGAGTACCATCCAGGAAAAGCCAATGTAGTTGCTGATGCCCTAAGTAGACAGCCTAGTAGCTGAGTGGCACATTTGAGAGCAGGGTACTATCCATTGTTGAGGGAGATGAGATATTTAGGGGTTCAGTTGATGACCTCGGATTCAAGTGCACTGTTAGCCACATTTCAGGTTAGACCGGTACTCTCAGATTGGGTTCGAGAGCTTCAGGGACAGGATCCTCAGTTAGTCGCGATCAAACAAAGAGTTGAGTTGGGTAGAGGCCAGGACTTCTCAATGAGAGAGAACGGTACACTGATTATGGGACACAGATTGTGTGTTCCAAACCTAACGAATCTTAAGAGAGAGATACTGCATGAAGCCTATTCTTCAGCTTATGCGATGCATCTTGGTAGTATGAAGATGTACCATACCTTAAAAGAGCCTTTCTGGTGGAAAGGTTTGAAGAGGGAGATAGCTGAGTACATATCCAGATGTTTGATTTGTCAGCAGGTTAAAGTAGAGCATCAGAGACCTGCGGGATTAGCTCAGCCACTCTTCATTCCAGAGTGGAAATGGGAGCATATCACGATGGATTTTGTGAGTGGTTTTCCTCATAGTCGGAATGGGTATAATGGTATATGGGTGATAGTTGATCGTCTTACGAAGTCAGCTCATTTGTTACCCATCCGCAATACTTATTCCCTAGATAGACTAGCCAGATTATATGTTGATGAGATTATCATGCTTCATGGAGCTCGAGTTTCTATTGTTTATGACAGGACCCAAACCAGCCCTTATCTAGACTCTCGTTTGGAGGATCCTACCAGGCACTTCAACGGACTTCCTGAACCCGACTAGTCGGATTGAAGAAACCTGCGAAGCGAATCCTTGACTTTCTTAGCTGGTTTACTCGTTTAAGCTTAAAAATTTGGTTTTCTTTAAAACAATTGGGAGTGATAAAATTTTTCGCGATTTGATTTCAAAACGATTTCGTAAAAATTTTGGCAGCATAATGACTGCATTTTCAACAAATCCAAAATTTATCTGTAAAGAAAATTACACTTCGACTATACTTTCAATTCCTCCCAACTTCTTTATCTACAAACAAGCATTATCATCACATTTTCCACATCAAGCATGAACTCAAATCCAAAATATGCATATAATATATCATGAGTGGAAATGCATAGATATTTACAATCATACCATTCAACTACAAATACTTTTACACAAATTACATATTCATTTCATAACACAATTTACATCATCACATCTTATGAGTCGCCCACATATATATATATATATGTACAACAAAATGATGCCGTCTTGTCGTCCTACGGCAGCGCCCAAGGATATAAATAAGCTACACAACCATCAAATGTGTTAGTGCAATAAAATCGTATAATATAACATGCACCAATAGATTAAACGAAAATCTTATTTATTTCCAATTCTTTCCAAATTCAATATTTTCTTTCAAAACCCCCATGTATACCCTCGAAGTACTCTATCCATCGGGGGCGATTTTAACTAACGCCAACGTGAAGCTAATAAGATATCTCAACCATTACGATACGGAATTTACTACATCGCATGTGGGTGATAATTCTCATAACTGAGCAACTACAATGCGGAATTTTCTGCATCGCAATTGTAGTACTAAAACTCTGGGCGACTACGAGTGAAATTTTCTACATCGCTACGTAGTGCCAACTATGAAATAACCAGCTACGTTCGGAGTTGTCTGCATCGCAACGTAGCGCTTATATTTTCTAGGAAACTGAGCAACTACGAACGAAATTTTCTACGTCATCTTGTAGTGCTAATTTCTCTATACTCTGAGCGACTACGGACAGAATTTTCTACATCGTCACGTAGCGCTAAATCTCATAAACTCTTAAGGCATATACATGGGTTCATAAACTAGATTATTAAGTACAAAAGCACAAACTAACTAATTTTAGAACTTTTAAAACTCTATCGCTTTAACTCTTTTTAGGAACAACTTAGTATTGATTTAAGTCACTTTATGGATTCCATAAGAACCCATATACTCAAAACGTTGAACTTGATATTGAAAAATCGTTTTCATTCTCATTTAACATTTATATACAATATGTAACACTAGGAAATGGAATTTAATCATAAGTGATAGTACACTTACCTCGAGATCGCGCAACTCCGAATCAAGCGTCTCGACAAGTCTCTCGGACTTCGCTCACTCGCTTGTCACCTACATAGCAATTTCTTATTCATAAGAATAACACTTGACTAAATTAACAATGCACTTATTCATATTGTTTCTATACTTTAATTTTTTGACAATTCTATACTCTCTATAACTTTTTTAACTCGATTTTAACTCAACCGAGGCTCTCAAATTTTGATTTCTTTGCAAAAGTTTCAGTTTTGGACCCCTAGGGATACCCCCACGCAGTCTGTATATTTGTTAAAGGCTCGAAACGAAAAATCGAAATTTTGAGCTTCCTTGACAGCCCATAACAGAATGCATCATAGCACACTGCTCGAGGCTCTGTTTTCCTTTGTTCTTTTTCCTACGGTTCACTTATCTCACATTCTGGTCACACGTCAAATTTCGTTGAAAAATTCTATCGTTTGCTATGTCAAATCTACGAAAAACGCCATTTTTTGAGCACTTTTTGTGTACTTTTTCGTGTCGAATGAGTGACGCTAGTTTTTCTTTCATATCTAAGCTTCATTTACCTAATTATGATCAACTAAACTGATTTCATGCAATAAAAATTGCATTTACATAGTTATTTCACTTCTCAACGCTCTAACGGTACTATTTTACGCATAACTTACGCAATTTTTATCGGATTCGATCTGTTCCAAAACCTATGGTTTTCTATGACTCCTAGCCATAATTTGAGGTGTAGAACATCCCCATTTATGTCACAATTGGTCAGGTTTTCTCTATCTCAAGATTTGAGCTCGGGATGACCATTTTGCTCAAAACTACCTCTATTGACTTCTATCACCTCTACATGTTTTCCTATGCTTTTCTAACCCTTTTCATGCTTAAATTTGAGTTCAAAATCATCAAATTTCAGAGGTTATCTACTGGTCTTCACAACCATGACACACACACAAAACTACTTTATCATTTAAACACTCACAACTCACTCACAATTTCTATCATCTACTTGGAGTGCATGAAAACAGAATTTATTTTCATTTAAATCAAGTGTATGGCAGCCCATAAATACAACCCTAAGCTACCATTCTCATACAACAACATGTTATTTAAAACTCCACATCATCTAGTTAGGATTCCACACTTGTTTGAAGTGTAGAACGCCAACACAACACACAAAATCTGCACAACAATTTTCAGCAGCTTACTACTTCAATTTCAGCAAGTATAAAGAAGAAAAGAGATGAGTTCTCACTTGATTCTTGTCTAGAGAAGTGAGAGGGGCTTGAGAGAGGTCCTAGATAGGTGGTTTTGAGGCTTGGAAGGGTTGGATGGGCTTTCTTCTGCCACCTTTCTTTGCTGTCCGGTTTCTGCTCTCTTTTCACGCCAATTCTGTTTTTTCCTCTGGTGTCATGGCTGGTTTGTTTTGTTTTTGGTGGTGCACGACTGATTGCTTCATTTTGACTTAAAAAAATCAGTTAAGTATCATATTTATAGGCTTAACCTTTCAATAATTGCATTCCTTAACCTCATCTCTTCAAATTCACATAACTTCCTCTCAATTTCCTTTTATTTTTCACAGCTGTCCATCTTTGTTTTTCTGGCAGCTTTGCTTCTTCTTTCTTTTTCTTTTTAAATTTTGCTTCTAAGTGTCTTGGTTATATATCTCATTAATATGTTATGGAATATCAAGCTTGCCCCTTTGATTTATTTTGACTATCATCAATTTCTTATTTAATCACTTAGTAATTGTCCATTACTTACGGACAATTGTGTAATAATTTCTTAATTGTGCACTCATTAATTTTGTTTTCTTTAATTTGTCTCTTCTTTGCGGATGGATTATTTTACTCTTTTTTTATCTTTTTCTTTACTAAATTAATTATGGTGATATTCTCGAACGAGCGTTCACTCTTCGATAACTCGGTTTAATTTAGTATTTACTAGATTTCTTATTTAAACTTCCTAATTACATTTCTAACGTTAGGAAGTTAAAGAAATCGAGACTAGGGGTTTACAGTTTCTGATAGGGATCCTAGATTTACATCTCGATTTTGGTCTAGTTTATAGAGAGCCTTGGGCACTCGATTACATTTCAGTACAACATTCCATCCACAGACAGACGGATAGTCTAAACGCACTGTCCAGACTTTAGAGGATATGCTGAGATCATGTGTGATGGAGTTTGGTAGGAGTTGGGATACTCATATACCACTAATCGAGTTCACCTACAATAACTGTAAGACCCGGAATTTCATCTCCCTGAGAGAAATAGTGTTTCCCAGATAAAGAGCATTTTTCGATGAATAGTATTTTCGATGAATAGCGTCAGTGTGAATAGTGATTTTCGAAAAACGGACTCCGGACATCATAAGCTCCAGAATATGAAGTAGAGTTATTAGAAACTGAAAAGGAGTAAAAATGAGTTCGTTTGAGTGGATTTTAAAGGTTCCGAATATTTATTGATAAAAATACCCTAGTTGAGAACGTTGTGAATTTTAATGAGTTTATAGCCGATTGAACTTTTTTCAAAGTATGGAATTGGAAGTTAAGACGCCCAATTAGAGTATTGCATGGCCAATTTGAAGATAGGATGATCATGAAATATTTTTGGAATTTATTGGTGTTAAGTGAGGATTAAAATTTAAGTTAAATATAGCATTAAATGTGTAAGAGATGATATGTATTAAAGAAGCACAATCCATGTGCTTGGATGAAGACCAATGAGGTTAAGACACCTTAGAGTCAAAAAGCAAGTGATTAGTTGAGAGTTAATTAAGAGATGGGATGAGTTGTTAGTGATGAATTGGATGAGATAATTAATCAATCAAAGGTGTTCATGTATAACTAGTGGCATTTAGGTGATTTTGGAGTTAATTTAATGGCAAGTTTGGCATTAAAAGAGTGCTAGCATATAAGTGAGTGTGTGATAGCCGAATGAGAGAGGAATAAGTCGGTTGAGAGGAGTTGAAACCATGCAAGCAAGCTGAAATCAGTGCCAAAGCAAAAACCGAAAGAGAAAAAGAAAAGAGAGTAGTGACTAGTGGCACATGTGTGATTATAGAATTAGTTTAGAGGCATTTTGGACATTGTCAAGGCATGAGTATATAAAGTAGAGAGGATTGAGAGCTGAATCAGATGTTAAGTCGGTTGAGAGAGAGATAAGTCGGCTGAGAGCTAAAGAAATCGTGAAAGAGCAAGCTGAAACAGAACCGAGAGGTAAAGAAAGCTACAGACGTGCGTGAGTTGAAGCAGAAGCCGAAAGAAAGAGAGAGACCGTGAGCAGAGCTGAAACCAGAAGAAGGAGAAGAAATCGTGAAGCAAAGCTGGAACTCGTGAGACAAAACAGAAACCGAGAGAGAGAGCTGACCATGAGTGAGCTGGAACCGTGAGGAAGAAATAGAAATTCTGCAGCTCGTGAAAGAGGAGGAGGAGAAGAAGAAGAAGAGATGATCCAAGCTTTGTGATCTCTCAAACCCATCCACCTTCATCAAGAAAGAGTGAGGGTAAGTGAAGTGATTTTGTAGTTGGTTGATGGATATTTTTAGTTATGGATTTATATGAGGTTTTAATGAATTTCATGAACTAAATCAAGGTTAATCATCATCAATATAAGCTTGGAAGTGAAGGAAAAGAATCAAGAAGCTTGGATCAAGGTTGTTGAGAGGTAAGGGTTAGAGTTTGATAAGTAAAGGTTGATGAGATTTAATTGATTTCTTTAGTTTAAGGTGGTAATTGAGTTGATGGATGATTGTTGAAGTGTTTATGTGTGATTATTTGTTGAGATGAAAAAGGATGAATAAAGTTGTTATATGTTAGTATGTGAATGAATCATAAAAGAATAGATAATTAGAGTATTTGGATGATTAAATGAAATTATATGTGAAACTATGTTGATTGAAAGGAAATCTTAAAAAGAAAAACAAAGAATTAAGTTAGTGAATAATTATATTAGTGCTTGAGCAATTGTTGTTTTTGTTAGGGTAATATACCCTAAGAGCTTGTAATTTGTAAATGCTTAAATTAATTAATAAATAAAATATATTTATTTTGATATACATTTATGAAATATTTGCTTCATACAAATATCATGTAACATCCATGATTACTTATGTAATCTCAAACTAAGTATATAAGTGTTATATACAAGAGGATTTAGTTTGAGATCAGTAATCTAAAGAGTCCGTAGAAAGCAAACAAAGCTGGGTACTTTGTTTGTGATAAATCTACAGTTGCGGTCCATTTTGTATTTGATGCGATGATCTTATCCGAGATCGTTCATGTGGCGACATGAAAATGGAGACACCTTATATGATAGAGATTATATAGGACTGGACCACGATAAAATGAATTTTTTATTAATATCCGTTAAATAAATAAATTCATATTTATCAACTAGATGATCATATATGGATTGATCTTAATCCTGAGTGTTTTATGGACTCCTATTTGTTGAGTCATATCTTTTGATTTACATGGGTGAGACTGTTATAGATTTACGGTCAATAAGCTTCGTACTTTGGAGATGTGATTTAATAAATGGCTGGGAACATTCTACACAAAAGTGGAATCCACTCTTTCTTGCGAGAAGTAGATGAGTAGTTCCCTTAAAGTGTTGATTCGGGTCTTGAACAATAAGAGCGCTCGACTTTCTGTTTATGAGCAAACGGAAAGATAAATTCATAAGTTGTTATGGATATATTGTTCATTAGAGAATCAATGGTACTTATTGGAATAAGATATAATTAGAGAGGTATAACGGACTTTAATGACCTAGCTCTAATTATGAACTACTTGTGGAGGATCGAACCATATGAAATGATTAAATCGATGGACACTGAAAATTCAGATTGTGTAAAACATCTACAATCTTGAGAGTGCAACCTTAGGTTTTTAGTGGAGTAACTCTAAGGTTAATAATAGTGAATTATTTAATTAAAGAGTTTAATTAATAATTCCAATATTATTGGAGCTCAAATTGTAGGTCCATTCGGTCCCCTTGCTAGCTCACAACCACATAAAGAAATAAAAGAATATAATTGGATTGTCCAATTATTAATGTCATATGGACATGTTCATGAATTATTTAAATAATTTGATTATTTAAATATATGTAATTATTTAATTAAATATTAATTATTTATTATCTGTAGAGATTATGAGTTCAATTTATTAATGGTGTCATTAAATTATTTATGATTTAGAATCATTTAATTTAATGAAAAATCTTTTAATTAATGGAAATAGTAATTTAATTTAATTGAAATTAGATTCCATATTAAATTGAATTAAAGAAGTTTTAATATGAATTAGATTCTGTCGACGTTGGAATTCAGTCGACGAGAAATCAATGCCCAATACCTGCAATCAATGTGAGAAAGCACAAAAATCTAGAAAAGACAAAGACAGAAAACAGATGATCAAACGAAGAACACCAAATTTTACGTGGTTCGGCAATAAAAAGGCCTACGTCCACGACTGTCCAACTCTTAATCTCTGCAGAGTGACAGTATATTATTGAATATTGTCTGATGTTGTTACAACGGTTTCAATCCCTATTTATAGGGAAAGAAGAGTTACAATTCTGGCTGTAGCAAATCAGGAAGAGAATCCTGAATTAATTACATTCCCTAAACAATTGGGAAAAATAAGGAAAAGAATTATAAATTAATCATGCTTCCTAATATATTTAGGTGATATCAGGAAATTGCTATAATTATCTTGAAATAATGATGACTTGAATTTGAATTTAAATTAATCTCCATATCTGATGAGGAAATCATGGTTTGATTGGGTAACTACCATATTCGGAGAGAGAGAATCACTATTGAACTTGGTAACTGCCTGTTCTGGAAGATATGATACTTATCACGTATCTGAGCAAGCTGATGTGTCATAGTGGTCCTCATCTCGAGCTCGCTGAGAAACGAGCTGCGCAGGCGTCGAGCTGCGACTTGCCTGTATTTATGAGTCTGTTGATGCCAGCTGGAAGTCTTGATGGTCTTTGAGTCAATACTAGGCCTCGTCTGATGGGTTTTGACTATGTTGACCTCATTGGGCCTTCTCATTGGGTCTTAAATGGGCATAAATTGGACTTTTACCAGCCCAATTATTGAGTCCGAAAAATACACATAACATTAGCCCCCCAGCTCTCAGTTCGCTTGGGCGAGCTGGGAGTTTGCTTTTGCTGGTAAAAGTTGGCTTCCTTGGCACATTTATTTTTGTAACCGCCTCTGGGCACTTTTCGAATTCCACCTTTTCAGCTGCGACACGTGGCGATCATGCAGGTGGTAACTGAAACGACGTCTGCACGTCCTTTACTCACACATTTAATGCGCACGTCCTTCAACTGACGGCTGCATGATTTCCAAAGCCACGTTTCACGCGGCACCGTCAGATCTATGACGGTTACATTTCCCAAAGATCTGACGGTTGGTACTTCATGCTTGCTTGCCTATATAAACCGATGGACCCTTTTCACTTTCTCCTTTCATCTGTCATTTTCACTCGAAGCAAACAAGTGTTCAAGCTTTCCATCATCCAGGACCCACTGCCTTTTACGAGATTCTCAGCCTCCTTCGTCGTTTTTCTACTTATCAACGATTCAAGGTGAGACTTCTTCTTCTTCAAACTTTCTATTCTGGGCTCATCATGCTCCATTCACCATTGTTGCTCCTGCAATGATACATATATTTTTATACATTTTATTTTCTATTTATTTTTTAGATGTCTTCAAGTGGGATTCGCAAGGGGATGATCCCAAGCAACGAAGCTCGTGAGCGCGATAAAGCCCGAGTTCATGCCATTCAGGGCAGAGAAGCCCGTGCAGCATTCGCCCGTCATCCCTCATCATTGAAGCGTCCTGAGGTGGAAGGACTTGTCAAGCAATTCCACATCCCTTTTGGTTGCCGCATTTTACTTCCTGATTCGGACAATCATGCTTGTTATCCACCCAGGGGATATATCGCTGTCAGCACCCAGCATCTCGAGCAGGGGTTGCGGTTCCCCGTTCCACCGTACTTAATCGAATTTCTCAACAAAGTCAAGCTCGCACCATTTCAACTGACTCCGAATTCTTACACACAGTTGATTTCGCTGGCCATAGCTTTCTACAGGATTGGCCTTCATGCCCCTACACCAAGAATTATCCAGGAGTTCTACTCCTTCAAGGCTCTGAGCGCGGGAGAAGGAGAGAAACCAGATGGGATTTACTATCTGACAGCTCGTCAGTCACAATACAAAGACCTTTTGCCCAAGGGAGAAGCGAAAGGTAAATCCAACGTCGGGCCATACAAGACGAGCTGGTTTTACATCTCGTGCCCATCTCTTGCAGACCTCCGAAACTTCAGTTTCGTTATGAAACCAGGTATTCATAAGAAAACTCCCACGAGCTGATTTTGTTTTACATCTTCATCACTTATCATTCTTTAATCATTTACTGTGCAGAGCTGAAAATGGACGAGTTTTCTCTCAGCAGCGGGGAGGAACGAGCTCTTAACAAGCTCGCGAAATCGAACGACGCGGGCATCAGCAGCAGATTTGATGATGTTATCCTTAGGGCTTACAAGCTTGCCCCTTCTACGGAATCACATTTTCTGCGAGCTGGGGAGGACATAGGCAAGATGAGTGACAGGCCTAGACTTCCTTCTGTTTTCGAAGTTTCTGTTCTAGATGCGTCCACTTCCCGACCTCCACCAACGGTCTCTTCATCATCAGAGGAAGTCATTCGCTCGGATAACATTCGCTCGCCTTCTCCACCTCGGAAGACTTCATCTCGAAGCGCTCCTGCTCGCACCTCGTCTAAAGCGAGATCTTCTTCAGCTCGCACACCAAAGAAGGCGAAGCCGTCTTCAACTCGCACTCCTTCAAAGGGTGCGTCTAAAAAAGGTTCTTCTACCGATCCTGCTCCAGCTCGGACAGGATCAGACTCAACTCCTGCAGCTCCTGCTGCACAGGCTGACCCATCATCTTCTCCACGTCATGCATCTACTCCAGGGGCTTCACTGTCATCCCCAGCTCGCGCTCCAGCTCCTGCTCCTTCTTCCACGAAACTCCCGGCAAATAGGAGGAAACTTGTGCTCATGAAATCTCCTCCTGCACGCCCTGCTGAGTTTCAAGCTTCCTCAGCTCCTTCGGCAAAAAGACCTGCTGAAGACTTGGCCACTCCAGTGGCACCCTCCAAACGCTCCAAACCATCTGGCCAGGACCAGGCTCCTTCAGTTGCTGCATCTACCAAAGGGCCTGTAGTCACTGAAGCCACTGCCCCTTCAACCGATGTTCCCAGCGAAGTGCATGCTGCTGCTGGCGCCACTACTCCCTCGACTGATGTTCCCAGCGAGGTGCCTCTCCCAGATGTTTTTGCAAATCTTCAGCGACCTACGCCTTCCAGCTCGCAGCCTGGAAAAGGTGATGCTCCTTCAGATGTTGCCCCCGAGGCAGCCCGAACTGCCCGCAGCACATATGCGACTAGGCGTACTGTTGTGTCGCGTCGTGGCGCTTCTCATGATGATGCGCGCGATATCCCAGAGCGTGAGAGAACTCCTTCACCCACCAGATCAGATGTCGAGCTGGGTCCTGGAGGAAGATACTTGAATGCTTTCCTTGACAGCTGGTCAACAATTATGCTTAATCATACGAACGTCTTGGAAAATAGGTGCCTTAGGGGCGAGGATCTGGATGAGTTCGTGGCTCGTCATTGTATGCTGGTAGGTTAATTTTTTTCTGCTGATTTTCTTCCTTGACAATATTTTAATGTGTTCTTGATTTTCAGGGTGCCCTTGCTGCGATGAAGCGAAAAAGGGAGACAAGGGCTGCCAAGGATGAGATGAGGAAGTTGGAGTTCGACCTGGAGGCAGCCAATGATGATTTAGCTCGCTTTACCTCGGGCAGGATAGAAGGTCAAGAAGCCCAGATCGCTGAGGCAAACGCCGCAAGGCAAGCAGCCGAGGATGCCTTGAAGAAAATGGAGGATGATCATGCTATGTTAAAGGATGAGCTGCTCAAGGTAAAAGAGGATCTGAGGCAATCTGAGCAACAGGCCGCACTGGACGAACAGCGAGCTTCAGCTGCAGAAGAGAAAATTGAAGTGCTTCATAGTCAGATTGATGCTGCTCTGGCGCGAGCTGAAACTGCCGAGAAGCAGGCCGAGGAGGCCAATAAGCGGGCTGGTGAGATGGAAGCTGCAGCTAAAAGTGCTAAGGAGGCTGTAGCCAAACGAGCTGAGGAAGTGACAGCTGCGGATAACCGTGCGAAGGAGGCTGAGCATCGAGCTGAGGTACTTAGGCAACAAGTGGGCGAAACTATTCAGCGAGCTGAGGCTGCGGAACAGCAGGTTGAAGATATGAAGAAAGAGGCTGAGGTTGTCAACCGCCTAGCTGATAATGCCTTCGAGGAGCTAACAGCCTTTAGAGAGCAGGCTGCCCAAGAACTGGAAATGCGGGTTGCAGATGCAAGGGATGAGGCTGAAGAAAGGACAGGTCGCGATTTCCTCTATACACTGTGGATGTCCCATCCAGACATGGATTTCTCTATCTTCGGGGACATAGGGCTCGAAACCATTGAGGATTTTAAATCAAAAGCTGCCTCGTCTGCCCCTGGTCCGGAACCTTCGGCTAATCCAGACCCTCCTGCAGAGAACTAGCAATTTGTTTTTTCTTTTTCATGTATATCTTTTATCTTTCAATTTGTAATCAGTCTTCGTATTTTAATGAAAATTTCTTTCATTACTTCTCTTGTGTTGAATGTTACTCAGGCCAATGTACTTAATGCTCTTCATTTTTCCTGCGAGCCCAAAACCTGATAATAATAAAAGCAACACTTAACCAAATTTTGTAAGTATAAGTAATGGGTATTTTAGAATGTTTGGCGAGCTATGCAAGGACACTTAGTCACTTGCTTTTTAGGCTCTTTAATTCATAGCGAGCTATGCAGGGGTCGTCACCTCGCTGCTTTTTAGGCTCATTTAGGCGAGCTATGCAAGGACACTTAGTCACTTGCTTTTTAGGCTCTTTAGGCGAGCTATGCAAGGACACTTAGTCACTTGCTTTTTAGGCTCTTTAATTCATAGCGAGCTATGCAGGGGTCGTCACCTCGCTGCTTTTTAGGCTCATTTAGGCGAGCTATGCAAGGACACTTAGTCACTTGCTTTTTAGGCTCTTTAGGCGAGCTATGCAAGGACACTTAGTCACTTGCTTTTTAGGCTCTTTAATTCATAGCGAGCTATGCAGGGGTCGTCACCTCGCTGCTTTTTAGGCTCATTTAGGCGAGCTATGCAAGGACACTTAGTCACTTGCTTTTTAGGCTCTTTAGGCGAGCTATGCAAGGACACTTAGTCACTTGCTTTTTAGGCTCTTTAATTCATAGCGAGCTATGCAGGGGTCGTCACCTCGCTGCTTTTTAGGCTCATTAGGCGAGCTATGCAAGGACACTTAGTCACTTGCTTTTTAGGCTCTTTAATTCATAGCGAGCTATGCAGGGGTCGTCACCTCGCTGCTTTTTAGGCTCATTTAGGCGAGCTATGCAAGGACACTTAGTCACTTGCTTTTTAGGCTCTTTAATTCATAGCGAGCTATGCAGGGGTCGTCACCTCGCTGCTTTTTAGGCTCATTTAGGCGAGCTATGCAAGGACACTTAGTCACTTGCTTTTTAGGCTCTTTAATTCATATTCCTAACCATTGAGCTCGGAGCCCGTCAGCCTGGTGAAGAAAGTTGAATCAAAAACAGGAGAGAAATGGAGATATCATTTACAATTAATCCATTTTACATGTAATGAAAAACTTATTGATAATAGGGGCGGAGATGCTCGGCATTCCAAGCTCGGAGGACTTCTGCCCCGTTTACATTGACTAGTCGATAAGCTCCATTTCCCAAGGCTGTTTTGACAACATATGGTCCTTCCCAGTTTGGGCCTAAGGATCCATCACTCGGCTTGCGGGCTCCTGGTAGGATGAGGCGTAGGACTAGGTCTCCTACGTTGAATCTGCGAATGCGAGCATACTTGTTATAGTATCTCGCTATTCTCTGCTGATAGACAGCTACCCTTAACCTAGCGGTTTCCCTGTGTTCCTCGAGCAGGTCCAGGTTTGCTGCAAGTAGCTGATCATTGTTGTTTGGATTGAAGGTCGCTCTTCTTTGCGAGGTGACTTCAAACTCAGCCGGGATCATAGCTTCCGATCCGTAGACCATTGAAAATGGGGTCTCGCCAGTGGAGCCGCGAGCTGTGGTTCTATAGGACCACAATACTTTTTGGAGCTCGTCTACCCACGCTCCTTTCTTGGCTTCCAATTTCATCTTCAGGGTCTGCTTGATAATCTTGTTTACAGCTTCCACTTGGCCATTGGCTTGTGGATGGTCTACTGCCGAGAAACTTTTAACAATTTTGAGGTCGTTGCAAAACCTAAGAAACTGGTCACTGGCAAACTGAGTTCCATTGTCTGTCACGATCTGCTGTGGGACCCCGAATCTGCTAATAATGTTGCTCCACACGAATTTCTCAATCTTTGTAGTGGAGATCTCAGCAAGTTCTTTAGCTTCAGCCCACTTAGTGAAATAATCCACTGCGACTACTGCATGTTTACATCTTCCACGTGCCATCGGTAGGGGACCGATCAGGTCCATTCCCCAGATCGCAAAGGGCCACGGGCTCACCATCTGTTGGAGGTAAGCTGGTGGAGCTCGCGGAATATGAGCAAACCTTTGACATTTGTCGCATTTCTTCACTAAGTTGAGAGCGTCCTGTCTCATGGTGGGCCAGTAGAAGCCTTGGCGAAGTGCCTTCTGAGCCAGAGACAGCCCCCCAGCATGGTTCCCACAGTGGCCTTCGTGTATTTGCCTCAATACTGTTTCACACTCATGGCCATCAATGCATCTTAATAACGGTGCTGTGAACCCCTTCTTGTACAGTGCATCATCATAGATGCAATACCTGGCTGCCCTAGCTCGTAGTCGTCGGGCTTCCAGCTTGTCATTAGGCAGCTTTCCGTCCTGCAAGTATTCAAGAATAGGGCTCATCCAGGAATCAGGCCGTACAGATATGACCATCGTCACACTCTTTTCTTCAGTACTTGGAGCTGGTAGGAACTCAACTGGGATAGCCCCAAGGAAATCTGCATCTCGCGTAGTTGCGAGGCGAGCTAATGCATCAGCATGCGAGTTCTGAGCTCGCGGGATCTGCTTCATTTCGTATTTCTGAAATGCACCTAGCAGCTCGTGAACTTTTTGGAGGTAGAGGGCCATTTTTGGTCCCCTGGCTTGATATTCTCCTATTACGTGGCTGACGACGAGCTGTGAGTCACTGAAAATCTTCAAGTGTTCAGCCCGCATCTCCTTAGCCAATCGTAGACCCGCGAGCAGGGCTTCATACTCAGCTTCATTGTTTGTCGCCTGAAAGCCAAACCTTAGAGCACAGAGGATTTTGTGGCCCTCAGGACTGATCAGTAGAACTCCAGCTCCAGCCCTCTGCTCGCTGGATGATCCATCAACAAAAAGCTCCCAGGCCGGACCTTCAGAAGACTCAGCTTCATTATCCACGGGTCCTGTAAATTCTGCAATGAAATCTGCAAGAGCCTGAGCTTTGATAGCCGTCCTTGGCTTGAATTGGATATCGAATTGCGCGAGCTCCACTGCCCATTTCAACAAACGACCTGAGGTGTCTGCTTTCTGCAAAACTTGCTTTAATGGATACTTGGTGAGGATTTCTATGGTGTGAGCTTGGAAATAAGGTCGCAGCTTCCTTGATGCAATCACCAGGCAGTAAGCCAATTTCTCCATCTGGGAATATCTGGTTTCAGCATCTTGTAACCGTTTGCTCACATAATAGACTGGGAGCTGCGTCTTTTCTTCTTCCCTTACCAGCGCCGCACTTAGAGCTTGCTGAGACACCCCTAAGTATAAGATCAGCTTTTCCTCTTCTTTGGGCTTGGAAAGAAGTGGAGCTCGCCCCATATATTCCTTCAACTGCTGGAAGGCTACTTCACACTGCTCAGTCCATTCGAAATTCTTTGCTTTCTTTAGAATGTCAAAGAAAGGGACACATTTGTCTGTAGCTTTCGAGATGAACCTACTCAATGCTGCGACCTGGCCATTGAGGCTTTGTACGTCCTTCACTCTGGTCGGCGACCTCATGTCAATCAGCGCCTTGATCTTCTCAGGGTTTGCTTCAATCCCCCTACTATTGACCATGAAGCCCAGGAACTTCCCAGAAGCCACTCCAAATGCACATTTAAGTGGATTTAACTTCATCTGGTAGTTCCTCAGAATTTGAAACATCTCTCTCAGATTGCTAACATGATCACCGATCTGCTTGGACTTTACCAGCATATCATCAACGTAGACCTCCATAGTCTTTCCAATCTGTTCTTTGAACATCATGTTCACCAAACGTTGATAGGTCGCTCCAGCATTCTTCAACCCGAAGGGCATCACCCTGTAGCAATATAGCCCCCGATCAGTCATGAACGAGGTGTGCTCTTCGTCTTCAGGCCTCATTGGGATCTGGTTATATCCTGAATATGCATCCATGAAGCTCAGGAGCTCGTGGCCAGCGGTAGCATCCACGAGCTGATCTATTCTTGGCAGGGGAAAGCTGTCCTTTGGGCACGCCTTGTTCAGGTCAGTGAAGTCGATGCAGGTCCTCCACTTCCCGTTTTTCTTTTTCACCAGCACGGGGTTGGCAACCCAGGTCGGGTAGTAAGCCTCTCTGATGAACTTGTTAACCAGGAGCTTGTCCACCTCTTCTTTCAGTGCTAAGTATCGTTCCCCTGTCATTACCCTTCTCTTCTGGCGAACTGGTTTGAAATGAGGATCAATGTTTAGCCTGTGAGACATCACCTCTGGATCTATTCCCACCATGTCCTCATGATTCCATGCAAACACATCCAAGTTCGCCTTTAGGAAGTCAGCGAGCTGGGCTCTCAATTCCGGAGTTAATCCTCTTCCCAGCTTCAAGCATCGCTCAGGATCTACCTCGCTGACTGGTACATCTTCTAACTCCTCAATTGGACCGGTAGCTCGGTCTGCATCTACCTCGCGAGGGTCCAGGTCGTGACTGACTCCCTTCTCAGTCTTAGTTCGTGGCTCGCCCCCTGAGACCACGTTCACCTTCTTCCCTCTCACGCCCATCTTCACAGCATCTTCATAACAACGACGAGCTAGGTGCTGTTCTCCTCGAACACATCCGATGCCATTGAGAGTTGGGAACTTCACAGTCAGTGTTCTGGTTGAGGTAACCATGTCCAACTCGTTCATAGCAGGTCTTCCGAGGACCACGTTATATGCTGATGGGCCGTCGATTATCAAAAAGTCCGTCAAGGTTGTTGCTTGACGACCTGACTCCCCTAGAGTTAACGGCAGCTTAATCTGCCCCACTGGTACCACAGCATCTCCAGTAAATCCAAATAGAGGCTCCGGGGATGGCTTCATCTGGTCTGCTCGCAGCCCCATTTGGTCAAAACAACTTCTATACATCACATTCACCGAGCTCCCAGTGTCGATCATGATGCGCCTAACTTCCACATTGCTGATTTTTGCTCGTATAACCAACGCATCATTATGAGGACAGATCACTCCTCTAGCATCTTCTTCTGTAAATACGATCTCGTCCGAGGTCGGCTTCGCTCTTTTGGCAGGTCCCTCCGACCCGCTGAGTTGAAATGAATGGTTCGCCTCTCGGACATACCTCTCATGCGATCTGTTAGAATCACCTGCGATATGGGGGCCACCATAAATAGTGAAAATAGTTCTTACCGCAGGTTCCTGGCCTTGCTCGATAGCTCGCTGGGGCTGTTGTTGGTGTACTGGCTGTTGCTGTTGAGGTCGTTGCTGATGAGGTCGCTGGTCAGCAGGTCTTGCCACATATTCCCCCAAGCGACCTCGCCTGATTAATTTTTCAATGGCGTTCTTCAACGCCCAGCAATCTGAAGTACTGTGCCCGACCTCATTATGGTAGGCGCAGAACTTGTTCTGATCTCTGTGCTGAATGGGAGCCCTTATAGGATTGGGCCTCCCGAAGTCCTCCTTATTCCGCTCTGCAGCGTAAATCCTGTCTGGAGACGTAGTCAGGATGCTGTATCCTTCCTGGCGACCCCAACGCTGAGGTCGCTCATACCTCGGCTCTCTCCTCAATCTCTTCGCAATCTGATTACTCGAGCCGTTATTCTTCCTTCTTCGTTCCGGCCATTGTTTCTCTTCTTTGGCTGACTGGAACTGCCCGCTTCATTCTTCTGAATCTGTTTCTTCGGGCCGAAGGTCTCTTCCCATCTTATCTCTTTCGCAGCTCGCTCGTAGAACTCTCCCAGATCCTTCACTGGGGACTTGTAAATGCTCTCGTATAGTTTTCCATCCTTGCGCAGCCCAGCTGAGATCGCTGTCAGAATGCTTTCGTCTGATGGATGCTCGACATTCGCGACCTCGCGTCTAAATCTGGTGATGTATTCCTTCAACGACTCACCCTGACGCTGAAAAATGGTGGCAAGGTGGCAGGATGGAGCGAGCTGCCTTCTTAGTGCCCTGTATTGACCAACGAACTTCTGTTGGCATTGCTCCCAACTTCCTATGCTGCGAGCTGGGAGATTTCTGAACCACGTTCTTGGAATATCCCCCAATGTGGCCGGGAACACTCGGCATTTCACCATTGGATTTCCTGTCTGCAAATCCATCTGAACGTTGAAAGCGTCTAGATGGTCATATGGGTCACTGTCCCCATTGTATTGCTGAATGCTCGGCATCTTGAACCTCAGAGGGAGAGGCTGTGTCTCAATCTCCCTTGTGAATGGGGTCCTGTCTCCGTAGAGCCCACGCTGTTCTGGAACTCTAGGTCGTGCTTCCAACTGTCGGACTCTTTGGAGGAGCTCCTCTACTTGGGGATCTCGGAGCTCGTATCTTCTCCTATGATCAAGACTTGGAGCCGGATGCTCAGGATCATACCTTTCATCCTCGAACCGATCCTCATGACGATGGGGCCTTACCTGCTGACCATCCACCTCATCGGCATAACGAGCTGCGACTCGAACTCTGCCTTGATCAACTTCCATTCGCCTGTTCCCCTCCTGGCTTGGTCTTGCTACCTGGCTATCAGGACGTGCGACCTCCCTTTCGTGTTGAACAGGGTGTCTTCCACCCCTCGAACGCGCATTAGATGAGCGAGCCGAATCTGCAGGTCGCGGGACCTCCCTTGCTAGCCTTTCAGGTCCCTGCGCTATTTCGAGAGGCTGAGGCACTCCCTGTGGTGCCTGAACTTCCACCCTAGTCACGTTGTGTACCTGGGCCTGTACCAACATGTTGACGGCTTGCGTGAGCTGCCTAACCGTATCCTCCAACGCTTCTTGCCTTTGTAACAACGCATTCTGCCCTTCGGCCGTTTGGGCAATTGGAACCGATTGACGGTGAGGCAGAGGGGGGATGCCTGGCGCGGCCCCGAGTATCTGTCCTTGGGACGGGCCTGCTGCATGCGTGGTTGCGTCTTGCCCAGGCTGTAAGTTTTGTTGGGATTGGTTCACGTGACTTTCCGCCTGGTCATCATCTCCAAGGAACCTGTTTGATCTAGTCTTTGCCATATCGTCAGAAGTTGATAAACTGGGATGAAAAAGATTGCAGTTAGGGCCCTCCTTCTAGCGCCAAAATGTCGACGTTGGAATTCAGTCGACGAGAAATCAATGCCCAATACCTGCAATCAATGTGAGAAAGCACAAAAATCTAGAAAAGACAAAGACAGAAAACAGATGATCAAACGAAGAACACCAAATTTTACGTGGTTCGGCAATAAAAAGGCCTACGTCCACGACTGTCCAACTCTTAATCTCTGCAGAGTGACAGTATATTATTGAATATTGTCTGATGTTGTTACAACGGTTTCAATCCCTATTTATAGGGAAAGAAGAGTTACAATTCTGGCTGTAGCAAATCAGGAAGAGAATCCTGAATTAATTACATTCCCTAAACAATTGGGAAAAATAAGGAAAAGAATTATAAATTAATCATGCTTCCTAATATATTTAGGTGATATCAGGAAATTGCTATAATTATCTTGAAATAATGATGACTTGAATTTGAATTTGAATTAATCTCCATATCTGATGAGGAAATCATGGTTTGATTGGGTAACTACCATATTCGGAGAGAGAGAATCACTATTGAACTTGGTAACTGCCTGTTCTGGAAGATATGATACTTATCACGTATCTGAGCAAGCTGATGTGTCATAGTGGTCCTCATCTCGAGCTCGCTGAGAAACGAGCTGCGCAGGCGTCGAGCTGCGACTTGCCTGTATTTATGAGTCTGTTGATGCCAGCTGGAAGTCTTGATGGTCTTTGAGTCAATACTAGGCCTCGTCTGATGGGTTTTGACTATGTTGACCTCATTGGGCCTTCTCATTGGGTCTTAAATGGGCATAAATTGGACTTTTACCAGCCCAATTATTGAGTCCGAAAAATACACATAACAGATTCCTTATTAAATTAAAAGTAAAGAGTTCTAGACCAATAAAGAATTTGATTCCGTATTGGATATGAACTATGTTTTCCAATTTAAATAGGAAATTGTATTCCTTGTTAAATTAGAAAACTCTAACTTACTATTATAAAAGGGTCTTTTATGTTAGTAACTAGATGATGAATTTTTTGGCTACTTGAATCAAAAACTTCCATTAATTAAAAACACCAAATTACTTCATCTCACATAATAATCTTTCATAAAAGATTTCGTGATTTGATTCTTCAAGATTGTGCCCACACACAGTTTCTTTTGTGAAGAGTCATAGCAAGGAAGATCGAATGGTGAATAATTTGCGAATCAAAATGGATCAATTCAATATTCATGCAAAGGTAAGATTCGATCTTATTAATTTAATTATTGAATTTTTATTACTAGCATCGATCGAGTATGTTTCGTTTGGAAAAATTTTTTAAAATCCACGTTTCCGCATTAAATTCAAAATCAATTTTTTCCTTCAATTGGTATCAGAGCCCCGTTTCGCTAGTTTAATAATTGATTCAATAATTAGTGAATTTCCTTTTGATTATGATTCATTGTATGTCATAGAGTAGGCACTAATTATTGATGTGCATATTTTATTTTCATGTTTGATGAATTGGGTTTGCATGGATTGATCGTTAATTGTATGGTTCTTTGGCTAATATTAATTCGATTAATTTGTAAGCCGTTTATGGTAATTTTTTGTTGTAATTCATAGTTTTAGGGTTTTATTTTATTTTAAGAATTAACTGCAGAACAGATCTGTGAATTTGTTGCTGATGTGGGCCGGTAGTTGCGTTTGTGCATACCTGGTGCATGTGTGCAAGAACTGGTTTTGAACCAGTTTGCTAAGCGGTTTTATTGGCTAGTTCAAAGGCCGTTTGTGTCCTGATCTACAGCGTTGAAGGATTGTGCATACGCTGCAGTTTGATTGCACCGACCAGGTCTGGTTTGTCTGGACGGCAGCACGAAAAGTGCTGTTGAAGGCAACAGCAAGTGGTTGCTGCAGGTCTAGTTCATGGTCAGTTTGACCGTGCAAAAAGAGACTGAATGAGGTGTTTTATGCACGGACAAGGTCTATAAATATATATATATATTTTTGCACAGACCTGGTGTACTTGTTATGGCAGTGTACCGACTGCACTGGAAGTCATGCACAAAACAGTGCAATTTTTTTGAAAAGTCAAATTGTTGCACTGACACAATTGAAATTGTTTTGTATGTAATGCACAAAAGTCAAACAGAGTGCAATTGTTGCACAAAAATTCATACGTGGGCACCTACTGCACAAAACTGATGCAAAAGTTGCATGATTGCAAGAACTGTTGCAATTGTTTATTGCATAAAATTTCAATGCAATTGTTTTGCATAAACAACATCAATGCAATGCACTGTAAGTGCAATTTCACTTATTCACGCATAATGGCATGTTGAATGCCATGCACCAAAACCATGCATGCAACATGGAATGCACTGCACATATGTGATGGACTTTACAATTAAAAATGTTTTTGTTGTAAACAGTGCATATTTAATGTGTTGCATGCTTAAGTGTCCAATTTTTGGCAATCACATGGATAATTTTTATTGGGTTTAAAAATCAAGAAATGGGCTTCTAGCTCAATCCATTTTATGGATGTTCTTGGTTATTAAATTAGATTTAATTTTGAATCCAATAAAACTCATGAAGACCTTGAAGACTATGAAGACTACAAGTGAAGGCCAAGGAATGTCTTGGTTAAATTTTGTAACCTTAAATTTAGGTTATTATTAGTTTTTTTAAAGCCAAAGAACTCGGTCAATCACATGTTGTTTAGTTAAATTATTTATCATGCGATGAATAAATAATTTATTGATAACATAGTCATGCATTAAAATATGTCATATAGAATAGAAAGTGTATACTCGTTGCTTTATAACATGACATGCATACATGTATTATTATTTATTTTTTCTATTAAATAGTTTATTAGTTAAAATAGAGATAATAATACATAGAATACCAATTTTATAATTTGATAGGATTTTAGCTGAAAGTCCTTGGTTCACAAATTAGAAATATATGATTAGTTTTAATGTGATTAAAATATATTTATATTTTGAATAATTGGTATTCATAATGTGATTAGATTTTAAGAGTTAAAATTGGATAATTCACATTATTACTAATCTAATTTAATTAAAGCGTTTAATTTATTTAGATTGGTAAACAAATTGGAGATATAATTTTAATGTGATTAAAATGATATATTTCTCATAATTGGCTCATAATGTGGATTGATTTTTAAAAGTTAAAATTAAATAATTCACATTATTACTAATCTAGTTTATTTAAAAAGTTTAATATATTTAGATTAGTAAAGCCTTTTAGAAGTATTTTTTTATGATTAATAATAATATACTTCATAATTGGCTTATATTGTGGATTAGATTTTAAGAGTTAAAATTGGGTAATTTCACATTAAATCTAATCTTCATAATTAAAGAGTTTAGATTATCTAGATTAGATCTTTTATAATAAATTAGATTTTTAAGAGTTAAACATCTAGTAATTTATTATATGTTAATAGGATGATGATTCTAGTAACATACAAATTCCTAGTAACTTAGATTATCTTCTTAGCCGTTAATAATCTAAGACAATGCCTAGGAATATTAAGTAGAAAACCCTAATCCTAAAATAGTGAGTGGGAGAGGGATATATGACAATATATCCTGTGGTCTCCATCATTAGTTCAACACCATGAAACTTAAAGGCGCCTCGAGACGGCTTTGTTATCGTCCCCCTACGGGTGGTGTCCATTTAAGTTGATCAAGGTTGACTTCCTAATGGATAGGATTTCTAGATGTATCTTGGGATTGACCTACCCTACGGCGGCAATTCTCGAGTTAAGTCAATGGAATCTTAAATGATGGGTTACACTCATAAATGAAATAATTAATTGTTAATTATTTTCTTGACCGAAAAACGGTAGTTAAATAATATATGAATAAGAGTTATTTTGTTATATTATTTAATTGAGAATGTCTCAGTCTAACATACAAATATTTGACCTACCCTACGGCGGCACTTATTTGTGGAATGTTAGATTATCGTGGCATAGTAATTATTTTTTAGGGTATTTTCTAATTCATTATTCGTGTATCATACATCACGTTTAATTTTATGCAAAACTAATGATATTGTATGAATGCAATTGAATAAAATATTTTATTATTATTTAATTCAGTAATGTTGTCTCAATTTATGTTTATGCTTGCCAATGATAAATTAAACGAGGATAACTATGTTAAATAACTTAAATGTCATTTTGGTCTATAAGGACCTAAATTTTGTCCTGATGGAAGAGTGTCTTCCTGAGCCTGGCTAAGTAAGTATGATACTGGAGACTTTTCTGAAGAGCCTCATACAGTTCAAAGCAACTATGTTATGAACAAATTCATCATGCTTGATGGCACCTAGGATGTCGTGTTAGCTAGAGCAGTGGGAGAAGTGCGACTTTTATTTTCTTATAGTTGTTTTATTGTTTTGAACAATGTGTTAGTGGAAATATAATTTCTTTTTCTAACCTCATGGAACAATTATATTCAATTTCTTTTAATAATAAATCAGTTATTATTTTTAGAAATTATTTGAATAGTTGTTCATGAATATAAGAAAACAATTTATACAAGTTAAGATTGTTAACTAATAGCTGCTCAAAGCTAAAATGTTTAAGTTGAAAAACTTAAAACAAAACGACAAAAGATTTCTCTCAATGATGATACCTATTTTTGGCATCTAAGTTTTGGATATTGTAACCTTAACATAATAGACAGACTTGTAAAAGAGCAGACTTTTAAGTGAGTTAAAGATTTGGCTCTTTACCTATTTGTTAGTCATGTCTAGAATGTGAAAATATTCAAAAGACATTTTATGAAAAAGGGCTTAAAGCAAAAGTACCACTAGAGCTTATACATTCAGACGTTAGCGGTCCTATGAATGTTAAAGTTAGAGGCGATTATGAATATTTTGTCACCTTAGTTGACAATTATTCTTAATATAGGTTTGTTTACCTAATGCAATAGAAGTCTGAAACTTTTGAAGAGTTCAAATAGTCTCAAGCTAAAGTTGAAAACCAATTAGGTAAATTATTGAATTCTACGATCGGATCGTGGAGGTGAGCACCTCAAAACGTAGTTTGGGGATTACTTGATTAAGAAAAAGATTCTATATCAACTCATAGCTCATAAAACACCTCAACAAAATGGTATTATAGAGAGGAGAAATAAAACCTCACAGGACATGATGAGATCTACAATTAGTTTCTCATTATTAACTGGTTCAGCCAGTACTCAATCAACAATAGTTGTTGATAACAACATAGTTAAGACCATTCTGAGTGTCAGACAGATTCTCGTTTGAGTTATCTACCACCTCGTCATTGTGGGAGGGTTGTGAGACAACCTATTTACTACATAGTTTTGGAGAGGTACTAGTTGTCATCTCTAATGACAGAGTAGATAATTCATTGGCATATAGAGATGCAATAGATGACTCTAATAAGGAGAAAAGTCTTAAAGCCTTGAATCTTGAGATGGAGTCTATGCACTCCAACTCTATCTGGAAATTTGTGGATCCATCAAATGGGGTAAAACCCATAGGTTGTAAATAATCTACAAGAGGAAGATGGAGTGGAGAAAGGTAAAGACCTTCAAAGCTAGGCTAGTGGCAAAGGGTTAGACCTATGAGAAGAGAGTTGACTATGAAAAGATTCTCTCATCAATAGCCATGTTTAAGTCCATTCACATTCTTCTATCCATAGCTGCATATCTCAACTATGCGATATGGCAGAAGAATGTCAAGATTGCAATTTTGAATGACAATCTTGATCAATGCATCTATATGGTATAACCAAAGGGATTCGTGTCCCAAGATTAATAGCAAAAGGTTTGCAAATTGCAAAGGTCCATTTATGGATTTAAGTAAGTATCTTGATCTTGGGATATAAGGTTTGATACTTTGATCAAATCTAATGGTTTTAAGCAAAAAGTCGATGAACCTTGTGTATACAAGCATAACATCGATAAGAAAGTGGTTTTCCTCGTACTTTACGTTGATTATATCCTACTTATTGGGAATGATATAAGAGCATTATTTGAGGTATAGAACTGGCTTGCTAACTAATTCCAAATGAAAGATTTGAGAGAGTATTTGTGTTCTTAGAATTCAAA
>CM034473.1:3141096-3162096 GCA_019925255.1 Litchi chinensis | reverse complement strand
TTATCTATTGGACCAGTCCATTGGATTAGTTCATTGAGCTTTTACCAGCCCATTTATACAGGTCCTAAATATATCCATAATGACAGGACCCTTCCCAGACCTTATCTATGCTCTTGTCTGGAGGATCCTGCCGGGCACTTCAACGGACTCCTCGAAACCGACTCGTCGGATCGAAGAAATCCGAGAAGCGAACCCTAACTTTCTTCAACCGGTTTACTCGTTTAAACTCAAAAATTCAGTTTTCCTTTAAACTAGTTGGGAGTGATAAAATTTTTTTCTCAACCTTTGGTTCAAATATTTTTATAAAATTTTCGGCAGCATAACGGCTGCATTTTTGATAATCCAAAATTTACCTGTCAATAAATTTACACTTCGACTAAAATCTCAATTCCTCCCAACTTCTTTATTCTCAAACATGCAATAATCATCATCATTTTTCAACAAACATGCAATATCAACACTAAATTCTCAATTTATAAGAACAACTCAAGTAGAATATATCTAGATGCATCATATATATAAAATGCATGAATATTTACAAATATACAATTTCAAAATATGACTATGTGTTTCTCAATTACATATCCATTTCATACATAAGTTATACATCATCACATGTCATGAATCTCCCACCTATATATATACCCAACAAAATGGTGACGTCCTATCGTCTGCGGTGGCACACCACGAAATATAAATAGCTACAAAATAAACAAACAAGTTAGTGCAACGGAAATATAATATCACATATACTACATGGCGATTTATCATTTGTTTTATGATTTCTTTCCAAAACTCCCATGTATATCCTTTAAATATTTCTGTCCATCACGGGCGATTAGAACTAACGCCAACGTGAAGCTTACTAAGTCATCTCAACCACTACGTTACGGAATTTACTGCATCGCACGTAGGGCGCTAAAGCTTATCACTGAGCAACTACAATGCAGGATTTTCTGCATCGCAATTGTAGTGCTAGAACTCTGGGCAACTACGAGCGGAATTTACTGCATCGCCAAGTAGTACCAAACTATAACAATAGCCAACTACGTGCGGAATTGTCTGCATCGCAACGTAGCGCTTATACTTTCTATGAAACTGAGCAACTACGGACGGAATTTTCTGCATCGTCGCGTAGTGCTAACTTTTCTCTAACCTGAGCGACTACGGACGGAATTTACTGCGTCGTCACGTAGTGCTAAATCTCATTATATCTTAAGGGATATACATGGGTTTTACAACTATATTTATTTAGTGCCAAAAGCACAAAACTAACTCATTTTGAAACTTCTGAAAACTCTCATTTCAACTATTTTTTTTTTTAGATTACTTAACTACCATTTTCATTATCAACATCAACCAATTACATGAAATTGAAAGAGATCTTAAGTGGCGAACCACTTACCTCAAGGCCGCGTCAAGCGTCTCGACGAGGCTCCTGGACGCCGCTCACGTGCTCGTCACCTACACAACATGATCTCATCATTACTAGTGATAATTTGAAAAGTTGAGAATCTCAACTTCAAGGTTAATAATCTCAACTAAGACCCATTTTCTTTATATAATCTCCTAACTTGTTTCTAACTCAACCGAAACTCTCTAACTTCGATTTCTTTGTAAAAGTTTTACTTCTAGCCCCCTAGGATCATCCCCATATGTTTCGTTTGGTCTCCAAAAGCTTAAAACAAAAAGTCAACTTTTTAATTATTCGGTTGACCAAAAAAAACAGAATTGAAACCAGCCATGGTTTCACCTCCGTTCCTTTTTCTAGCGTCTCCTTATCACATAACTAAGTCGCCCGTAAAGTTTCGTCGAGAAACTCCATCGTTTGCTATATCAAATCTAAGAAAAACGTCCGTTTTGGACACTTTCGGGCGCAATTAAGTGCCCGTTTTGCAAACTCTTGGCTTCGAGTTAGCGACGCTAGATTTTATTCTATAGCTAAGCTTCATTTAACTAATAATGATGAATCAAACTCAAACCATGAAATAAAAATTGCATTCGGATAGCCGTTTCACTTTTCAAAGCTCTAACGACACTATTTTGTGCATAACTTGCACAATTTTTATCGGATTCGATCCGTTCCAAAACCTATGGTTTTCTATGGTTCCTAGGCATCATTTGAGGTGTAGAACATCCCCAAATAAGCCAAATATGGTCAGGTCTCCTCTAGCTCAAATTTGAGTACGAGAATCACTAATATTGTCAAAACTAGCTCTCTTGAGCTTCTCTTTATTCCTACATGCTTCCCTATCCTTTTCTAATCATTTTTATGCTCACACTTGGTTTCAAAACCTCAAATTTTCAGAGCTTATTTACTGTCTAATATGGTCATAACACACACATAATTATTACTTGTCCATTTGAACACTAACAATTCACTCAAAACTTTCATCAACTAGTTTGTGTGTGTGAAAAACAAATTTTCGTTTCTATGATTCTCAAGCCTATAACAACCCATAAATCAAACCCTAAGCTACCATTTACACCCACAAACACATCCTCTAAGGTTATATAACAATCACTTAGGTTTTGACACCATTTCTAGTGCAAAACCTCCAACAACATACAACAAATTCTGCACAGAAAATTTCCAGCAGCTCCACTGCACTTTTAAACTCAATAAGGAGAAGATTCAATGATATCTTACTTGGTACTTGACTTAGAGGATTGAGAGGACTTAGAAGAGGGTTTAGAGAGGGAGATTAGAGGTTCAGAAGGGCTGGATGGGCTCTCCTCCTTCCACTTTTCCCTGCTGCAGTTCCTGCCTTGCAGTGTGCTTGTCTGCTGCTCTGTTCTGGGGCTTCACTGTTGCAGCTGAATGGAGGCACGAAAATGGGTTTTGTTTGCTGAAAAATTTCACCCAAGTGTTGTTTATATACTACTCTTACTTCTCTAATTTGCATCCTTGCCCCATCTCTTTTTAATTTCACACAATTCCTCTCCATTTCTCTTTTCTTTTCACTGCTGCCAGCTTTGTTCTCTTTTATGGTAGCTGCTGTTTTCTTCTTTGTTTCACACTTATTTTCATCTTTTCTTGCTAAAATCTTGCTAAATGTTCAATATATATGATTAGCCTTCATGAAAATGGTACTTAAATCTCATTTTAAAGTTGTTTGACCATCATTTTCTCTCCTCCTCTACTCTATACGGGAATCACTTTGGTTTTTGAGTTTTATGGTAGCTTTGCACTCTTCACTTGTCTACTTGGCTTCTAAGTGTCTTGTTTATATATCTTATTGATGTTCTATGGAATATCAAGCTTGTCCTTTGATTTATTTTGATTATCATCAATCTCTTATCTATGGATGAATTATTTTACTCTTCATTGATCTTTTTCTTGTTAATTTGGTTGTTGTGAAACTCCCAAAATGGCGTTCACGAAATCGATGAATCGATTTAACTTAACACTAACTTGATTCTATTATAATGTTACTTAACTTTTATAATTGACGAATTTCGTCGTCAATCTTAAGTTGATAAATCTCTAATGCCATGTAATTCAATTAATCTAATGTAGAGATTTATTTTACCTCTCTAATCCATCTTTTAACACTAAGAGGTTATAGATCGAGACTAGGGGTTTACAATTTCTTCCCCCCTTATAAAAATTTCGTCCTCGAAATTTAAATTGTGTACCTTATTCAAACAACTGAGGGTATTGGGCACGCATCTGTGCTTCGGGCTCCCATGTAGCCTCTTCTACCCCATGATTTCGCCATAGCACCTTCACTAGCGGAATCACTTTATTACGCAATACTTGATCTCTACGATCTATGATTTCTACTGGATGCTCCTCGTAGGTCAAGTTTTCCTTCAACTGAACTGGTTGCTCTTGCAAAATGTGAGAAGGATCAGCTATGTACTTACGTAACATAGAGACGTGGAATACGTCATGGATGTTGGCTAACTCTGATGGTAGCCTCAATCGATACGCCACTTCACCCACCTTGTCTACTATCTCATAGGGGCCTATGTATCGTGGACTCAACTTCCCACGCTTCCCGAACCTCAAAATACCCTTCCAGGGTGAGACTCGTAGGAATACTTGATCACCCACTTCAAACTTCAGATCTCGTCTTCGATTGTCCGCATAGCTTTTCTGCCTGTCGCTTGCTATCTTCAACCGTTCTCTTATCATATTTACTTTCTCTGTTGTATCTTGGACAATCTCTGGGCCAATTAATCTTCTCTCCCCCACTTCGTCCCAACAGACTGGGGTTCTACACTTTCTGCCATACAACGCCTCATATGGTGCCATACCAATACTAGACTGATAGCTATTGTTGTAGGCAAACTCTATCAATGCTAGGTAATTATCCCAGCTTCCCTTAAACTCCATCACACAAGCTCTCAACATATCTTCGAGAGTTTGAATGGTTCTCTCTGATTGGCCATCTGTCTGTGGGTGAAAAGCAGTACTGAAGTGTAATCTGGTGCCCATAGCATCTTGTAGCTTCGGCCAGAATCGAGAAGTGAAGCGAGGATCTCTATCTGATACAATGGACACTGGTGCGCCATGTAGCCTCACAATCTCATCTACATACAACTGTGCATATCTTTCCAGGGAATAGGTATTATTAGTAGCAATGAAGTGGGCCGACTTCGTCAATCTGTCCACAATAACCCAAATAGCATCATGTCCACGCTGTGTCCTGGGAAGTCCTGTCACAAAATCCATCGTGATCCTTTCCCATTTCCACTCAGGAATGGATAAAGGTTGTAGTAAACCTGCGGGTTTCTGATGCTCAATCTTGATTTGTTGACAAGTTAGGCACTTAGATACGAACTCTGCTATCTCTCTCTTCATACCTATCCACCAGTAGTGGTCTTTCAGAGTCCGATACATCTTAGTACTCCCTGGATGCATCGCATATGCTGAGGAGTGTGCCTCTTCCATGATCTCTTTCTTCAACTCTATTACATCTGGGACACATAATCTCTGGCCCAACACTAGTGTCCCATCACCTCGTAAGGTGAAGCTACTCTGTTGCCCAGCCTCTATCTTGCTTCTCAATTTCATCAAATACGGGTCCTGAGCTTGCAAGTCTCTGACCTTGTCCACTAACACTGGCCGAACATGAAAAGCTGCTACTAGAGCACCTGACTCTGCTGTCTCTAAACTGACCCCCATAGATCTCAGTTCTACTAGCATCGGCAAGTATTCTACTTTAAGTTGAGCTACGGAACCAAAGGGTTTCCTGCTTAGTGCATCTGCTACTACATTTGCCTTGCCCGGGTGGTATTCAATGGTGCAGTCGTAGTCTTTGATGAGTTCTATCCACCTCCTCTGTCTCATGTTCAAATCTTTTTGTGAGAATAGATACTGCAGGCTTTTGTGATCAGTAAAGATCCTGCAAGGTATTCCATAGAGATAGTGTCGCCATATTCTCAAAGCGAACACTACAGCTGCTAACTCTAAGTCATGTGTTGGATAGTTCACTTCATGCTTCTTTAATTGCCTTGAAGCATAAGCTATCACTTTATCATGCTGCATCAACACACAACCCAAACCTTGCCTGGAGGCATCGCAATACACTGTAAATCCTTCACTTCCTGAGGGAAGTGTAAGCACTGGTGCTGTAGTCAGCCTTTGCTTTAACTCATCGAAGCTGCTCTGACAGGTTTCTGACCAAATGAATTTCTCTTCTTTCCTTGTTAACTTGGTTAGTGGAGTAGCTATCTTGGAAAATCCTTCTACAAACTTTCTGTAATACCCAGCTAAACCCAAGAAGCTTCTGACTTCTGTTACGTTCGTGGGTGGTTTCCAATCTAAAATGGCCTCTATTTTCTGAGGGTCTACTGAAATACCCTCGGCGGATACCACATGCCCCAAAAATGCCACGCGGTCTAGCCAAAACTGGCATTTGCTGAACTTTGCATAAAGTTGATGCTCTCTCAGAGTTTGTAATACTATCCTCAGGTGCTCTGCATGCTCCTCTTTACTACCTGAATATACTAGGATATCATCGATGAAGACTATAACGAACTTGTCTAAATAAGGTCTGAAGACACGATTCATCAAATCCATAAAGGCTGCTGGAGCGTTGGTTAGGCCGAATGGCATCACCAAAAATTCATAATGCCCATATCTAGTTCTGAAGGCTGTCTTAGGAACATCTTCCCTACGCACCTTCAGCTGATGATACCCCGATCGTAGATCTATCTTCGAGAAGACCTTAGCTCCCTGTAGCTGATCAAATAGATCATCGATTCTTGGCAACGGATACTGATTCCGGATGGTTACTTTGTTGAGCTGTCTATAATCGATGCATAAACGAAGGCTCCCATCTTTCTTCTTAACAAACAACACCGGAGCTCCCCACGGTGATGTACTCGTCTTAACGAAGCCTTTACTCAACAATTCTTCCATTTGCACCTTCAATTCTTTTAGCTCTGCTGGTGCCATCCGGTATGGTGCTATAGAGATGGGCTCTGTGCCAGGTGCTAACTCAATCTCGAATTCAATCTCTCTATCCGGAGGTAACCCCGGTAGGTCCTCGGGAAATACATCAAAGAACTCGTTCACCACAGGAACTTCTGCCAAGTGCATCTCACTGCTGCCAGATTCTATTGCATATACCAAGTACCCTTGGCATGCTTTACGGAGCATCTTGTTTGCTTGTATCACGCTGATTAAACTTGTAGAGAGTATCTTTCTCTCTCCACAAAAGATCACCTCTGGTTCCCCAGGCTGACTGAACTGGACCTCTTTCCTGTAGCAATCTACGGTAGCGCGATGTTTAGCTAGCCAATCCATGCCCAAGATGATGTCAAAGTCATGAATATCGAGTACTATTAGGTCAGCCTCGAACTCATGACTTGCTATAGTCACTTTACTTCCCATGTAGACTCTATCCGCAATAAGCGAATCACCCGTGGGAAGTGACACTACCATACTACACTCGGTCGACCTCATCTCTATCCCGACTCTATCTATGAACTCCCGAGAAATAAAAGAATGGGTGGCTCCTGGGTCCACCAATACATGAGCATCAGTATCAAATAAAGAAATGGTACCTGTGACCACATCTGGGGTAGCATCTGCCGCCTGCTGGGTCACCGTATATACTCTAGCGGCCTGACTGCGAGGTCTACCTATCGGTGCCCTAGGTGGTCTACTAGGCTGTCCCCTAAGGGGTGTGCCTCTACCTGCTCCGCCACTAGGCTGCCATGCACTAGTAGCTCCTCCAGTCTGGGGGCCTCCCCTATCGGGTCCACGACTCCCACTGGTCTGCCCCTGAGCTGTAGATATGGCCTCAGACGGACTCGATGCCACTGCACTGGGACAGTCTCTCATAAAATGGCCCTCCTGACCACATCTGAAACACCCGGTCCTGCCCTGAAGGCACTCACCGGGATGCAACCGGCCACATCTGCTGCACACTGGTCGGCTCCTCCAGCTCTGCTGGCTCCTGGACCCTGCTGATGACCGAACAGAACTCTGACTGGCCTGGGGTCTCTGACTCTGCTGCCGACTCTGTGACCATGCTGGGCGCTGACCACTCTTAGGCACCTTACTGGACTCTCCCTGATGGCTACCGGTCCAGCTCCTCTTCTGACTGAATTGTGACTTTGACTTCAGAGCGGTCTGTGCACTCTGCTCTACTCTGGTGGCTGCCTCCACCAACTGCCCATATCTGGTATGTGATGCAGATGTCACTATGGTCCTAACTGCGGGGTTAAGACCTGCCATAAATCTGTTGATCTTCTCTTGTTCATTCTCTGCAAAGAAAGGAACTAGGCGAATCAACTCTGAAAACTTCTTTTCGTACTCTGGCACTGAGGAGCTCCCTGCTCCAATCTATAAAACTCTTCAACTTTGGCATCTTTATAGCTTTTAGGAAAAAATCTCTCTGTAAATTCTCTCTTGAACTCCGCCCATGTGACTCCCTCTGGGTGTGCTCTCTGATGCGCCTTCCACCAGTCCTTGGCGCGATCTTTAAGTAGGAAGGCAGAATAGGAGACCATCTGCTCCTCTGTACACCCCATCATCTGAAAAATCTCTTCGTTTGCCTCTATCCAAGATAACGCTTTGTCTGGATCTCCGCTACCATCATACGGCTTCGCGCCTAATTTACGGGCGCGCTCAATCGATATCCCCGACTCTCGCGGCTGCTGAAGGGCCGCTGCTAGCATCTGCGCCATCTGTTCCATTTGCCCGGGAATAGGTCCTGGGACAGGCTCTGGTCGTACTGACTGTGATGGCTCTGGATGGGAAGAACTCTCTGGCACGTTGACAGACTCGTCAACCTGCTCTCTATCTGGTGTGGGTGCCTCTGCGGCTGCCTGTCTCGTCCTCGGACGACCTCGACGCTGCATAGCTAAATGTGTACTAGTACACTAATAGCCACAAATCAAAATTTCAAATTCAGCAACTAACTCAATATAATCTGGCATGATAATTCCATGCAATATTTAACTCACAATTTAATGCATGAACTTTACTTAAAAGCTCACTTTGATGCACATTCATAACCTGCTGAATTCAGGTACTATAACTTATGCTTTAGCTTATGCAATCGATGAAAGCATAACTCTTAAAATCTGAAAAATGATGCATGCACAAAATAACTTAATGCCTTAAGCATAACTAGCACACAATTTGTGCGAAATAGCTCAAACTTTTCTCTTAAAACTTTCTTTCAACTGAACGAGAACCGGGCTCTGATACCAACTTGACAGGACCCTTCCCAGACCTTATCTATGCTCTTGTCTGGAGGATCCTGCCGGGCACTTCAACGGACTCCTCGAAACCGACTCGTCGGATCGAAGAAATCCGAGAAGCGAACCCTAACTTTCTTCAACCGGTTTACTCGTTTAAACTCAAAAATTCAGTTTTCCTTTAAACTAGTTGGGAGTGATAAAATTTTTTTCTCAACCTTTGGTTCAAATATTTTTATAAAATTTTCGGCAGCATAACGGCTGCATTTTTGATAATCCAAAATTTACCTGTCAATAAATTTACACTTCGACTAAAATCTCAATTCCTCCCAACTTCTTTATTCTCAAACATGCAATAATCATCATCATTTTTCAACAAACATGCAATATCAACACTAAATTCTCAATTTATAAGAACAACTCAAGTAGAATATATCTAGATGCATCATATATATAAAATGCATGAATATTTACAAATATACAATTTCAAAATATGACTATGTGTTTCTCAATTACATATCCATTTCATACATAAGTTATACATCATCACATGTCATGAATCTCCCACCTATATATATACCCAACAAAATGGTGACGTCCTATCGTCTGCGGTGGCACACCACGAAATATAAATAGCTACAAAATAAACAAACAAGTTAGTGCAACGGAAATATAATATCACATATACTACATGGCGATTTATCATTTGTTTTATGATTTCTTTCCAAAACTCCCATGTATATCCTTTAAATATTTCTGTCCATCACGGGCGATTAGAACTAACGCCAACGTGAAGCTTACTAAGTCATCTCAACCACTACGTTACGGAATTTACTGCATCGCACGTAGGGCGCTAAAGCTTATCACTGAGCAACTACAATGCAGGATTTTCTGCATCGCAATTGTAGTGCTAGAACTCTGGGCAACTACGAGCGGAATTTACTGCATCGCCAAGTAGTACCAAACTATAACAATAGCCAACTACGTGCGGAATTGTCTGCATCGCAACGTAGCGCTTATACTTTCTATGAAACTGAGCAACTACGGACGGAATTTTCTGCATCGTCGCGTAGTGCTAACTTTTCTCTAACCTGAGCGACTACGGACGGAATTTACTGCGTCGTCACGTAGTGCTAAATCTCATTATATCTTAAGGGATATACATGGGTTTTACAACTATATTTATTTAGTGCCAAAAGCACAAAACTAACTCATTTTGAAACTTCTGAAAACTCTCATTTCAACTATTTTTTTTTTAGATTACTTAACTACCATTTTCATTATCAACATCAACCAATTACATGAAATTGAAAGAGATCTTAAGTGGCGAACCACTTACCTCAAGGCCGCGTCAAGCGTCTCGACGAGGCTCCTGGACGCCGCTCACGTGCTCGTCACCTACACAACATGATCTCATCATTACTAGTGATAATTTGAAAAGTTGAGAATCTCAACTTCAAGGTTAATAATCTCAACTAAGACCCATTTTCTTTATATAATCTCCTAACTTGTTTCTAACTCAACCGAAACTCTCTAACTTCGATTTCTTTGTAAAAGTTTTACTTCTAGCCCCCTAGGATCATCCCCATATGTTTCGTTTGGTCTCCAAAAGCTTAAAACAAAAAGTCAACTTTTTAATTATTCGGTTGACCAAAAAAAACAGAATTGAAACCAGCCATGGTTTCACCTCCGTTCCTTTTTCTAGCGTCTCCTTATCACATAACTAAGTCGCCCGTAAAGTTTCGTCGAGAAACTCCATCGTTTGCTATATCAAATCTAAGAAAAACGTCCGTTTTGGACACTTTCGGGCGCAATTAAGTGCCCGTTTTGCAAACTCTTGGCTTCGAGTTAGCGACGCTAGATTTTATTCTATAGCTAAGCTTCATTTAACTAATAATGATGAATCAAACTCAAACCATGAAATAAAAATTGCATTCGGATAGCCGTTTCACTTTTCAAAGCTCTAACGACACTATTTTGTGCATAACTTGCACAATTTTTATCGGATTCGATCCGTTCCAAAACCTATGGTTTTCTATGGTTCCTAGGCATCATTTGAGGTGTAGAACATCCCCAAATAAGCCAAATATGGTCAGGTCTCCTCTAGCTCAAATTTGAGTACGAGAATCACTAATATTGTCAAAACTAGCTCTCTTGAGCTTCTCTTTATTCCTACATGCTTCCCTATCCTTTTCTAATCATTTTTATGCTCACACTTGGTTTCAAAACCTCAAATTTTCAGAGCTTATTTACTGTCTAATATGGTCATAACACACACATAATTATTACTTGTCCATTTGAACACTAACAATTCACTCAAAACTTTCATCAACTAGTTTGTGTGTGTGAAAAACAAATTTTCGTTTCTATGATTCTCAAGCCTATAACAACCCATAAATCAAACCCTAAGCTACCATTTACACCCACAAACACATCCTCTAAGGTTATATAACAATCACTTAGGTTTTGACACCATTTCTAGTGCAAAACCTCCAACAACATACAACAAATTCTGCACAGAAAATTTCCAGCAGCTCCACTGCACTTTTAAACTCAATAAGGAGAAGATTCAATGATATCTTACTTGGTACTTGACTTAGAGGATTGAGAGGACTTAGAAGAGGGTTTAGAGAGGGAGATTAGAGGTTCAGAAGGGCTGGATGGGCTCTCCTCCTTCCACTTTTCCCTGCTGCAGTTCCTGCCTTGCAGTGTGCTTGTCTGCTGCTCTGTTCTGGGGCTTCACTGTTGCAGCTGAATGGAGGCACGAAAATGGGTTTTGTTTGCTGAAAAATTTCACCCAAGTGTTGTTTATATACTACTCTTACTTCTCTAATTTGCATCCTTGCCCCATCTCTTTTTAATTTCACACAATTCCTCTCCATTTCTCTTTTCTTTTCACTGCTGCCAGCTTTGTTCTCTTTTATGGTAGCTGCTGTTTTCTTCTTTGTTTCACACTTATTTTCATCTTTTCTTGCTAAAATCTTGCTAAATGTTCAATATATATGATTAGCCTTCATGAAAATGGTACTTAAATCTCATTTTAAAGTTGTTTGACCATCATTTTCTCTCCTCCTCTACTCTATACGGGAATCACTTTGGTTTTTGAGTTTTATGGTAGCTTTGCACTCTTCACTTGTCTACTTGGCTTCTAAGTGTCTTGTTTATATATCTTATTGATGTTCTATGGAATATCAAGCTTGTCCTTTGATTTATTTTGATTATCATCAATCTCTTATCTATGGATGAATTATTTTACTCTTCATTGATCTTTTTCTTGTTAATTTGGTTGTTGTGAAACTCCCAAAATGGCGTTCACGAAATCGATGAATCGATTTAACTTAACACTAACTTGATTCTATTATAATGTTACTTAACTTTTATAATTGACGAATTTCGTCGTCAATCTTAAGTTGATAAATCTCTAATGCCATGTAATTCAATTAATCTAATGTAGAGATTTATTTTACCTCTCTAATCCATCTTTTAACACTAAGAGGTTATAGATCGAGACTAGGGGTTTACACATAATATTAGCCCCTCAGCTCTCAGTGAGATCTTCAGACTGGAAGCTCAAGCTCGCTTGTAAAAGCTTATATGTCACGATCTGTCGTGTTACCTTTTCAGATTCTGTCTCATCACTTGTCTTGTAGTGACTCTTTGGGTAACTGTACCACTGGCACGTCTCGTGCCATATGCATTTAATGTACAAGTTTCTCAACTGATAGCTCATGATGACAAAAGTCATAACTAGCGTTGCACTGTTAGATTTAAGGCGGTTGAGTAGCCCCCAAATCCAACGGTTAGTGTTTGGATCTCATGTCTATATGTGAGTGGAACCCTTTCGTTTTCCCTCTCACTTTACCATTTTCAAACTCAGACATCGAATCTCTTTCTTCTCTTGTTTTCTTTCATTTTGCTTCCTTGTGCTAGTTCTCCTTAAATTCTACATCCTTGACGATCAGATTCTTCATTCTTAGGCAAGCGTTTACAGTAAGTCTCTATGACCTACTCCTGGTTTTTTGGTTCATGTTCTTGATACTACATGTTTGTGATTTGTTGTGATTTTTCATTTCTTGTTAGTTTGATCTTGTTGGTTGGCCTTTTGTGGCCTGTTTGTTATTTGTGACATTGTATACGAGCTTTAAGATGAGATAACTATAGGTTATTAGCTCGTAGGTTGTTTGCTTGTAGGTAGAGCCCCCCATGAACTTAGTGATCTATATGACGTTTATGATCTGTAGGCTAGAAAGTTTGTTATTAGAGAATAGGAAGATTGGGTTCTTAGACATGGTCTGCATGTAGCAACCTGACTGCTCCCTTTTTGCATGTAGATATTTTCAGGTCGTGGACACCAATCATACAAAATAGAGGATGGTGACTCTCCTAGCTTAGAGGAGCTTAGCTCGAGAGTAGTTCGTAATGTTAGAGAAGAAGCAACCTATCGGAGCGGTGAGGTCATTGAGGGGTTTGTAGCTCGAGCTGACCCCATAATGACTCGTTAGGCCACTGAGGAACAACAAGCTCACGACTTGTTTAATCGTTACACCTTGAAGTTAACATATGAAGAGTTGGGGGGAATTGCTTTGCAATATCATCTTACTAAAGGTTGCCATATCATGCAACCAGTATCTAATGATCATACAGCCTATCCTCTTAAAGGATTCATTGCCATCAGTACTCATCACCTTAGACACGGGCTTAGATTTCCAATCCTTGCCTATCTCATTGATCTCTTGAATAGGCTAGAGCTCAGTCCTTTTCAGCTAACCCCCAACTTCTACTCTCAACTCACATCTTTAGCCTTGATTTTCAAAAGGAACGACCTCCCACCTCTAAACCCAAGAATCTGCTATCATTTTTTCAGTATCAAAAGTGTTGATGGCTTAAAAGAGGGAATGCAAAATGGGATTTACTATCTCGTAGCTTGAAAAATGAGCTTCAAAGATCTCCTATCTTAAGGATATGCAAAGGGCAAGTCCAATGTAGACAATTACAAATCGAATTGGTTCTATATTTCTTGCCCTTCTTTTAGGCGGCTCCACAATTTTACTTTTGTCCTTAATCCAAGTAGTTAGATAGTATTGATCTCTACAAGCTATAGTAGTTTTTTTTTTTTTCTTGTTTTTAATTCTTTTTGTTTCACTTCGTAGATTTGACAGGAGATAGGTTAGCTCTTATTGGGGAGGAGGCTGAAATTCTTAGGATGCTCACAGCTTCTTAGGAAGGAAAAACCAACCATGCGTTCGATGATGAGTTATTCGTGGCCCACCAACTAGCTCCTTCTTTGGACAGCGAGCTCATAGACAATCGAGATACATCGGAAGTCGGGGTGAACTCGAGCTTGCCTCTGCCTTCGAAGTTATTGGTGAAGTAGAACCAGTTCCTATCCCTTAATGAACTCCAAAGATGGTGAAGCTTACCTCCAAAAGGCTCCTCCAAAACATCCTGTCCAATCCACAACCCATTCAATTGTTGTCTCTACTGAAGCGAGCACCTCAACACTCGTTCTAGGACCTTTACCAGCTGAGGCTCCCATCTCGCAACATGAGCAATCAGAAGCTCCTGCTTGTGAGGTTCAAACTGCTCCAATCAGTAGGGGCAAAAAGAAAATCAGTGCCCAGTGCTCCTCCAACCAAGCAACCACGAGCAGATAAGCGTAAGCAGCCTAAGGTCGCAGAGAGCAGAGTTGAGCCACGGGCTAAAGCACAGCTTGAAAGCAAGCTAGGAGGGATTTACTTCGACGTCGTCCTCGATAACGTGCTCACAATCTTAGGGAGCTCCATTAGGATCCTAGATAAAGAGAGCTCGAGAGATAATCTGTAATAGCTTTGCCTTTCTTACTTTCTTGCTTGGTTTAAATACTAACTTGTTGCATTTCAAGTCGTTGTGGGGGTAATAAAACAGATGCAGGAAGTCAACGATTTTGAGGATGAAAAGAAGGAGCTCAAGAGCGAGAAGAAAAAAGTTGAAAGATGAACTCTCATTCATGACTTCGTAGGTTGAAAAAGTAAAGAACTCAGGGCAATTCCTTTTGACCAAGCTGACACATGCTAAGGAGGCTATGAAGGAAGCTGAGGACACTTTGGCTTGTGAGGAAAGTGCTCATGCAGCCACAAGGTCACATTTCACCATCGAACTCCTCAAAGCAAAGAGCGAGCTGGAGAAAGCCATGCAGAGAGCTGAGGCTACTGGGGAAAAGAATGAAGAGACTAAGAGAGAGCTCATGCTTACCAAGGAAGAGGTTGCCATAACTAAGGAGGAAGCCAAGGTGCAGGTCACCAAAGCTAGAGAGGAGGTAGAATCAAAGACCTCCAGTAATTTCCTCTACACTTTGTGAGGAGTTCATCTCTAACTGGACTTTTCGTTATTTGGTGAAGAGGCGGTCGCGAAGGTGGAGAAGTATAAAGAGCAAGTCGCTCAATCCTCAATTGTTCCAGATGCAACTCATTTGAATAGCGAGCTTTCTAATGCGACCTCCCAAGATAATATAACTCAAGTCGTAATGCCGTCAGATGCAGCCCTCCAAGGCCAGCGCTCCTAGTAGGCTGCCTATCATATTGTACTCCTTTTCTTTGTAATTTTTTCTTGACTGTATTTTATTCACCTTGCTTTGCGGGGTTATCTGTGATGAATATTTTAACTTTATTTGTAATGGATTCACCTCGTCGTGAGGTTTATTTCAAATGCATTTGCTTTATTTCAATGTTATCTTGTGCTCTATTCTGCCTTGTTTTTTCTGAGTTTTTGAATTTCATGCGAACTGAAAAGTTAGGTAATATATAAATGGTAATAGTATCTAGGGGGAGCTCAGGAGGTCGAAACCTCAGTTGACATAGCGTAATGTGGAGCTAGTAGGTTGGAATCTATTAGCATTATAGCTAGCTAGTAGGTCGAAATTTGTTAGCATTATAGCGAGCTAGTAGGTCGGAATTTGTTAGCATTATATGGAGCTAGTAGGTCGGAATCTATTAGCATTATAGCGAGCTAGTAGGTTAGAACTTGTTAGCATTATAACGAGCTCGTAGGTCGAAACCTATTAGCATAATATGGAGCTAGTAGGTTGGAACTTTTTAGCTTAATGATGAGTTTTTGGCGAGCTATGTAGGGGGTCGAAACCTTGTCTACCATAGCATAATTTTGCGAGCTATGTAGGAGGTTGAAACCTCACCTATCATAGCGTAATTTTACGAGCTATGTAAGGGGTCAGAATCTTACCTAACACATCAAAATTTTACGAGCTATGTAGGGGGTCGAAACCTCGCCTATCATAGTGTAATTTTACGAGCAATGTAGGGGGTCGGAACTTGCCTATCATAACATAATTTTGTGAGCTCTATAGGGGGTCAGAACCTTACCTACCATAGTGTGATTTTGCGAGCAATGTAGGGGGTCGGAATCTCGTTTATCATAGTGTAATTTTACAAGCTATGTAGGGGTTGGAATCTCGCCTAACATAACGAAATTTCGTCGAGCTATGTAAGGGGTCGGAATCTCACCTACAATAGCAAAATTTTACGGGCTATGTAGGGAATCGAAATCTCACCTGCTATAGCGTGATTTTGTCGAGCTATGTAGTGGGTCAGAACCTCGCCTATCATTGCATAATTTGTCGAGCATAGTCAAGTTATATCCAGTAGGTTGAAACCTCAGCTAATATAGCGTGACTTAATAAGCTTTTAGCAAAGAAATCAATAGAGCAATCACAGAGTAAAGTAATATAAGAAATTTGTAGCCTTTATTGATTTTGAAAATTGAATTACAAGTTAGAAACATGACTGTTAGGAGTATCTACGATATGAAAGCCACATGCATGATGAAGATGGTTTTCATTGCTAGTTCATGTTCTTGTTCAAGAGCCCGCTGGGGCTGTTGCTGTGCTGATTGTGATTGTTGTTGAGGTCATTGCTGTTTAGGTCGCAAGTTCGCTGGTCGCACCACATAGTCCCTTATGCGACCTCTTTTGATTAGATCCTCAATGGTGTCCTTTAACTCCCAACATTCCGAAGTGTTGTGCCTTACCTCATCATAATAGACACAAAACTTGTTCTTATTTCTGAAGTTAATGGGAGTCTTCATAGGATTAGGCTTCATTAAGTTCTCTTTGTTTCTTTCCGTTGCAAAGATTTTGTCCTGTGTATCTGACAAAATGCTGTAGCTACCATGACAACTTTGACGCTAAGGTCAATCGTTTCTGGGCTTATTTTTGACCTTTTTGGTGACTTGATTATTCAAGCTATTATTGTGACTTTCACTTCCGTTCCCACCATTACTTCTTTTCTTTGGTTGGTTGGAACTGCCAATTTCACTCTTTTAGCTAAACTGCTTAAGGTCAAAGGTTTCTTCTCATTTGAGTAGTTTTCATATGCTTTTTCCCAAAAAAAAAGTTCTCATGTCTTCCTTTTTTATTTTTTTCTTTTCAAGATGATGCCATTATCAATTCCACTCATGTCGTATTAAATACACCAGAAATTATTTTTAAACCCTAGATGGACTATTTGTACAAGATTGAAATTAATTAAAAGTGTTTTAGAGATAGTGATAAAGCGGTGCAGCTAATGCGTAAATTATATTCAGTGAATCAATAGAGCACTTTCAATTATGTATGACATGGCTATTAGTGGGTTGTATGTCAGCAAATAAATGTAGAAGTGCCCTTGTTGAAATCCCAACAAATTATCGTTACCATCTGCTTGATTGATGGCAGCATGATTATCAAATTCAAATTTGAAGAATATTAACAACACTATAGTATGTATCTGAATTCTGACAGAATATAGCAATAGCAAAAAGTAGCAACTAACAAGTACATCAGAATTTTCCCAACTAAAAACGACAACTGCATCAACCAGTTGTTCTACAAGAAAAGTCCTGATAATTTAACAATTATAGGAATTGTAACGGCACAAGTAGTCAAAGTAGCTCTGTAAGCGGTCACAACAACAAGAACAGTGCATCCCATCAAAATAAAGATTAATCAAACAAGTGAACAATATTTTTTTTTAAAAAAAAATAACACAGACCAAACAAAAAAAAAATTTGAAAAATGAAAAGCGCACGTATAATATGACATACCATTCATTGATAGCTTTGTCTTAGCCATCTTCACCTGCCTGGTAGCTCTCGCTTATGTTTTGTGTTGTTGGTGGTTCCATTGGCTTTGGTGTCTATCTTTGTCTCTGACTCTTTGTTGATTATGCTTGGTGGGGTTGTGTTGTGTTTTGTTGTATTCTTGTTTGGTGTCTGCAATAATGATAAGAGAAAGAAAAGAGTTGAATATAAGGGAGAAAAGAAGAAGAGAATAATTTTGTGTATACAATTGTAATCATGCAAATATGCACATATTTGGGCTGAAAATATCGGAAACTGAAAACAAAATTTTTTATTTCATTGATTTTTTTTTAATGTATTAACTGTGGAAAAAGATTCATGTCTTTATGACTTTGATTTCACTGTAAATAACCAGTTTGATCAATTCAATAGTTAACAGGTTAAAAAAGACCTATTATTCCTTAATATGAATGGTTAGGTATCTCCTTTGACTCTGACAGATCAAAAGTTCAAATTTTATCTCTGTCTATTCAAATACAATATGTGGGTGTGCGTGTGCGTGTGAGTCTTGTAGGAGTAGTCATTTTCCAATTGTGGAAATATTCACCCAGACCACTCTATCAGTTGTCAATTTCGACAGGTCCCAATAGTGCTTTGCATAAAAAAAAGATATATTTATTGTTGACCTCTCAAGGTGTTTTATGGTGATTGGTCCTTTATGACAAGACCCGAACTAAATTTTCTCTAGGCTTTTATCTGGAGGGTCTTGTTAGGCACTCCAACGAATCTCTTATAACCTTACTCACGGTCAAGAGAGATCCGCGGAGTGAACCCCTAAAATATTTTACCCATTTAATTTACTTTGATAATATCAATTTCTATTTCTTTTGAAAATAGTTAGGTTGGTGTACATTTTTTGAATTCGATTTAAAACAATTTTTAATAACATTTTGACAGCATAATGACTGTATTTTGAAGGTTTCCAAAATTTTCCTGCAATAAAATGCACTTCGAACTATTCTCAATCACCACCCAACTTCTTTTTTATCTATAAATATGCATTTTCACAATCAACTTTACCATCATCATGCATGATAATCATAGGGGAATATATATATCTATGAATCATATGTAATTTTTACAATTGCACACCACAAAAGCTTACAAAAGTTACAAGTTTCATAAATATTTTTCCGAATGTTGCAATGTAACACATGCACTTCGTTGTTTTCGTATTCACAAAACATAACATGATATATATAGATAATGCTTCCCCTGGTTTCACCCACCTATATTCTTGACGAGGTGATTCTTTTACTTCATCCCCCGATGGATATACCTGAACAGATATTTACACTATAACAAAGAAAATTCATTAGCTTAATCAATATAATAAATATGAAAATCGTCATATAAGTATTTATAACTTGTTTTGATACTTATAAAGCTTAAATAAAAACTTGATTACTGAAAGCACCATGTGTACCCTTAAAGAATCTACCCACATGACGACTAACTGCACTGCTCAATGTGGTGAATCACATGGCGATTTCAACTGACGCCAACCGTGAGCCTGCTTAGATATTTCAACAACTACGCACGAAAATTACTGCATCGCAAAACATAGTGTGAAATAATCTATACTTTAAGCAACTATATGCGGAATTTTCTACATCGCATATTATATTGCTCAATACTTTAACTTTTGCACCTACGCGCAAAATTTTTTGCATCGTATTGTAGAGCAAGGTAAACTATGAATCTAAGCGACTACGTACGAAATTTTCTATATTGCCACGTAGTGCTAACTAACATATCAAATTTTTTCGATACACATGGTCTTTGAAAACCTTTTTAGTAAGTGCGTTAAGCACCAAACTTCTTTATCTTTAAAAAAAAAAACCTTTAACTAAACTTTTAATATTCAAATCTTTTTTAGATGCTTTAGTCTTGATTTTTATTTTTGAATCCGATAAAAGGATCTTTTACACAAACATACAATCTTAGATTTTGAAATTCATTTCACACATTCCTTTTTGACAATACGTATTTATATTTCTACTAGAATTGAAATAGTGTAAGGGAGGGATACTTATATTGATTCCAAACTTGTCGAAGGGTTTTAATGAGTCTCCTTTGCTCCACTAGTTTGTACGTCACCTGCACAACATATTTTTACTTAGAATATGCCACAATGTGCTACACAAAGTTACACACATTGCTTTTAACATTAAAGACTCCTTACAATGCCCTTTTTTACTACAATATTCTTTTCTAGGTACTAACTTAACCGAGGCTTTCTAATTCTAGTTTCTTTGCAAAAGTTTAACTTATATACCCCTAGGAACATCCCCACGTAGTCCGTATAATTTTCATAGGCTCAGAACGAAAAGTCAAAATTTTTGAACCCCCTTTGTCAAAACGCTGTTCATAACCAATTTCGTGGCTTGTTTTGCTTCTGTTTTCACTTGGATCATCTCCTTATCTCTCACTTAGGTCCCCCGTAAAATGGTTTTGAAAAATTCCAAGTATAGAGGAGTGAAACCTATGAAATACCCCTATTTTTCAACACTTTTTGGTGCACTTTTTCACCTCACTTGCACAATAAACTCAATTCTTTCATATCTAACATTCTTTGACTCCAACATAATCAAACATATTCACCTCATGCATCAAAAAGAGGTTTTTACATGAATTCCTTTAATTTCCTTTAACTAAGCTTAATAACACTCAATTGTCTCTACACTTGGTTTTCCTCAGTTCTATCCTTTCTATTGCATTTTCTAAGCTCTATTAAACATGAATTCAAACTCAAATGGATCAAGACTTAATGAAGACACATACCCCTTCCTTGGCCGTGACCTACACACACACACACTTTACATTGCACTTTTCAACTTTTTCATTAAATTATTCTCTTAGGCATTTTATCAAACACCATAACTACAATTAAATCCACTTCCAACCATTTTTAATCAAGTCTTAAGGTTTCCTACATAAACCTCGACTTTAGTTCTTTCATAATTTCTTGTGATTCAAACTTCCTTTTTAACTACTCATGACTACAATATTGATTCACATCAAAATCTCAACAACAACACAACCAATAAACAACGCAATCCAACATCACATCATATCTTCCCAACCAACATCAAACTTAAAGAAAACTATGAAAATTAACCTTAAACTTGATTGGGTTTTGCTACTTTAGCTTGGTTTTGCTCAAAGTTTGGTTTGGAAGCTTCAAAGATGTCTTGGAAAGCTTTTGGTCTTCTTCCCCTCCTTTTT